>CM042691.1:360697407-361197263 GCA_023614405.1 Avena insularis | reverse complement strand
AAGGCCGGCGGCGCGGCGCGAGCGCGTGGCGGCAGCCAGGGCGCGCGCGCAGCTGGCGGCGGCCAGCGAGGCCATGATGGCGTCTTGTGTGGCCGCGCCTTCTCAGGCCGCTTGCTATGGCCTTCAAGGTGCAAGCGCATATGCTCGGTGCGATGTAGAAAAAATACATGCAAAACCATCAGATAAAATCAGATCGATCCGGATCTTCTAAAAATGGCCAAGATCAGTCCGATGTACTAGAAAAAAATTTCAGATCGGGCACAGCAGGTGCACGATCGATTTATACAGTCAACAAATTTCTAATCGAGTGATTAGATCGACATTATCGGCGACAAAAAGTGTCACCGACTCCTGAAAGAAAAATCCGCACCTAAGATGGGATCTGATCTAAAATCTGAACGCAAATCTTGAAAGGAAATTGCGAGGCGAATCCATTTTTGCGGTCAGATTTGTGTTACCTTCAACGGAAGGCTGCGTGATGCAGGATCCACGGAGAGACTCGTGCTGATAACGTGTTGGAACACCCCCTGCCGACTGGCCGGTCCCGAGGCTGTTCCACACCAGAGAAGAAGACTAGAAGAATACACACAGTACAAAGTAGATGAAACAGGAAACTTTATTGATAACTCTCTCGGTAAACTCCCGTACACAGATTGTTTCTCTATTTATAGGCTAAAGAGGGATACGATACCCACATGGACCAACCCTAGCCTGGTAGAGGCCACACCGAGTGGGCCTCTACCGGCCCAGTTTCCCAACAGGATTCGATGGCCATTGTTGTCCCGCGGTTAAACGCTTCATAAAATAGGTATTCTTTCGTTGAAAACCAGATGTGGGTGGCATATCACTAGCCGTCTCCACTCCTGAGATAGCATCCTCATCCTCGCGACTTCTTTGAACGATAACCTCGATAATATGATTTGCAGAACTTCCTGCAAGCGGAGGAAACAAGGTTATATAATGTGGGGTACATTACATATACAATCCCTGGCTAGTGGCTAGGGATGCCGATCGAGAAGTACTAGTATGTGGCATCATGTTTATCAGTTTATCCTTACCTTAGGAAGAAGTTGAAGTTTCATCGGTACCTCTGATCTCGCGGCCCTCTTGAAAGCCTCATCATTGTTTCTGATGGGACATTCTTGAACGCCGCTTGCAGATCCTATTCTCTCCATCTTCCTCGTTGAAGAGGAAGCGTCGCTCGATTTGGCCATCTAGAGACGACCTGGAACTTAGGGTTGCTCCGGACCCCGAGAAAAAGAGCATACCTGATCAATCCGATCCAAGCAAGTTAGGGTTCGCTAGCAACAAGCAATCCAAGCCGCCGGAACTTAAGTAGCTCGTCGAAACTGGATTGGGCGATGGAGTGGAGAAACGGAGAGGAAAATCTGAGAAGGGCTTGTTTGGTACTGCTTCGTGTATAGATTAATAGCCCATACCTGCCCATGGGCGTACGTGGGCCTTTGGCTCGTTGTAGAAAAAACATTGCAACGCCGAATACAATTGGAATTCTTTCTTCTCAAAAAAGAATACAACTGGAACACCAAACCGCTGACTTTCCTCTCAGAGAAAAAAAAACGAAAAATCATCAGCAAGCTGCAACGTTTTGGAAAAATAATAGCGAGTACACAGGGTAACATGTTGGATAATTAGGAAATAATTTTATGATAAATTTCAAAATATTAAACGTGATAAAACCGAGTACTATCATGTGTAACACGAATATACTCGATGCGTTTGACACAATAAACACAAACATGTAGTAGCAAAACATGTGAGTAAGGTTTGTTTCCATCTTTTTTTTTTGAACCATTATAACACTGTCGGTGGGTACATATTACAAGTAGGCCCCTCGCAAGAAAGTAATTGCAAAAGAATCATGTGAATAAACAAGGAGGACCCTAAAGAAAATACTAGAAAACCAATCAGGTCCTTGTCTCCCTCCACCGCCGTTGAGCTCTCGCCGCCGGTCATCTTGATCCAGCCGGGGACGAACCACTTGGCCAGAAGAAGATGGAGAAGTCCGGTGCAGAGCTCCCAGATGGCCTCCTTCCTGGAGGTTGAATGCACGCCTTTGATGCGCGACACGGGCCCGTCTTGGGCGAAGATGCTGGTGGCAATCAAGGCCACCGCGCTGGATGCACGAAGATGGAGCGGCTACCCTTCAGCTTTGGTAGTCGACGACGAGGTGGCCACCGAGATGTCGCTCCAAACAGACGCAGCTTCGGTGTCGGGATAAGTCCATCAGCTCCAAAGCACACGAATCAGAGCAACACCGTCCTCCCCCCACCCCCGCCGCCATGGCCGGCCAGGAGGAAGGTGAGGTCTAGACGCGCGAGGAGAAGAGGGAGGAGGCCGTCCGCCACCCCACTGTCCGCTTCGACCCCTTGCCTCCACGGCCGGCCAGAGGAAGAAGAGACAAAGACAGTGACGAGGTCGGCCCTTGCCAAGCGCCGCACACAAACGCCTGAGCAAGAACTCCCTCGCCGCCTCCAGATTCGAGCGCCGTTGAGCTCTTCATCTTCTTATCCTCGCCGCCACGGTCAGCCAACAGAAGATGCATGAGCCAAGGAGCAACCTAGGCCGAGAGTCAGAGAGCGCGGAATTTATTCATAGGTGCGGTGGTCACCGTCACCTGCCGCAGCCCTGACCAAAGGAGCTTGAGGACGACGACGAGCAACCCTAAAGTCAAGATCTAGGCGAGATCCAGAACTCCGCAACTGGGCAGAGCGCCCACTACCGGCACGAAGCCAAAAACTAAAACCCTAATCCTAGCTACTCCTGCGCCAGCTCCCGGCCACCACTCACCGGCTAGTCCGGCAAGGGCGCCATGGGAGGCGACCGGTTGCGGAAGGAAGACGACCAGAGGCTGCCTCAAGTTTTGTGCAAAGCGGTGAGGTGGGGGAGAATGGTTTGGTTTGTTTCCATCTTATGTTTTGGTCTCCGGTTGTAGGCGGCGTCATGGGAGGCATGTGTAGGTTGGTGTGTTCTCCCGTGCATGCAAGACAACGAGAATTGGTGTCATATATTCTTCACATCAATTCAAGGGTTCAATTATGACGAATTTGTCTCTAGGGCGTTAGTCTTTTGGGCACGTGCATCAAGACTTTCGTGTTATCATTAACAAAAGTTAGACCAACTCCGGTAAGAGAGCGTTGACAGAAGCGCATCGGCGGCTTGTTTTAGCAGCAGCAATGGTTGTTCGGTAGTTCAGCGACCACGATGTAATTTTTATTATGTTGAGGGATGTTTCATATTTTTGGTGAACTTTTATAATAGATGTGATTTTCTTTAGCAAAAGTAAAAAGAATTGGTACAAATTTGTCCTACGCACCAGCTGTTGGAATTTTGGCCCAAATAGCCTAGCTCATTTTCTATTCCAATAAATTCATGAAAATGCTAGAGGCCCATGTGGCCCATTCATGCATGGCAAGAGGTGGGACAAATGTTTAGTCCCACATTGCTAGTTGAAGGAGGTTTGCACCAATTTATAAGGGAGGCTCTCCTACCACTTGGTAAAAGGATGAGAAGGAGAAGGAGAGAGTCCCACACGCGCGCTCCTCCTCCTCCGTCGTCCGCCTCGTCACGACGCGCGCGCGGGGGGGTTTCGTGAATCTCGCCGAGCCGAGTTATTTTTTGCCACGCATGACTGTTATATAAACGGGTGTGCAGAATTTGAACAGTTTGCTAATGGGTTTTAAATACGACTCAATGGGGGTTTAATTCGAACTAAGTGGAGGTTGTTTGGCTTCGGTCGCTGCCTGTTCGTTTCCTCTTCCGACATCGTCTGTTCGCATGTCTACCCGTGCCTATAAGAGCGGAAGGTCGCTCCTTTCCTCGGGCGTCTATCAGAACCATTGCCTCCAAGTTCTAGAGCACTGAGCTGCCAACAGTTCTTCCCCATCCCGTCTTGTGGCGTGCACCTCGAGCCGGGATGAGGCCTCCTAACCCCGCTGCTTCGAGTCCCGTGACGGAGAAGGGCGATAAGGTTTTGGGGAGCGCTTATCGGCGCTGACCATCGCTTCGCCACGGACTCAATCACGGATAGCGATCATGGGCGACGCCTTCCCGACGAGACTTATTCCCGACATCAGCACCTCTTCCTTGACGACATGGCTAACGATTTCCAACGCCATGTTCTCTTCTGCCATCGCTGTATATCTTCTTTCTCAATCTTGTTCTGATCGTATTTAAAGTGTTATGCCTTGCAGTTTGTTTGGTTATATGCCTTAATATGTATTCGCTATTTCACATGATTAGTATATTTCCTATTATTCTAATCATTTTTATCTAGCATTTATTATGGATAATTCGCTTGGTAAATTGCTCTTATATTCAACAATCCAAAAACTTTATTTCAGGCAATTTGCCCCAAGTGGCTTTGTTGCTTCTATGAAGCCACCTGTGTTCGAAGGTGTCAATTACAAACGATGGCGTGCGAGAGAAGTACTCTGGTTTCAGACCATGAGCTGCTATAACGCCATCTATGGTGCACCTGAGGGAGAACTTAATCCCGCTCAGGAAGAGGCATTCCAAAAACTTGATACCACTTTCAAGGCTGCTTTGATCAGCATTCTTGGCGACAATATTATCGATTCATATCTGTCATTTAGCAATGGCAAGGATATGTGGGATGCGCTCGAGAGAAAATTTGGAGTCTCCGATGCTGGCAGTATGTCATGGAACAATTCTATGATTATAAGATGGTTGATGACCGCCCCATTGTGGAGCAGGCTCATGAGATATAGTCACTTGACAGGGAGCTTGAGCACTTCACTTCTGTGTTACCGGACAAGTTTGTTGCCGGAGGCATTATTGCCAAACTTCCCTAGTCATGGAGGAATTTTGCTACTTCTGTGAAGCGCAAGAGACAAGAGTTCTCCGTGACGGATCTCATTGGGACTCTTGATGTGGAAGAGAAGGCGAGAGCAAAAGACACACGTGCTCGAGGTACCGAGGGAGGTTCTAATGCCAATCTGGTACAGAAAAGGAACTTCCAACCTCATAAGTTTAAGAACAAAGGCAAGTTTGACGGCAAAGGGAAGTTCGATGGAAATAACAAGGCCTCATAGTCTACCAACTTCAAGAAGAAGACTGATAAGAGGAAAGGTGCTTGTCATGTATGCGGTGATCCTGATCATTGGGCTCCTGCTTGTCCCAACCGCTTTGACAAGCGCCAGCATGGGAAGGGCAGCAAGACTGCTAATATTTTCATGGGCGACGTTGAGATGAAAGATGTTGGGTATGGTATATTACCTACTGTTCTTTTATTATGTCATTCTCCTGATTGGTGGATTGACACGGGCGCTAATGTACATGTCTGTTCCAATATTTCCATGTTTTATTCATATCAGGTCAGAGGGACTCAAACCGTGTTGATGGGGAACAACTCGCATGCTTCTGTTCATGGTGTTGGTACGATCGATCCAAGTTCACTTGTGAAAGACCGTATACCAAGAACGTGCATCATGTTCCCTCAATAAATAATAATCTTGTTAGCAGATCTCTTTTGTGCCGAGATGGCTACAAGATTGTATTCGAGTCCAATAAATTTGTAATTTCGAAGTATGGAACCTTTGTTGGTAAAGGCTATGAGTGCGGAGGCTTGTTCCGCTTATCTCTGTCAGACATTTGTAATAAAGTTGTTAATCATATTTACATGAATTTTGAATCAAATGACTGGCACTCTCGTCTTTGTCATATTAATTTTGATTGTATGACGCGGCTAGCCAAAATGAATTTAATCCCTGATTTCACAACTGTTAAGGGATCTAAGTGCCAAGTCTGCGTGCAAGCTAAACAACCTCGCAAGTCACATACGACTGCAGAAGTGAGAAATTTAACACCACTAGAGCTCATACATTCTGATCTTTGTGAGATGAATGGTGTGTTGACAAAAGGTGGAAAGAAATATTTTATGACTTTGATCGATGACTCTACGAGATATTGTCATGTGTATCTTCTGAAATCAAAAGATGAGGCTTTGAGTTTCTTCAAAATCTATAAAGCCGAGGCAGAAAATCAACTTGATCGAAAGATTAAGAGGCTTAGGTCTGATCATGGTGGAGAGTACTTTTCCAACGACTTTGATTCTTTTTGTGCGGAACATGGCATAATTCATGAGAGGACGCCTCCCTACTCACCCCAGTCAAATGGAGTAGTCGAAAGAAAGAACCGTACTCTAACAGATTTGGTTAACGCCATGTTAGACACATCGGGTCTCTCTAAGGAATGGTGGGGGGAGGCACTATTGACTGCGTGTCATGTCCTAAACCGAGTTCCCACAAAGAACAAAGAAATTACTCCATTCGAAGAATGGGAGAAGAAAAGATTAAAACTCTCTTACTTACGAACTTGGGGTTGTTTGGCAAAGGTTAATGTACCAATCCCCAAGAAGCGCAAGCTTGGACCAAAAACCATTGATTGTGTTTTTCTGGGCTATGCTTTTCATAGCATTGGTTATAGATCCTTGATAGTAAAATCTGAAGTGTTTGACATTCATGTCGGTACAATCATGGAGTCGACTGATGCGACTTTCTTTGAGGATATCTTTCCAATAAAGGATAAACCTAACTCATCAAATTCGGAGATACCTAGTTCATCTAATCAGGAATTTGCTACACTCTCTGAATCTACCATTTCAATTGAACACTCTGAAAGTCCTAAGGAGGATGATAATGAAATTCCTAAAAGGAGCAAGAGACAGAGGACTGCTAAGTCCTTTGGTGATGATTTCATTGTGTACCTTGTCGATGACACTCCCACTTCCATTTCAGAAGCTTATGCATCTCCTGATGCTGAGTACTGGAAGGAAGCTGTTCATAGTGAGATGAATTCTATCTTAGCTAATGAAACATGGGAGATCATTGATCGTCCTTATGGGTGCAAACCTGTAGGATGTAAATGGGTGTTTAAGAAGAAACTAAGGCCTGATGGTACTATTGAGAAGTACAAGGCAAGGCTTGTGGCCAAGGGTTATACCCAAAAGGAAGGTGAAGACTTCTTTGACACTTACTCACCTGTAGCAAGGTTGACCACCATTCGAGTACTACTTTCTCTGGCTGCCTCACACGGTCTTGTCGTTCATCAAATGGACCTTAAGACGGCTTTCCTAAATGGAGAGTTGGATGAGGAAATTTATATGGATCAACCAGATGGTTTTGTAGTAAATGGTCAAGAAAGAAAAGTGTGCAAGCTACTGAAGTCTTTATATGGTCTTAAACAAGCACCTAAGCAGTGGCATGAAAAATTTGATAAAACCTTAACCGCTACAGGCTTTGTTGTAAACGAAGCTGACAAGTGTGTATACTATCGCCATGGTAGGGGCGAAGGAATTATTCTATGTTTGTATGTTGATGACATAGTGATCTTTGGGACCAACCTTACTGTAATTGAGGAGGTCAAGGATTTCTTATCTCGGTCTTTTGAGATGAAGGATCTAGGAGTAGTTGATGTTATCTTGAACATCATACTATTGAGAGATGATGATAGTGGGATCACACTGCTTCAGTCTCACTATGTAGACAAGATTTTGAGTCACTTTGGGTATGGAGACTACAAGTCTTCTCCAACACCGTATGATCCTAGTGTACTACTTCGAAAGAATCGAGGCACCGTTAGAGATCAATTGACATACTCTCAAAAATTTGGCTCGCTTATGTACTTGGCTAGCGCGACAAGGCCTGACATCGCGTTTGCTGTTAGCAAACTCAGTCGATTTGTTTCAAATCCTGGATATGATCATTGGCAAGATCTTGAAAGAGTCATGCACTATCTAAAAGGCACTGCAAGCTATGGCATTCACTATACCGGGTATCCTAGGGTACTGGAGGGTTATAGTGATTCAAATTGGATATCTGATGCTGATGAGATAAATGCCACGAGTGGATATGTGTTTACACTTGGTGGTGGTGCTATTTCTTGGAAGTCTTGCAAGCAGACCATCTTAACGAGGTCAACTATGGAAGCAGAACTCACAAAGACTAGACATGCCATCGTTGAAGCAGAGTGGCTTCATGAACTCTTGATGGACTTACCTGTGGTTGAAAAACCTATACCCGCAATTCCAATGAACTGTGATAATAAAACTGTGATTATTAAGGTGAACAGTTCGAAGGATAATATGAAGTCCTCAAGACATGTGAAGAGGAGACTAAAATCTGTTAGGAAAATGAGAAACTCCGGAGTTATTGCATTGGATTATATCCAAACATCTAAGAACCTGGCAGATCCCTTCACAAAGGGACTATCACGCAATGCGATAGAAAATGCATCGAAGGAGATGGGTATGAGACCCACACTATGAGTTTTCCACAGTGGCAAACCAATCTATGTGATCGGAGATCCTGTGAATTAGAATTGGGAGACAAGCTATTGGTAGACTGAGAGGAAAGTATCCCCACTTTAATGAACACCACTCCGTGAAGATGCAATCCTTTCCTATTCTCGCATTTACGTGTTGATTTTATCTTAATGTGTTCTAAATGGCTTAATCTTAATCGAGATGTTGTCCCGTAACATCTATTGAAGAACACACCTATATGAGTCCTGATCACAAACGTCGTAGTCTATGAGAGTTGGGTGCTCTCTAATAAACTCATGAAAAGCCATGGAGTATGACGCATAAGCTCCAACCGCGGGGAAGTCCCACGGTAGCCCAGTATCGGTCAAGGCTTTGTGTGAGGCTAGGTTGCAACAAACTTGCAGTTCAAGGCATAGTCCACAGTAACGCCATGCCTAGTGTAGCATAGAATTCTAGGTGGAAGTTCAACTTAACAGCCCACTACAATCGGTATATAAACAAGAGTTTTTGGAACCAAAGGCAAATTACATGTGCCTCTGGGATCTGGTGGGGGATTGTTGGAATTTTGGCCCAAATAGCCTAGCCCATTTTCTATTCCAATAAATTCCTGAAAATCCGAGAGGCCCATGTGGCCCATTCATGCATGGCAAGAGGTGGAAAAATGTTTAGTCCCACATTGCTAGTTGAAGGAGGTTTGCAGCAGCTTATAAGGGAGGATCTCCTACCACTTGGTAAAAGGATGAGAAGGAGAAGGAGAGAGTCCCACACGCGCGCTCCTCCTCCTCCGCCGCCCGCCTCGTCATGACGCGACGCGACGCGACGTGACACGGGTTGCGGGTTGCGGGAATCTCGCCGAGCCGAGTTCTTTTTTGCCACGCATGACTGTTATATAAACGGGTGTGCAGAATTTGAACAGTTTGCTAATGGGTTTTAAATACGACTCAGTGGAGGTTTAATTCGATCTAAGTGGAGGCTGTTTGGCTTCGGTCGCTGCCTGTTCTTTTCCTCTTCCGATGTCGTCTGTTCGCCTGTCTACCCAGAGCACTGAGCTGCCAACAGTTCGTCCCCATCCCGTCTTGTGGCGTGCACCGCGAGCCGGGACAGTAGGCCTCCGAAACCCCGCTGCTTCGAGTCCTGTACGGGAGAAGTGCGATAAGGTTTTTGGGGAGCGCTATCGGCGTGACTACTGGCTTCGTCACGGACTCAATCACGGATAGCGACTGCGGCGATGTCTTCCCCCACGAGGACTTCTTCCCCGACATCAGCACCCTCTTCCTCGACGACATGGCCAACGACAGTTCCAACGCCGGCGGTTCCTCTTCTGCTACTGCCGTGTATATCTTCTTTCTCAATATTGTTCTGATCGTATCTAAAGTGTTATGCCTTGCAGTTTGTTTGGTTATATGCCTTAATATGTATTCGCTATTTCACATGATTAGTATATTTCCTATTATTCTCATCATGTTGAAAGAACATGTTGGGCCCCCATGTGTGGTTTTGGTAATTAATGACAATCTTTATGGACTAATGTGTGTATTAAGTTATACTTGTAGGATTTGTCCATTGGCATCGCTTGGAGCATGTGTTGGCTAAGATATGTTGTGCAAGCTCAATATGCGAGGTCGATGATGAGGAATTAAGAAAGGCATTCCATCTTGAGAAGGGCAAGATCGTCTACATCGAGCTCAAGTGGAATGCTCAAGGCAAAGGTATAATCTTGATAGGTTTTCCCTTTTGCCGGTCTCATGTTGTTAGTGGGAGACCGGGTTTAGGATAGATAGTCGTACTATCAAGAGGGTATCTCGTATGAGTAATTCGGTCACATCGTTCGGAGAGAGCTCAAACCTTTGCATACTTGCATCATCGTATTTGGTTTTTATTTCGTCTTATCCATGTGGGGATATAGAGCTTGTGGTAATCTCCATAACAAGCTCTTGTTCATCAAAATCGGATCTCCCATATGTATCTTGTTGCGATTTTGATTTATGCGGCTTTTCGGTTTCTCACCAAGTGAGGTATCTCACATTATATTAATTGATACACTCCCACTTGGTGATAATCAATATTTCCACTTTTTATTGAAAAGCCCTTGTTGTCCTCTATGCAACGCAATTGGAATCGGGTCAATCGGAGCTACCGTTTAGAAGTTATACCGTTTGAATATTTGTCGTTTTAAATAAAAAAGAAAAAGAAAAAATCAGACGCCTGATCCGGCCAGAATGGTCTGGCCCGTAGTACCTGGGGGCCAAGATTACCGGTCGGCCCAGATTTTTTCCAAATGCATCTCGCCAAATCGGCCAGCCCACTTGCGCTGCGTTTCATCGCCAGATTCATCGGCTCAAGACGGCCCCGATGGCGCCGCCGCCTCTTGCATCGCTCGCTCGTGCATGCTCCGACCGCTCCCGATGGCCCCAAACCCTAAACCCAAACGGCTCGACCGCCTCTTGCATCGACCGCTCGTGCATGGGCCCCGATGGCCCCAAATTCGGTAGGAGTTCAACCCAATGGGGATGGAATTAAGGCAGAGTCGAGTTATGTTTCAATTCGGGCAGGTGCGCTTGAAATTGCGGTTGCTGGCGTGATTTCATTATGCGCTTCTGATCCCTTGGTCCGAGATACAGCAAGTGTTCTCTGCGTGATATGTATTAGACTTCATGCAATATGACTTGTACCATGTAACGATAAGTTGGAGTAGTACTCCAACTATTCTAGATAGATAAGAGGTTAGTTCTGTTTAGTTCTGTTTAAGTTAGAAAGAGGAGATTGCCTCTTATCTTATCCCTTGTAACGATCGATTGATCAACCTCCTATACAAGCCACGGCGAGGGCTCTTCTCGCCAATATAAACACGTACACGGGATCACAAACGTGATTACCGCTTCTGCCAAAACAACGATGTTCGATATGGTATCAGAGCTGCCTTTTCCGTGACCCTGCTGACATGGTTATACCCTACGGGTACGTGACTTCAGCATACCTGGTCCAGCCCAAGAAAGGCCTACAGCAGACATACGCTAGCCCATGAAGATTTTCGGGTGGCCAAGGCCCATGACGCCTTCGGATCCTTGGAGAGCAAGACTAGCATAGATAGGAAATTTAAAGGGGTAAAACCCTAAAACCTGTAACCGACTAGGACTATGCCCAGGACTTGCCTACGTCTATATAAAGGTCAGGAGGGCACGTCCTAGATCTCTCGACTCATACTTTCGCACACGCACCTCCACGCCAGATCGAATCTGCGCACCCTGTAACCTTCGGTTCCGCCATAATCAAGAGCAGACAAGTAGGAGTAGGGTTTTCCCTCCGGGGGCCTGAACCAGGGTAAATCTCGTGTCCCCTGGTTGCTTGTCTGTTAACAGTTCCACGATCTCCAGCATCCCCATCTTCTCCAAAACCCAAGTCCATAACAATGGGCATTGATGAGAATAAACCTCGTCAATTGGCGCCGTCTGTGGGAATCGGGGCTGCTGATTGTGCGATCGTGATGGTCCCGACCCGATCGATCTACAACTCTGCGGCGACGGAGAATCACCTCCTCTTCGGCGCTTTCGACTTCACCGCCCACCCGCCGGCCACCATGAAGGACTTCGAGCCCGTAGGCGACGGACTCGAGATCCTATTCGGGAGCTTCTACTTCCAAGTGGGTCAGACTGGCACCCTCCGCCTTCCAGAGCGGGTGCCCCTACCATCCATCAAGCCTGCCTCGTGGGTTCCACACCCTGTGCTACGCACATCGCCATCAACAGATGAGTTTTACGACAGCAGCAGCTATAACTCTGATCTGTGTGATCCACCTTCGGATGAGGGGACCTACGGTTCCGGATCCAAAAGCTGTGGCAGCAGCCGACCAATCTGCGAGCGCTATCTATGCGTCGCAGTCATCCAGGGCGATGAGGAAACACCTAACCCGCCGCCCAACAGATCGCGTACCGCGCGCTCTACAACACACTCGAAGGAGAATTCGACGACTGCGAGCTTCGACACGTTGGAAGAGAAAGCAACGAGGAAGCCGACAAACTCGCCAACATCGGCTCCACTTGCGCAAAGGTGCCACCAGGTGTGTTCCTCGAACAGATCTGCGTGCCATCCATCAAGCGGAAATTCCCCAAGGGATCACCCGAAGAAGCAGAACACTCGGGGGCTACGCTACCCGAAGGTCATGAAGGACCCGAAAAGTTGGACACCGAGGTCGCCATGGTCAACCTAATGCAGGTCATGGCAGTCGAAGAAACATGGACACGACCATACCTCCGCCTCGATAACGGAGAATCGCCAGACCCAACAGATGCCCGACGCATATCTTGTCGGTCAAAGGCCTTCACCAGCATCAATGGCGAGCTGTACAAGCGCAGTATTACGGGTGTACTACAACGGTGTGTCACCATCGACGATGGCAAAGCCATCCTCCAAGACATCCACGAGGGCATCTGCGGCCATCACGCAGGCAGTCGCTCCCTTGTCGCCAAAGCTCTACGAGCAGGATTCTACTGGCCAACGGCCATGAGCGACGTAAAGGACATCGTCCGAAGATGCAACGGATGCCAACGGTTCGCCGACAAACCGCACACACCTGGGTCCGAGCTCAGACCCATACCCATAGCTTGGCCTTTTGCTCAATGGGGCCTCGACATGATCGGCAAACTGCCGAAGTCCTCGAAAGGGGGACACGTTTACCTCCTGGTCGCAGTCGACAAGTTCACCAAGTGGATCGAGGCCATGCCGGTTACCAACCAGAAAGGCAAAACGGCCGTCAAGTTCTTCGAGTCCATTGTTCATGTGTTCGCGTACCGCATAGCATCATCACCGACAATGGATCGAACTTTATCTCCAAAGAATTCCAGGACTTCTGCGAAGGCCTCGGGATCAACATCACGTACGCCTCAGTGGCACACCCGCAAACGAACGGGCAAGTGGAAAAGGCCAACGGCCTAATCGGCGCAGGCATCAACAAACGCCTCATGAGTCCACTCGAACGGAAAGCAGGAGCATGGACTAAAGAGCTACCATCCGTCCTATGGAGCTTACGGACCACGCCAAATAGCTCCACAGGCTACACACCGTTCTTCATGGTACACGGAGCCGCCGCCGCCACCGGCACGCCACCAGGCCCTCGGTCGTCAGATACAAGAAGCCGAATCCACGGCCGCACTCGAAGACGTCGTCGACACACTCGACGAAGCAAGAGACGTAGCAGCAGCTCGATCAGCGGTGTACCAGCAGAGTCTCCGCAACTACCACAGCCGCCGGCTTCACCCCAGGTCCTTCGTCGAAGGAGACCTCGTCTTGCGACTCAAGCAAGAGCGACCGACAAAATTCGAGTCACCATGGGAAGGACCATACGTCATCACCGAAGTCATCCCAGGTGGCGCCTATCGCCTCAAGTACGGAGTCCGAGTCGCATACTCCAACCCATGGAATATCTCGCACTGCGACGATTCTATCCGTAGCAACCTACCCTTTACTTTCAATAAGGCTTTTCACCAAGGCTATTCAATAACAATGTACCTCCTCCATTACGATATAAATAAAGCTAAGTGTCTCGCCCCAAAACTTCAATTCGCTATTTTGCAACTTTACTACATGCTACAAACGCACTCGGGGGCTCCCACACCTCACGATTTCATCGACTGAGGATCAAACGTGTACACTGAGTAGAATACAACGCCGTGCAAACAAAAAGGACACGTACTCTATCAAAGCACTGCATGCTCACAACAAACAAAGCCTTTACAACAAAGGGCACAACACGCCCAGCCGAAATATACAAAGTTTACATCTATCTCTTTTTTCAGGTACTACCTATTCTGAAGAACAACCCGAGCACGCTGCTCAAACATATCTACGACCTGTTCGGCATACTGCCTTACAGCTGCGTAATGCGGACGCATGTCCCACTCACCACCATCAGGCCGAAGAGGTGGCCCAACGGCCACAGCAGCCAAATCTACGTCAGGCTGGTGCAACCTCACGAGAGACAAAGCAGCCTTCACTCCTGCGACGAGCTGTTGCCGCACCAACTCCTTGACATTGCTCACGTTCCGAAACTTCGACAGAAGACCTGCAAGGCTTGTCGGTACGACATCCAAAGGGAACATGACGTGCAGCACCGAGGCAAGCAACGTCTGCACTTGGCGAAGCACTCGAGAAACCTGGTGCACACGATCCTGCACCGTCGCCAGAGCCACGGCACGGTCACGATCCATCCAGAAGAAGCCACCGGCCTCCATGTCCTGTTGAGTCAGGCAATTGACCCGAACAGCGACACGCTCCTTATCTTCCCTCGGAGCAAGGTTCGCACCTGCGACAATTGCAATAAATAAGCGCAAGGCCAGCAGGCTCATCCGAAAAACTGAGCTACAGCTTGAACCAAAGAACAACTTACATTGCAGCTGCTCGGATAGCCGAACCAGTTCCGCCATCAAGTACTTCTCTCTGGCTGCACCACGATCCGCCTTGGACTTCCAAACGTCGGCATGACCGCGTAACCCGAGCAACTCCCTCTCCAGACTACGCACACGATCCCGAAGAAAAGCGAGTTGAGAAGGGTCATCCAAAGATGGCCGCCGCTGCGCTGCGGGTGAGGTATCAACAGGGTCATCACCCGAAGGAACCTATAGCAGCAGAAAAAGAAAGGGACACAAACATTCAAACAATGGCAGAGCACAACTCAGAAGAATTCATTAAACATATAAGGCCACTACGTGGCAGAAGGATGGTGTTCTTCAAAATATTTACAGCAAAAGCAGACTACAAACTATCCTACGTCTACAAAGCCTCAGACGGGGCACCTTGAGTCGCCGGAGCCCATCGCTGCTTTGGCCCCGCCCGCCGGCAAGGTATACTCAGACAGCAAATCAATGAGCTTAGGCCCATATCGTTTGCAGCGAGCGGAGTAGGCAGCAAAGGCTACCTCGGATCCATCTGTAGTCGTCGGCATCCGGGAGGTGATCTGGGGCAGGTCCAGCTCCGCTCCAGCCGCCAAGGCCATCGCCAGCCCGACGGACGCGCCGATGCTCTTCTGCTTGCGCTTGTACGCCGCAGGCGCTTCGGCTGACAGAGCCTCCGCCAGAGCATCCACATCATCGAGGGCCACATCCTTAGGAACAAGCTCCCTGTAGAAGCGGCCAAGGACCTCCTTCGCCTTGGCAAGGAGTCGACGGTCAGAATGGTCTTCGCTACAGTGGCATCATCTAGAGCACTCTCGTGCTCTAGAGCACCGCGGTCAAACTCGATGCCTGTGGCATGTGAGACAAAAAATAAGAAGGAAGACATAAAGAAAAGCAGCACAGAAGAAGACACGAGGCATGAAGAAACAGGCTGAAATACAGCACTTACCTGAAATAGCCTTGGCAGCAGCCATGAGCTTCGCCACCTCTCTTCACAAGCAGCCGCAATAAAGGCAGCTGCTCCTCACGGTCCGCGGCCTCCTGCTGCAGACGCTCTTTCGCTTTGGCTGCCTTAGTCAGCTCTGGCTCGAGGCGTTCTTTCGCACCAACGGCAGCCTCGGCCTTCTTCTTGAGAGCGTCGACCTCACGGAGAGAACTATTATGCTCCTCTGCATTCAAAACAAGAAATGTCAGAAAGCAGGACCGGAATAAACGAAAAAAGCACCCAAAGGCGAATAGGTACCTTGAAGCTGCCGAAGGTTAGCCTCCAGCACCAAACACTCCTGCACCAGCCGCTTGGCCTCCTGCACAAAAGGCTGCAGAAAAAGGAAATAGCAGTAAGAAAAGGACTTGGGGGCTACGCCCAACACAAAGGAGTAAAAACAAAATCAGCACACGAAGACACTCGGGGGCTCCCCCCGTGACATGAAACAGAAAAACTTACATGCTCCGATGGCGACTCCGAAGGCCCGCCTGCGAAATTCTGAGGCGCAACCACCTGCACCTCCTGCATAGGAGGATCCGGAGCGGCGCCTCCCGAAGTTGCCACCATCTGAGGAGGAGGAGACGCAATCTTCGACTCCCCCATCATCTCCCGCGCACCATCGCTGGAGGAGTCGCGGGAGGAATGCCTGCACACGAAGCAATCAGCACAAGTGCAAGAAAAAAGGACAGTAACAAAACAAGAAACTTACGAGCCGAGCGAGCTCAGGTCAAAGAAAGGAGGAGTCCTTCGGGCTCTCTTCTCCTCCTTTTTCTCTTCCTTCTTCTCCTCCTTCTTTTCTTCCTTCTTCCGCTTCGCTGGCGGGTGCGACGCTACAGCCCGCACAGGAATGCAGGAATGGGAGAGGAAGAACCTCCATGACCGTCATCATGACAATCCAGGCACAAAGGGTTTCTGGGAGTCGGAGGAGTCGGGGCATCCGAAGACTCGCTGGAGCTTCGTGATCGTTTGCGCGTCTGGTCCTCACTCGACTCATCGGCATCCTCCGCCGGAGATTGTGCCGACGGCAGCTCGGACACGGACTCAACCACTTCATTATCCGGTGCAGCCGGAAATAATTCGGGCAATGGAGGTACCATGCCCGGTACTTTGAAGCTCTGCAAAATCAGAAGGAACTTTGTTAGCAAACAAAGGAAATAAATACGCAACCGACAAAAAAGCACTACGTGCACAAATCTACACCTGTGGTACGGCCAACGTCGAAGAAAATGGAGGAGTTAGCGACTTCCCCGCGATTTCTTCTCCGGCCTTGAACTTCAGCAGCGCACAAAGGGCCCTGTCAAGATCCCCCTCGGAGATTCTCTCAGCCGAAACCCTCGTCGGATCACGGCGCCCAGAATAAAGAAACATCGGATGCGCCCTCGCTTGGAGAGGCTACACCCGGCTCTCAAGAAACGTCCGGATGATGTCCACGCCGTTCACCTCCTTTTCCGGAATCAGCTGGAGATCCTCCACCTGACGGTAAAGGGCCTCTATCTCTGCCTTCTCACCGTCCAAGATTTGGTTTTTCTAAGACCTTTTCGGCTCAATCATTTGGGAGGGGTCAAAGGGAACAAGACCAAAATCTTGCCCGGGCACTACGGAGTCGCGGATATAAAACCATCGCCTCCGCCAGTACTAGACAGATTCGGACATGGAAAAAGAGAAGAAGAGAAAATTGGGACTAAGAGAGATGATGCAACCCCCAATGGGATACACACCATCCGAACCAGATAGCCTCTTCACAGAATAGAGCTTCCGGAAGAGGCCAAAGTGCGGCTCAATGCCAAGCCAGCACTCGCAAAAAGTGATAAAACAAGCAATGTGGAGAAGAGAATTGGGAGACAGATGATGAAGCTGAATCCCATAGAAGAAGAGCAGTCCATGGAGGAAGTTGTGGACTGGAAAAGAAAACCCACGCATAACGAAGGTGAGGAACATAACCCGATACCCAGATGGGGGACGGGGGATTACCTCATTGCCGGGGAGTTTCACTGCCTCCCTATCTTGCGGGATCAGGCCCCGCTCACGAAGCTTGCGGAGATCGCTCTCCCGCGTCTCTGATCGCCGCCAGCCACCATCGGTGACACGGGTAGCGGTGGTGCCTTTCTATCCTCCGGCGGCGCTGGTCCCAACGGCAGACGAGGATTTCTTCGATTTCCCCATTGCGCTACGGCGGCGCCGGCGGTGAAAACGCAGAAACGACGACGGAAATGTGGAAGGAAATTCCAGTGCGCAACAAGAATCGCTAGAGCACAAGGAGGCAGTGAAAACAAGAACTGATGCGGTGAAAACAAACCGCGGCTTTCCCCAATGATTATAACAGCGAAGACGACGACGCAGCCGGGCCCATCCAGAAGACCTAACGCCAACGGCAGATCTGACCGCATACGCGTGTCAACATCACAACAAACCGTCGTTACCACGCCGCCCACTACGCTGGAAATCGAGTAGACGCCAGAATTATCTCACGCCGCGGACCGGTCAATTCAAAGTCAGCAAGTGGGACCCATGTTCGCCCAATAAGTCATCTGGCGTAGCAGACGCTTGAGGTCATTGATCGTCAGCACTGACGTCATCAAAAGCTATACTAGCACCAACTACAATTCTTCGGCTCCACAGCTAAGAGTACTCACTCGAATCTTCGATTCGACTAAATACTCGGGGGCTACTCCTATCAGGAGCGCTGGCCGCACACCCAAAAGACGAATAAAGACAAAGTATTTCTCTGAGTCCTACGTCGAGTCTACGACTCCACTACGGACTCGGGGGCTACTCCCATAGGGAGGATGGATTTAAGCATCCGAAATTTTTCGATTTCTACGGACTTAACAACTGAACAACGCTGAATTAAAGTCTCGCCGAGTTCACGACTAATGTACACTGGGTTACTCCCATAGGATACCTGGTCGCGCACCCTATGAAATCTTCGACTGCGATCTTTCGGATCAACACGCAAAAACTTTTTGGCAACTCTGCCCCAACAAAACGCTGAGTGAGCGACAATCTCCTTGGCCACCCGAAGCACCTCCGTGGTGACAAATGTTCGGATGCTGCGTCTGCGACCCAAAGATAAGACCTGCAGATATCATCTGATGGCCTGGCAACGCACATGACTGCGCTCTGCTAGTATAAATCCATGCCAACAGGCGTGATGAAAAATCCTGACGGACGTGTTGGGTACATCAATTAAAAACACTGGAATTCCACTCCTGTAAGTCCTCTGCGGCCTGAGTCGAATTACGCCAGCATATGTTCCGGGTTCAAGTTAAGGGACTCGAACCTGATGAAGATCGTGTTTGTTTCGTCCTAAGATGCTTAATCGACCCGATCCGTCGGGTGAGTCAGGCACACGTATCAACAATCCCTACACACATATACTGTTACTACCTAGTTGCACTCGAAGGATAGAAGAGTCCTCAGCCGAATCTATGATTCGACTGATCACTCGGGGGCTACTGACATGGTTATACCCTACGGGTATGTGACTTCGGCATACCTGGTCCAGCCCAAGGAAGACCCACAGCAGACATACGCTAGCCCATGAAGATTTTCGGGTGGCCAAGGCCCATGACGCCTTCGGATCCTTGGAGAGCAAGACTAGCATAGATAGGAAATATAAAGGGGTAAAACCCTAGAACCTGTAACCGACAAGGACTATGCCCGGACCTGCCCACGCCTATATAAAGGTCGAGGGCACGCCCTAGATCTCTCGACTCATACTTTCGACACGCACTTCCACGCCAGATCGAATCACAGACCTCAGAACCTTCGGTTCACAGAATCAAGAGAAGACAAGCAGAGTAGGGTTTTCTCGGGCCTCAACCTTGGTAAATCTCGTGTCCCTGGTTGCTTGTCCGTTAACTGCTCCATGATCTCCAAAGATCCCCATCTTCTCCAAAACTCAAGTCCATAACAATGGGCATTGATGAGATTAAACTCGCTACCTGCCAAACCAATCTACACTCACGACCCATCAGGCCAAGATTCCCCCGCTGTTGCATAACACCTAAGCTCGCCATTGTTGCACCCCTTGCCGCCACAGACATGCCCAAGCTCACGCCGCACCCTTGCCACGCACACACCCAAGCTCACATCGATGCATCCCTTTGTCGCCGCTGCTTCCCCACAACCCAAACGTCACCAAAACCAATTAAGCCTAAGAAATCCAAGATACAATCCCTCTGGTCGCCATGACGACCTCTGGATCATCATCGTCGTTCGTGCTCTCCGCCGCTACCGATCACCGCCTCCCAAAACCGACTCGCTAACTTCCTCTTTTGAAGACCCTTGTCCTACCCCCGTCAGGTGCTCCAGTCCTCGACTTGCTCGATGGTACCGACGCCGCGCCGATGAAGACTCTGGAGGTTGAAGACGCCAACAAGAAGAAGACCATCATCCCCAATCCTGCCTACACGGCATGGTTGTCTCGGGACCAAACGGTGCTCGGATTCCTCGTGAACTCCCTGTCCGCAGAGATGATACCTCATGTCGTCGGGATCGACACCGCTGCTGAGGTATGGTCTACCCTCACCGGGATGTTCTCATCCCACTCCCGCACCAAGATCAATCACCTGTGAAGGTCATTGAACAACACCAAGAAGCTCGACATGTCCGCGGCACAGTTCTTTGCCAAGATGAAAAGCTTTGGTTCTGAACTCGCTGCCACGGGAAAACCCGTGGAAGAAGATGAGATGGTGGGGTACATCCTCAACGGCCTCGACGCCAGCTACAACAACCTCGTCTCCTCCGTCAACGGCAATCCTGGTACTACTCTTGATGATCTTTATAGTCAACTTTGTGCTCACGACCTTCGGCAAGATATGCTAGCAGATTCGGACAGGTCGGGCTTCACCTCCTCTGCCAACCTTGCTGCACGGCCTACACATGATAGCAACCGCGACTTCCGCTCTCGCGGAGACCGTGGTAGATCACCAGATCATGGTGGTTACCGCGGCGAGCGTCGTGATGGTGGAGGACGCCGTGATGGCACCCGTGATGGAGGCCGTCGTGACGGGCGGCATGATGATGATGGAGGCCGTCGAGATCGACGGCGTGATGATGGACGTGATGGTCGCGACGGTCGTCGTGATGATGGTGGTGGCCATCGTCGTGATGACAGAGGTCGACGCCGAGATGATGGAGGGCGTCCTCGTGGACGTGCTCCTACCCCCTTCGTCGACGTCACGTGTCAAATCTGCAAGATCCACGGCCACCCCGCAAACGAGTGCTGGTGGCACTATCAAGATCGTCATGACTCTGTTGATGATGGCGAGGAGAAGGGTGCCCATGTTGCATCCTATGGCTTCGACACCAACTGGTACCCTGATTCAGGTGCTACCCACCATGTCACCTCAGAGTTGAACAAGCTCACCACTCATGAAAAGTACAACGGTCGTGATCATGTCCACACGGCTAATGGAAACGGTATGCAAATAATCCATATTGGTCATTCAACTTTATGCACCCCATATAATACCTTACAACTCAAAAATATTTTGCATGTTCCTAGTGCATCTAAGAATCTTCTATCTGTTCATAAGCTCACACTAGATAATGATGTGTTTCTTGAGTTTCACCCATATTTCTTTTTGATCAAGGATCAGGCCACAAGGAGAACTCTGTTTAAAGGACCATGTCAAGATGGTCTCTACCCGCTAGTTCCTTCTACTACGGGTTCTTCCAAGCAAGTCTTCATCACAATAAAGACGTCGTCTTCTACGTGGCATCGCCGTTTAGGACACCCTTCTTCCTTTGTGGTTCAACAAGTACTTAGGAAAAACAGTATTTCTTACACTCCTGAAATAAACCCATACATTTGTGATCCTTGCCAACTAGCTAAGAGCCATCAATTGCCATATCCTGTCTCTACTAGTGTATCCACTGTTCCTCTAGAACAAGTATTCTCTGATGTATGGGGTCCAGCCCCTATTTCTGCTAGTAAACATTCATATTATGTGAGTTTTATTGATGATTTCAGTAAATTTACTTGGATCTATTTGCTCAAGAAACGCCTCGATGTTTACTAAGTTTTCCTTAATTTCCAAAGAACTTGTTGAAAGAAAATTTGCTAGGAAAATAATCACCATGCAAACTGATTGGGGAGGTGAATATGAAAAGCTCAATAGTTTCTTCCAAAAGATTGGTATCACTCATCATGTATCTTTCCCTCATGCTCATCAATAAAATGGCTCCGCTGAAAGAAAACATCATCATATTGTAGAAATTGGTCTTGCTTTACTTGCAAATTCATCTATGCCTCTTAAATTTTGGGATGATGCTTTCCTCACTGCCACTTTTCTCATCAATCTCCTCCCAAGCAAAGTTATAAATCATGACACTCCTGTAGAACGTCTTCTTCACACAAAACCCAACTATGAATCTCTTAGAATTTTTGGTTGTGCGTGTTGGCCAAATCTCCGCCCCTACAATAAAAGAAAACTCTCTTTTCGTTCTACGCGGTGTGTGTTCTTGGGCTATAGTCCTCGCCACAAAGGGGTCAAGTGTCTAGATATTTCCACTGGTCGAGTTTATATCTCCAGAGATGTTGTTTTTGATGAAAACGTCTTTCCATTTGCTGAGTTGCATCCTAATGCTGGCTCACGTCTCCGGAATGAAATACTTCTTTTACCTCAAGACACATCATATCATGGGGTTGCAATTGTTGATGATTATATGCCTTTGCCCGTTGTACCTGTTGTTACTAATGAGTATCAAGATGTTGCAGACTCCAATACTCCAGCACATACTACTGATGATCAGCAAGAGACTGCAGAAAATTTCACTCAAAACTCTAAAGAAACAGTGGAGAAATAAGCCTCAGAAGATTTCACCCTGGGCAGCTGCACCGAGAAAGATCTCCCTGCCACGACGTCGGAACGCGCGGGCGCCGATCCCACGGAAGATTCTCCCGTACGACAGGTGGGCTTCCCGCGCGCCTCCCCACCGCGGTCCCCTGTACGGTCGGAGGATTTCCCGCGCGTGTCCCTACCGCGGGCGTCGCCATCCCGTTCTGCCTCCCTCGTATGCCAACACCCCTTCGACACGTCGCGATCAAGGTCGGCCTCGCCCACGCGCCAACGCTCTGCATCGCCCCTGGTCCCGCCCCCGCGTGGGCGTGCATCGCACCAGGGTCCATCGCGCCAGGGCCTGCGGTCGCTGTCCCCTGGGTGGACTGCGTCACGTCCACGCTCGCTGCCGCCATACGCGATCTCCCGCCGCCAACGACACGCCCATCCGCGCGGGTCCCATCCCGCCGCCAAAGAACACGCCCACGTCCGCGGGTCGGTCCCTGTCCCGCCGCCACGCCAGGGCCCTGTGGTGCGTCCCCGTCTTCACCGCACGACACCAGGGAAGAATCTTCCCCTCCTGTGCCCATCTCTGGTACTGTTCCAGCTGAAGGATCCTCTGTGGCTGGCCCTGCTACGTCTCTGCCTGCACCACTAAATCCTCCTCCACCTCTGGAACCTCGCACCAGACTTCAAAAAGGTATACGAAATCCAAAACGGTATATTGATGGCACCGTCCGCTATGGCTTGTTCACATCTACAGGTGAACCGCAAACTGTTTCGGAGGCTTTTGGAGATGATCGTTGGCGCAAGGCGATGGAAGAAGAATATAAGGCACTTATACAAAACAAGACATGTCATCTTGTTCCTCCACACTCCACAAAGAATCTTATTGATTGTAAGTGGGTATATCGTATTAAGAAACATGCAGATGGTACAATTGACAGGTACAAGGCACGCTTGGTAGCAAAAGGATTCAAACAAAGGTATGGCATAGATTATGAAGATACCTTCAGTCCCGTTGTCAAGGCAGCAACTATCAGACTAGTACTGGCAGTGGCTGTCTCTAGAGGCTGGAGTCTGCGGCAGCTAGATGTCAAGAACGCGTTTTTACATGGCGTTCTGGAAGAGGAAGTCTATATGAAACAACCCCCAGGTTTTGAGTCCACCACTACTCCAAACTATATCTGCAAACTTGATAAAGCTCTTTATGGTCTTAAGCAAGCTCCCAGAGCATGGTACTCAAGACTTAGTACCAAGTTGCAACAACTTGGCTTTATTCCCTCTAAAGCAGATACTTCACTTTTCCTCTATAACAAAGCAAAAGTTATGATATTTGTTCTAATCTATGTTGATGATATCATAGTCACTAGTTCATCTGATCAGGCTATTTCTGCTCTTCTTCATGACCTGAACACTGATTTTGCACTTAAGGACTTAGGAGAATTGCACTTCTTCTTGGGGATTGAGGTAAAGAAAACATCGAATGGCTTGCTTCTCACTCAAGAAAAATATGCTGCCGATCTGCTGGCAAAAGTTGGTATGACAAAGTGCACAATTTCTCCTACACCCTTATCATCTACTGAAAAATTATCCCTGACTGAAGGAACAACTCTTGGTCCTGATGATAGTACACAATATAGAAGCATTGTAGGAGCCTTACAATATTTAACACTCACAGGTCCTGACATCTCTTTCTCAGTCAATAAAGTATGTTAATATTTACATGCTCCAACTACTGCTCATTGGACAGCTGCAAAAATAATCCTAAGATATGTTCAAGGGACTATACATGTTGGGCTAACTTTTCAGCAGTCTTCATCTAGCTTGCTTAGTGCCTTCTCAGATGCAGATTGGGCAGGTTGCCTAGATGATAGAAGATCTACTGGAGGATTTGCTGTCTTTTTTGGACCAAACTTGATTTCATGGAGTGCAAGAAAACAGCAAACAGTTTCAAGATCTAGCACTGAAGCTGAATATAAAGCATTAGCTAATGCTACCGCTGAATTGATATGGGTTGAAGCTTTACTTGGTGAGCTTGGTGTTGAACTAAAGGTAAAACCATGTCTATGGTGTGATAATTTAGAAGCTACATATTTGTCTGCAAATCCTGTGTTTCATGCCAGAACAAAACACATTGAGATAGATTATCATTTTGTTCGAGAAAGAGTTGCAAACAAAATGCTTGACATCAGGTTCATATCTAGTAAAGATCAAGTTGCAGATGGTTTTACAAAAGCTTTAGCAGTTAAAGATCTAAATGAATTCAAGCGTAATCTCAACCTTTCAGAAGGTTGTGATTAAGGGAGGCTATTAGACTTCATGCAATATGACTTATACCATGCAGTACTCCAACTATTCTAGATAGATAAGAGGTTAGTTCTGTTTAGTTCTGTTTAAGTTAGAAAGAGGAGATTGCCTCTTATCTTATCCCTTATAACGATCGATTGATCAACCTCATGTACAAGCCATGGCGAGGGCTCTTCTCGCCAATATAAACACGTACACGGGATCACCAACGTGATTACCGCTTCTGCCAAAACAACGACGCTCGATAATATGAACTGAAGTTATGCTGTAATTTTTGATACAGGAAACTGCAGAAGCCGCAGGGCCGGGTTCCCCTGCAGGTGAGACAGGCGGCAAGGCCAAGGCGGAGGAGATGGGTGGCGCGTCCGAGGCAGAGGAGATGGGCGGCGCCGTAGAGGGAGAGTTCTGCCCTGAGCTCCCAGAGGATGTAATCTACGCCATCCTATCGAAGCTTGCGCCGTGCCGCACCGAGCAATGGGCGTTTTCGTGCCTGAATCAGCGATGGAATTTGGCTGTCAAATCTCTTCTGAAAGACCATTCTCCTCAGATTCCCAGCCTCATCCTCCCCTCCAGCTGCTCCCCCTTCTTTCACAGTACTGTCTCGTGCCAGTGGAACGAAGAGCAGTCTATACCTACAAGCAGTTGTTTGTGGAGGAAGCTGTACTTACCAGATGATGTGCGGGTGGACGGGAAGATGTGTGGCTCGTCTGAAGGTGGATGGTTTATCCTGGTACTCGAAAATTCTGATCCAAACAAGCACCGAAACCATCTATTCAGCATCCACACCAGGGAGATGAAAGAGCTGCCAGACACGGTGCTGATTTCGGAGGAGGTTAGAAGTTTCAGTCTGGAAGCCGTCGTGCTCTCATCGTCTGCTTCGCTGCCTGGCTACACGGTTGCTGCAATTGGGAAGGAGCCCAGTTCTCTCCTGGCAATAAAGACACCCTAGATGAATCACTAGCACAACATGCAATGCAATATACCTAAGGATGACTCATTGGTTGATCTCATCTATTTCAAGTCAGAGTTCTGGTTTTTAACAGCTCAAGAGAGAGTAGGGAAACTCAGCGAGGACCAGGACGGGAGTGGGAATTCCAGGATATACTGGCTGGAAATGACAACAAAGCAGAGACACTCCTACGTCTCAGATACAGAGTAATGCAGAGAAGAACCTAAGAACCAAAAGATATTTGGTGGAGTCGGATGGAGAACTTTATATGGTTATCAAGTTCCTAGCACTAACAGGAGGCGCAGTGGAGATTGCAGTGTTCCGCTTGGATCTGAATGAAGCTGAGGAGGGGAGCGACAGTAGTTCTGACAGCTCTATGCTGCATTGTGATCAGCTTTATTTTACTTGGGGGGACGCTTCAGCTGAGTTGCCAAACCGACTTTTCTTTGTCGGCCAAGCCTCCTCAAGATCTTTCGAGACAAACTCTGCATCAAGGATCTATTTCCTTGATGATGCATGCACCGAGGATCCAGATGTACCAGGATATTTCATCCGTGACGGCATGGGCTATGTTGCAATAGCTGAGGATATGGATTATAATATGCCAGAGGATTATCCTGTGCTGGGCTCTCCTGTCCCAGATCGATCGTCCGACATGGTCTCACCAAGCTGGTGGATCCACCGAACAGACTGAAGGGACTGAACACCAAGGATCCACCAAACCTTAATTGCATGGTCCGTACTGTTAGGCTGGTCAATTCAATATTTTTCATCTTGCTGGAAAACACTTTATCTTCTCCTGGGATACAGCATATGACAAAAAAAACTTTCACTGATACAAAATCTGCAGAATGCTATGTATCTTAAGTTCTACAAGTTACATGACCCTATGGTTTTAAAAAAAATGATGTTTAGATGCTTTCTTTGACACTGCATACTTTAGATTCACAGGCAGAACATACACACACCCATTCTACTAGAACACATTGTGCAGTGGGCTTCAGGTCCTCCAATAATCCTCCTGGCCAGGCGCATTTGCTTGCCTATCACAATGTTAGTCACAGAGCAACACATGCCCCACGTTTGCAAAGTCGATCCTCAAGACACCCTGCCAGCATCTTGTTTCTTCAGGAATCAGAACCCTTTCTTCAATTCCTTGTCTATTGCAGAACCTTCAGCTGCAACACTTTGTCATCCAGCCGCTGCAGCAGGGTTGGAAGTTGTATCGAATATAGTAGGCAGCCATTAGAATCTAAAATCTGGGTCGACATCCATCGCCCATCCAAATTTCGCGAGAACTGTCTGTTAGGTCTAGTCTATCCTCGGTAAAACTATTAGGGTAGATCTGTGGTATCTGAGACAGAGAGAGAGAGAGAGAGAGTAGTACTACCAGGCTCCCAAGCACGAACCGGAGGGATGCTGAGCTACCTCGAGCTAGATCCGCTGGCTGGCCATGGGACAAAAGGGTGACGGCGTGAGCGTGGTAGTTGAGAGCGGTGGCGTGGAGCTCCCGTCGGCCTAGTGCGAACCCTAATCGGCAGGTGGCGGGCTGCGCGCACGTGAACCTCACTGCAAAGGCCCGCCCCCCACCTCTTTATATACGCATGGCTGTGGGCCCACAACCATGGATAGGTTGGGCGCCTGATTAGGGCGCTGATGAGGGTCTCGCTCGAGCCGCTGGGTCTGAACGTGAGAGATCTATCCAACATTCTCCCTAGATCTCGATTTTACTTTTAACTTTGTACTTTACTTATTTCATCAGTAATGACACATAGAGCATGTTTCATCGCTCAGCTCAATTGTCATAGAATCGCATACCACTATATACCTTCATGTTCAAACAAAATTCTGTTACTTTTGGGCCTCGATGGTCCAGAATCATAGGCTTGCCGTTAAACCCATGCTGCTATGTGTTCCTTGAACACATTGGGTGGTAAGCCTTTCGTTAGCGGATCCGCAAGCATATCCTTTGTCCTTATATGCTCGAGACTTATAGTTTGATCCTGGACTTTATCCTTCACAACATAATACTTTATATCTATAGACTTTGAAGCATTACTCGACTTGTTGTTGTGAGAATAGAATATCGGGCTCGTTGTCACAAGATATCTTTAGTGGCTCACTGATGCACCAACCACTTTCAAGTCGGGTAAGAATTTCTTTAACCATAACGCCTGTCCCATGGCCTCATAACATGTTATAAATTCTGCATACATCGAGATGATGCAACTATTGACTGCTTACGCTTCCTCACGAAATAGCACCTCCTGCGAGAGTAAAGACATACCCTGTCGTGGACTTTCGGTCGTCTTTATCTCCCGCAAAATCTGCATCTGAATACCCTTTTATCTCTAGAGAATCAGATCGTCTATATGTTAGCATGAGGCCTTTTGTGCCTTGCGCATAACGCAAAGCTTTCTTTACCATCTTCCAAAGGTTTCTATGCCCGGATTCTCTTGATATCTACCAAGTACCCCGTGATAAATGCTAAGTCGTATGAAAGTGCATACTTGTGCATACCGAAGTTTTAATGCTCCAAGCATATGGTACCGACTTCATTTGATCGATCTCATATTGATTCTTTGGACATTGAGATTTCCCAAACTGTCAGCCCTTGACTATGGGAGCAGGTGTTGAATTACTCGCATGCATATTGTATTTCTTTAAAATCTTTTCACAATACGCTTTCGACATGCCCCTAACACTCCATTCTTTCTGTCTCGGTGAATTTCTATGCCCAAAACATAAGAAGCTTCACCAAGGTCTTTCATGTCAAAGTTTGATGACAAGAACTTCTTTGTTTCTAGTAGTAGACTAACATCACTGCTAGCAAGCAGAATGTCATCCACATATAGAATTAGGAAAATATATTTCCCACTTTTGAACTCTGCATAAATGCAATTGTCCTCAACATTTTCTTTGAATCCAAATCTTTTGATGGTATCATTAAACTTTAAATACCACGCCTAGAGGCTTGCTTTAACCCATAAATGGATTTCTTTAGGCGGCATCCCATATGTTCCTTTCCCTCTATGAAAAAACCCTTGGGTTGTTTCATGTAAACATTTTCTTCTAAATCTCCATTTAAAAATGCCGTCTTGACATCCATTTGATGTAACTCTAAATCAAAATGTGCAACTAGTGCCATGATGATTCTGAAGGAGTCCTTACATGAGACCGGAGAAAAGTCTCATTGTAATTCACGCCTTCTCTTTGCGTGAAAGCCTTTGCCACGAGTCTAGCTTTGTACTTTTCTACATTTCCATTGGAGTCATACTTCGTTTTGTAGACCCACTTGCATCCTACTGTTTTGGCTCCTTTGGGAATTTCCTCTAAGTCCCAAACATTGTTGGAACTCATCGATTTCATTTCATCTTCCATTGCCTCTACCCACTTGGCTGAGTGAGGGCTACTCATGGCTTCTTCATATGAGGTAGGATCGCCTCCATATGAACTACATTGTAAACTTTGTAGATTTCTTTGAAATGGCTGGTCTTCGTTTCTTTTAGACCGTCTGAGTTCATCGACTCTTGCTCATTCCTTGCCTCGGGTTCAAGCATATTTACACTAGATGGCTGTTCGCTCCCTTTCATGCTCAACAAGGTTCTGTGTGGCTCTCGATGGACAGTTCCAACTTTCGCCCATTGTTGTCACGTGGAGTCACAACAGTGCCGCACCACAACCTCAGGGGTTGTAGATGGTGGCACAACAGTAGCGAAAAATGGCTCTGAGTCATCGGATTAGGTGCATGCACCCTCTTCTCCTCAAGATCAATTTTCCTAGCTATCGTGCTCCCCTCATCAATTCGCCCTCCAAGAAGACTGCATGTCTCGCTTCTACAAACTTTGTGTATCCGCGGGACAAGAGAAACGGTAGCCTTTGGACTTATCTCGGATAGCCAATGAAATGGCAAGATACTGTTTTGGGGTCTAACTTTACATGTTTGGATTGAAAACTTTTGCCTCACTGGCTCCCCTGCACCTCAAGTGGTGCGTAGAGGAGACTCGCCTGTCCATAATTCATACGGTGTTTTGGGCACCGACTTACTTGGTACTGCTGAGAATGTGAATGGCGGTTTTAAGCGCCCATCCACAATCCCAATGGGAGGGTGGAATAGCTCATCATGTCAGCACCATATCCATAAGGGTACGGCTGCGCCTTTCACTACTCCATTTTGTCGAGGTTCGCCCGGCATAGAATACTGGGCGACTATTCCGTTTTCTTGCAGGAACCGTGCAAAGGGTCCTGGTACTTGACCATATGGAGTATGCCGACCGTAGTACTCCCCCCCACGATCGGACCGGACTATTTTGATTCTTTTATCGTGCTGAATTTCTACTTCAGCTTTGAAAATTTTAAATTTATCCAACGCTTCAGATCTTTCTTTGATTGGATAAATATAACCATACCGGGAGTGATCACCGTGAATGTTATGAATGAATCATAGCCATCCACACTTTTTAGTGTGGATTATTTCTAGTGTAGCTATGCTTCGGTTTGCACCCTTTTTAATTTGTTTGACATACTTTCCTTTAATGCAATCTATGCATTGTTCTATGTCGGAGAACTCTAACGGAGGAAGAATGTCATTTTTAACGAGGTTTTCTATTCTTCCTCAAATATGGCCTACTGCAAAGGCCATAGTTTCGATGAGTCAAGAGTTCGCTTTCTTTTCTTTTGTTCTTTGTTCGACAAGGAATCTTTTTCATTCACATCACACACAGAAAAAACTTTCTCATGCAGGGATAACAAATATAACTTATCAAATAATGTAGCAACACCCACATATTTGTCTTTCAACCAAATGGCACACTTGCCATTTCCAAAATAACATTCGTAAGAATCTTTGTCCAAACAGGAAACACTTATTAAATTCCTATGTAATGAAGGAACGAAAAGCACATCTTTGAGCAAAAGCAAAGAGCCATCAGCCAGCTCCAGAGGGACGTCACCAATGGCCTCCACTTCTGCTTCTATTCCATTCGCCACTTCAATGCATCTTTCTCTTCTTGACGTGGTCCTTGTCGAATGGAACCCTCAGAAAGAGTTGGCAACGTGAATGCCATTGTTCCGTAATCAATCCACCAAGTGGATCTAGTAAACTTTTCATACAAAGATTCATTAACAAAAGAAACAATATCTTTACCATTCTTGGCCATGATGTACTTTAGCCAAACCGATACCTTCTTGTAGTGCCCATTTTTGGCAAAGGATGGCATCGATCCTTCTCCCTGTGGGTGGACTGGTGATGTCGGTACTGGTGCATTGGACCCTTGCCATGGGGCTTGGAGGGTGAGCCACCATGGTTGCCACCGTGAAGCCTCTCTTCCGTTGTCCTTCACGAAGTTCGAGAACTGCCGTGAAGGGCTTTCATTTTCCTCTTCCCGGGAGCACATCCTAATGATCTTTCTATGTCCCACTTTTCGTGACATATTATAGTTTATTACAAAGTTTTCAAAAGGTCAGGAAGTGAGGCCATCACAAGGTGTACCAAGAGTGCGGGCTTTAGCTCGAGGTCCTCATCCATGGGCTTGAGTTTTGCTGCCATGTTTGACATCCTCAAGATGTGCTCTCTTATTCCGTGGGGTCCTCCTGTACTTTTTCAAGAATACCGCTTAACAAATTGGTCGATACATCTTTGAAGAGTCAAGAACTGGTTTTATCTTGGCGAGATACTACCACGGTAGCACACTCTCCAATTGAGCCCACTATTGCGTTCTCAATTGTGTTCTTTACGAAAGCCAGAGTCTTCTTGTTGGCATTCACCCATTTCTGGTTATCAATAGAGTAGGCCAGCTCCAATGAAGCATGGTTCCTCTTCCTTTTCTCAAAGTCAGCACTTTCCTCAGCAGCCTCGACTGGTCATCAGTTTGATCAAGTTGCTTGGTGTCAACCACCCAATCCACTTCAAGCATAATGAACGCTAAGTCAACTTTCTTCCTCCATTCGAGTAATTGTCCCCTTAGGAGCGGATGTCCTTCAAACATGCCATGAGGTTGAGACCTCCTGAAAATCACAAAAGATGTGAGATCACCAAGTAAAACAACTCAGATGCGTTAATTCAACGTTGGTATAAATTAAGCATGCAATCGCTGCTATTTAAAAATACATCACCGTTGGGCAGAAATAAATTTAAATGCACCTTTAATACTTAATAGGAAAAGATTATGGTCATGATTATTAATAACGTTGGTCAATTAATAGCATGAGGCATAATCACTTTAATCACATCTTTATGTCAAGATTTAATCAACTTTTATTGCATTTGTTGCAATTTAAACCATACATTTGCAATTTTGAAAATGACTATTTGCAGCGGAAACTTAATAATAACTTTCTTTATACTTTGAACTTACGTAAAAAATTCGTTTTTACATCATTCTCTAGTCAAAATATGCATAAAATAAAATGACTAGAGAAAACTATGCTGAAAAATCTGCTAAACTAAGCAAAACAGTAAAACATTTCAGAAAAATTAAATGTAAAATCGTTTAATCGGGTTAAATCAAGCGATCGACTGCCCAAATGGGTTCTGAACACCCGCTGCCAAGACTGCGGCGGCACATAGCAGACGCCGCAGCAACGGCTCGCTTCCGCCAAAGGGCTCGCCCTGCCAAACATCGGCTCGCTCGCCCGGCCAAATTTCGCCGCCACTCGCTTCCAATCAATCTGAGCGTCGATGGGGCAACCCTAAATCGTATGGGGCGCGGAGGTATAAAATCCCACCCTCACGCTTCACAAACCCAGCCCCATAACCCCCCCTCCTCCTCACACCGCGCTCAAGGGCGCGCTGCTGCTCGCCAAGGCCAGCCTTCAGGTGGTCCGCCACCTTCCGCCTCAGGCGCCAGGTCGACCGCGGGCGCGCGCTTGCATGCTTGCTCTGCGGTTGCCCCGCGTCGGCGGCGGCGGTGAGGTGAGGTGGCCGCCGATGGGCGCGTCCCTCCCTCTCCCTCTTCTCACGCGGCCGCCAGTGGCTTGCTAGTGGAGGCGACGCGAGGTGGCCGCCACATGGCGCTTGAGCCGGGCAAGCGCCCTCCGCCTCCGCCCCCACTCGAGGCCGCCAGGCGAGGCGGGCGGCGCCTGCAAGACCGGGCCGGGTCCCTCCTCTCGAAACCGTCATGAAGCCCTTTTCCTTTGGCGTCCCCTTGCCCCCTTTGGCAGCGGTGTGTCCACCCTAGGGTGGGCACACCACCGTCAAACGGCGCAGAGGAGATGCCATGTGCCGGCGGCTATGGCGGCCCCCTTATTATTTTTATTTTTTTGAAGTTTTCTTTTGGGGTGTTCTTTTGGATCTGGGGAGGGATCTGACTTAGCATTCGCATGCGGGGTGTGGGGATCTTTCTCTTTGGGGATGGGTTTAGATCTAGGACTTTTTGCTTTGCCCCCGAGGGGGTTTGTTCTTCGTCTAGATGCCTCATACTGATGCTCATCTAGATCGAGAGGAACGGCGCGGCCGTAGGGCAGGCGCACTTTTTAGATCTAGGTTTTCTTTGTTTTCTTTTGCTTTTCTACCGGAAAGACTAGATCTAATAGCTCTGATACCATTGTTAGGTCTAGTCTATCCTCGATAAAACTATTAGGGTAGATCTGTGGTATCTGAGACAGAGAGAGAGAGAGAGTAGTACTACCTGCGCCTGTGCTCCCCAAGCACGAACCGGAGGGGATGCCGGAGCTACCTCCGGAGCTAGATCCGCCGTCGTTGGCCATGGGACAAAAGGGCGACGGCGTGAGCGTGGGTAGTTGAGAGCGGTGGCGGTGGAGCTTCCCGTCGGCCTAGTGCGAACCCTAATCGGTGGGTGTGTTATGGGCTGCGGCGACGGTGAACCTCAGACTGCAGCGTCCGCCCCCACCTCTTTATATACGATTGGCTGTGGGCCCACAACCATGGATAGGTTGGGCCCATTAGGGCACGATGAGTCTCCGTCGCCATTGCTAGTCTTAACGTGAGAGATCTATCCAACACTGTCTTGCTGAAAATCTGCCATAAGAAATAGACAAGCCAAATAGCTTCTGTTTAGGACTATAAAATGATAATAATTAATCAGATTAACAATTTGAGATATAATCATGCGCCTACGACATTCACTAAAAAGCAGACCCACGAAAGCAATGGGGTACCTTCTCAATAGGGACTTCGTGGGTTTTGCACCATGCCACCGTAATTCTAGGATCAAGATAGTTGATCTTTGATGTTCCTAGTGCTACTGTCTTCAAATCCTCTTTATTCTTCTTAGTCATATCCATTTTCTCTATCCTGGTTTCAATACAAGAGATATTCTTCTCCAACCTGCAAGTAAAGTTATTAGTTTGTCTCTAGTACTCTTTATTTTGTTAACTACAAAATATAATATCTTTGATTGAGACGTACACTTCAGGGGTCGAATTTCTCTTTCGCTTCCCACCTAGGGGTTTTCCTTTCTTTGCTTTATGCAAATCGACTTTCAACCCATCTCTCAGGGCCTGGAAAAAATGACAAAATGAGGAAAGAGGGTTTAGAAGATAGAACAAACTTTATCTAATCATTTGCAGCCAACAACCAACCTTTAATTCTTCAATCTTCTCATCCAACTTAGTAATCTGGGAATCATGTGATTTTGGGACAGCACGCTGATGGTTGCAGATGATAGCAACCTGAGTAGACAAGAAAACTATTTGAGAGTCACGAATAGTGATGATGCCAGTGCTTTTTTTATCAAGGGTAATGGATTTTACCTCTTTGTTTGCTCGCTGATAGACAGTAATTTTTTTAAGAAGGGTTCCATCTTCAGTTTCTTTGTTCAACTGTAATACCATCTCGTAAATATTTATTCAGATCAAATGTATATTACATAACATAGTAGTCACATGATTGAGACATAATAATGTTATGGGAATATGAAAAATTTAACAAGATAACGAGTAATTTATTTTGGCAAACTAAACATGTACGGTGCAGTGAAATTTGCATTGAACTTACGATAGCATCCAAAGTGATGGAAGCATTATATGTACGGAACACTTTTGCAGTAAGGCCAGGCATTAAGTCCTTCAGATGAGCATTTAGTTTAGTTGTATCAAGCTCTCCAAATACATGTTGTCCCTTGTTTTTTCCTGAAAAAGCCAGTATGCAAAACAGATGAGAACAATTTGTTTAGGGAAGACAGAGATGGTGTCCCTTGTTTTGTATAGGAAAAGAGCATGGGAGTTACCAGCACAGAATTCCTTAACCGCCTGGTATACAGGTAGTTCAACCTCTACGGTGTTCAAGTATCTTATAGAATCTTTACCAAGGAAGTCAAACTGAAATGGAAATTGAACATCAGTTAACATGGAGATTAGTTTGTCACACTGAGTAACCATCAAGAATGAAGAATGAAGATAAAGATCGACCTGCAGCCTGTTTGGAGGAAGACAGGTAACATTTTCAACCTTCAGCGTACAACAACCAACAGTATCAGCCTCATCCTCATCCTGAAAAGGATTGAAGTAGCAAGATAACATACGTCACAAAGCTGGAAGCAAAATAGAGATTCAGGAAATTTTTACAGTGGATTGCCAACAAAATGGAATATCATTTGATAACTATAAGTCAGTAGGATATACCTTTTCATTGCCCGCCCTCAGGGCTAGTTTATCTATAAGGTATGTTGCCACTGCAATTTGCTTTTTCGCCTGATCTTTGCTTTGGAAATCCTTCGTGTAATTTACACGTATGCTGTGTATGTGATCCTGCCATGGTCGATAGAAGACAATCAATGTACATGGCAACACAAAACCTCCATGAATCACAAAACAAACTTCCCCACCTTCAATTTCCGGGCCTTCTCATATTTCTCCTTGTCACTCTGTCCCTTTAGTGAGCTACTTGCCGCGAGGAAAACATATTTGCAGTCTTTTTGGCTTATAGGATCATTCCAAAAGGCCAACCATGTAACAGTATTGTCATGTTTAACTTCTTTCCAGCTGCAGAACACATGGCAATTCAAGAAGTTATACATGCTAGAAGCCCCTTCATAAATATAGTTTAGCATTAAGAACTTCAGTTTTTAGGGTACCTTTCTCCAGGTATAGGACACACTGGGACTGGAGCCCCTTCTCCGATGTTTATTGTTATATCACTTGGTTGAATGCGCCGCTTCAGTCTTCCCATCTACAACAATTTTATTAGAGAATTAAACTGAAGTGCCCAACTTGAAACCAAAAAAATGTGATTAAATGTTTTCTCGCCTGTACCTTTGGATGTTCTCCTCGCCCCCTGAATAAGCCAGGTGGTTCTACTCTGAAATTTCCGACCTGAAATAAGCAGACAAATTTATTTGGTATTGTAGATGTTTGACTACCGAGAAAACTAATATGCACTATATTCTGACATGGATGGAGTAGTGATGTGAGGAAATATTGGCAGAAGCTGAACTAGGTTCAAGACAAGTGGCGTATGTGTAAAATTCCTGAAGGAAAATAGTAAACTGTCTATTCTATGGTTTACAAAGGCCTATGTTGTATCGGAAAGTTCAGTAAAAGGACCTTCTTGACACCGTCTACGGAAGCCCACATAAACTTGTCTTCATTTTCCTGTTTCTCTTCACAATAATGCTTTCTTCTCCCAAGTAAGAAGGAAGTACAAAGATTAAGTACTTCAGATGACGAATGCAGGATAAACCCACTCAATTTGGACTCGATCAAGTCTAAGTCACAGAAACAGAAAGAGCAACAGCGAGTTTTTTGAGAGATCACGGAACAGTAGAATAAGAAATACATGTATGTTGCATACAAAAAAACCTAAGAATCAACATACCTCTGAAGTCATCTGTTTTTTCTTCTCCTTCTGTTGGAGGTGCCATTCGTAGATGGGTGTGAAATCGCAAAGCTGGAACTTTTGACAACATGTTTTTACCAAGAATATTTCTCCAGTCGTTAAAGAAGTTGTTGGTAAACGTTTGCTTGATGCGTACTCTGTGTCTTTCATCACAGCAAACATGGTTGCGACCTGAAACATGGAGCAGCCCGATCATCAGTACATCATTCTGGTCGCCTGAAACTGAAGTTCTTATCACAAACTAAAGCAATAAACAGCTAATGTTGTGTCTATGTATACCTCCTCCTGTTCCGGGGTCAGATCAACAGGCTGACCATCGTAAAGCATCTTGACACCGTGAGGCTTGTAGGAGGTGGAAAAAGGACACCGTTGTGCTCCAGTAGACCACTTCTTTCGACCGCCAGACCCTTGACAGGAGGCCGGCTCCGTTGTCTTCTCGCAGTGTTACCGATTGCAGGTGGATTTCTTCTGAAGACTTACCGGTTGTTACTAGTCTTCGTGCTAGAGGCACGTTGTCATCGTCATCGTCCTTGGCCCTGTGTTCTCTTTTTGGCACTCGCGGAGGCAGAAGGAATGCCATCTGAACACTTTGCCTTCTCATTAAGAGCTGATCTGGTGCTCTGACTGTTGCTAGTATAGCATTGCCTTTGACTGGATCTCGAGGATCACTACTTGAGTTTCCACGTTTTGAAGCTGCGCTATTATTGGACATCCTTGTGGCGAGCGGTATCTCGTCTTCTGAATCCGCAGGATCTTCGTCACCTGAATTTATCCTCTTCTTCAGTTTCCTTTCGACGACGGCCTTTTTCCTTGATGCAATTGGTGTACTGTCATCATCTGAATCTGTATCCGACGACATGAGGTGATCATCATCTTCAAGTACATGAGGTTTTTTCAGTTCACTCTTCCTGCTATGATCCACCGTGTTACTCTCTTGGCAATGTGGCGTATTTCCTGATGAGCCTTCCTGTTTTGAGGGCACTGACCTCTTGAAGCATACTGGACCGTCATCGTCGTCACTGTCAAACATCATTGTTTCTTCTCCGCGGTCTCCTTTTCGAAAGAAAAAAAATGTGAAGACAGATTAGAGTAGCTCCAAGGCAGCAGCACAATTCGACACACATGTAAATCATCGAACACAGAGTAGAGTTCCTGGATCGACAGTTCGACACGGAAACAAAACCTCCTCCCGGAGACCCCGGCGCACCGCTAGAGAGGACTTCCCTCCGGCGAGGCGTCGCTAGGGTTAGCACTGGTACGGTGCAGCTTATCTACTTGCGCGATCGACTTGTTATATCTCGATCACGATCAGCCCCACGCTCGCTCTCGTTTTCTCTGCCCCAGCGCGAGATTGATGTCGGTTTTATCATCTTGATTTGGGTCCAATGTTTGGAAACCCCCGGGTTGCCCCACTTTTCTTTGTTCGTATCGGATTCCAATTCAAGTCCTACTGCCTATTGGATATCCGTCCTGGGGGCACACGGTACTCTACATGCCTAAAAAGTTCAAAAACAATTCTGATTTTTTTAAAAAGTTCATAGAAACAGCACTCTATATTCAAAAAACAATCCAAGAGAAAAAACAATGACAAATTCAGTGTCGACAGTGCTATTGAACAAATTCGTAGCCAGATTTAGAACTGCTATTTACATATAGATTTTTCTTTCTTACTTCGCTAGCCCTTTTTTGAATTTTAAGCTAAATTTTACTGAATGGTAGAGATATAGATTTTTTTCCAGATTTATGTAACAACCCAAGTTTTTAGTAATTAGGATTACAAAAAAGATATTTGCATTCCACCATGCCATCATGCAAAACCTTGATTTCAAAATCTTTTGTCGAAGTCCTCACTGAAAATACCTATGTTTACCTATTAGGGTTTTATTTGAAATATATATTTTGTATTTTTGTTGGACAAGAAATATTTCTCCCTAGTGTTCTAAACATATTGCTACTCTCTCCGATCCATATTAGTTGACTCAAATTTGTCTAGATTTGGATGAATCTAGACACTGTTTAGTATATAGGTTCATCCAAATTTTAACAAATCCAAGTCAACTAATATGGATCGGAGGGAGTAGAAAATTTTGGATACCTATCCCATTCAATTTGGAAAATCCAAACCCTATTTTGAATTCCCAAAATAGCCATATAATGCAATATATGCAAATGACATTTCTGTTATTTTTATTTTGGTCAAAACAAGTTTCCATAAAGTTTAAATTATGAATTTAATTTTACAGAAATTTAAAAATTAGTTTCACTCATTTTCGAGTTGTAAAACAAAAAGTAGAAAAGAAATAAGAAAACAGATTGGGGAAAGGAAAAAACAAACAGAAAAAATCTAAACCTAACATAATCGGAGAGCCACCCGGACCACCCAGCCCACCTAACCCGTGTGCAGCCATCAGCCTGCCAACTAGCAGAGCAATAACCTATCGGAGAAATACCCTCCCCTCTCGTTTTTCTCCCCTCTATCACTAACACCATGGCCCCACTTGTCATCCCCCGTGTCTCCTTCGTCACACCGACGGTGAATGTGACGAACACGAGTCCAATTGCCGTAGAAATCGATCGATTTGACCAAATCCTTTGCCCCGTCCAAGTTTTCTTGCCCCTTAAATAGCCCACAACATCTTCTTCCTCAACCATAGAAATCCTCGCCTACGCCCCCAAGCTATCGGATTGCATCGTCGAAACCGCCATTGCCGATCTCAGGAGGTCAACATCGTCATCGATTCCGTCACCCTCTCCTCCTCTTCATAGTTTTGAGCTCCCCATCCTCCAACGATCCCCTCATCTAATTTTCCCTCTTGTAGCGCCAGTAGAACATGTCCTAGATGTCGCCGAGTTTACCACATCGCCGCCCATCCGCTCTCTGTCGATGCCACGAAAGGAGAAGGACGACGGCAGGGTGACGAGGACAACCCCCGTGACTCGAATAACCTCGTTCACCACTCCACTGATGTCGGTGATCTCTAGAGCGCATCCGTTATCAACCTCCCGAGCCATCGCTGCTGTCGTCGACGTCATCACAAGTGAACCCGGGATAAATTCCTCCTTAGCCATCTGATCGTGTCTGGGCGATCCAGATTAGGTCGTTTTTTAATCGAACCGGTAGCATCCTCTCACAGATCTCATGACGTCTATATCGTATCCAAGTCCTCATAGTATAACGATCTTAGTAACAGTAATACTTGTCATTGAAAAACTACTGATAACAATATTAACAACGTGTTTCATGGTATATCTTTCAGGATATATCCAACATCATTGTTCCCCTAACAATGTTGTTCCCATTTATCACCGGCAACCATCGTAACACTTTACATGTCCATATACAGGAAACTAAGACTATAATGATACACAAACTAGTCTTAGAGGCAAGACTATGGATATCTTTATGGTGTTCATGATCCCACACATGTATTAGTTTTTTTCTTAAGTTACTCATTATAAAAAACTAATACAATCATAACATTGAATAATAAACTTAATGTGGATGCGGATTGAGTGGCGCTGACTGACCGGTTCAGTTTACTTATTAGCTTGGGAGCACATATATACTTCCTTTGTTTTAAAATATAAGATGATTTAGCTTTGTAAAGCAAATGTATTTAGACTATTTTTAGTGTGTAGGTTTACTCAAGTTTAAAATTATAAATCTAAAATATCTTATATTTTAAAACAGAGAGAGTAGCTGTATGGTCAAGTGGAACTGTGTGGTTTGAAACAACTAGTAAAGCTACCGTATGGGTCTGCCATCGCGGATACTGACACTGCCCTGGCGCTTAGCTCGAGTAATGGAATCCAGGTGTTCCCATTCAAAAAAAAAAAAGCCAGCCGTTCCCTCAAAAATATAGGTTGTGGATACAGGAACGCAGTCGGTTACTCGGTTCATCAAACCATAAGCTAGTGTCAAATTTGGTGTCCAGCTGATTTTTTCTATTTCCTTCGATCCATATAGTTGATTTGGTTTTGTCTAGATTTAGAAAAATCTAGACACTATTTACTAGTATATAAGTTTATCCAAATTTTAACAAATTCAAATCAATTAATATGGATCAGAGGAAGTACTATATTTATGTGATTAATCTATAGTTTTTTAGATGAATATAATGTGTAGTTGGATGGCATTTGACAAGAGCTTACTCCCCCGGTAAGTCAAAACGAGATGAAACCGGTAAAAAGGAATTGCGTACTCATACCAGTATTATAAAACAAACTTGGAAAGAAAAAAAAAATAGGCGTAGATCTCGGAACCTACCCTGATCCAAGTTTCGTTGGGGTGCCACCGAACCGAACGGTCCGGGACTGAACCGATCCGTGGACTTGCGCGCCCCGTTTCCTCGGCGAGGCTGAGGCCGAGGCCGCAGCAGCGTGCGTGCGATCGATGGAGATCCCGACGGAGCTTGTGGTGGACATCCTGCAGCGGCTCCCGTGGACTTCGCGCCGGCGCCTGCGCCTGGTCTGCCGTTCCTGGCGCGACCTCGTCCACCAGCAAACCACGGAGATGCAGCAGCGCCGTGACGCGGTGCCCCTCGTCGTCACCACGGAGTCCGCGTACGTCGTTGACATCGCCGATCCAGAAGAAGAGTCGTCCTCCATCACCTGCGCACTGAGAGAGCTACATCTGGGCGGCGGCGGCGGCGGCGGCGGCCGCTACCTGGAGCGCATGGAGGTGGTCGGCGTCTGCAACGGCGTGCTCTGCCTATGCGACGACTCCAAGCCGGCCGGCGCCGTCACCCTCGCCAACCCGGCCACCGGCGACGTCCTCCCGCTACCGCCGATCCCGCGCGACGGCCTCTTCAGGCGCCACAACACGCGCCGCTCCGGCAGGAGCTGGCACCAGGCCTACAGCTTCGGGTTCCACCACGGGACGGGCCAGTACAAGGTGGTACACGTTCCGTGCTTCTTCAAGACCAAGGTCACGCTCCAGGTGTTCACGCTCGGGGAGGCGTCCTGGAGGGAGGTCCTGGCCCCCGCGTACGCCGCATGCAACCTGGACGCCGGCGTCGTCAGCGTCGACGGCGCGACGTACTGGGCCACGGAAGGGTCCGAGGACAGGATCATGTGTTTCGACCTCGAGAGCGAGCGGGTGACGTGCGCGCCGCCGTTGCCCGCGTCGGCGAGACCCATCTGCCGCCTGACTCAGGTGAACCGCAGGCTCGGCGCTGCAACGACTGCCTACCCCCCGCCGTACCATGGGTACGGGAGCATCCAGGTCTGCAAATCTCCGCTCCACCATACTATACCTCATCTGCTAACCTGATAAATGAATGAATGAATTGCGATTTGTTGGACTGTAGGTGTGGGGTCTGGAGGGTCGGAGGAGGAACGAGCAGACCTGGGTCCATCTCTACCGGTTAACCTCTTGTTTGTACGGGCCGGAGCAGGAGATGGCGCGACCATACTTGATCCACGGCGAGTACGTCCTGACGGACGGCGGCGATAGACTCGTCCTGCGCAGGCATCAGCCCATCAATTACTATGGCAGAAGAAGGTCCGAGTGCACCGCGGTACATGATAACGCTTGTGACCAAACGACGATACTTTCCGATATGAGAGGCCGTATCTGTCGGACATTCGCATACGTCAAGACCGAGGAGGCATTGAGTGTTCATAGGCGTTGGTGATGACTGGACCAAAACTAGTAGTATGAGTTCATTTACAGGTCACACAAAATACTCGAGTGGCTTGTTCTTTATTATATATAAGCACACCTCCTCAAGAAGAGATTATCTACTATCCGATGTACTACTACTGTGTTGGTTAATGTGAGACTAGGCTAATAATATCGAATGAAGTTTCAGTTTTACTGTAAATCAAGCTTGAATGGTCCTTTTTAATTTGTGGCCGTGATCAACCACTGCTGTGTGTTTTGAACGGTTCATATCTTTTTGTTCTCGTTGTCATCTTTCTTGCATATATAAGAGATGCTCTGAAACAAATTCGGGGATCTAAAACTCTTGCATCGTACTATTGCCAACGATAGGGACTCTCTCTTTCTCTAAATCCTTTTTTTTTCTCAAGTGACGTATATGTGTGTTTAACCTATGAATTACGTCGCTATTTTCTTACAAGTCTGTGCACGGTAAAAAAATATGAACATAAAACTAAACTGAATTGTGTATGCACAATTAGGAATTATAACATCTCAAGATTTTATAAATTGTGATTATAACACAATTAGGAACTAAATTGAACTGTGTTTTGCTATCAGTATGATGCCAATGAAACTACATCCGTCAATCAGATCGGCACTTCCAAGTGATGACTGAGCTCCCTACAGCATTTCTCACTCTTTATTTATTCCAATCAGCAAAAGGCTCCCTGTGTAATTAGTTACAGCCTTACAGGCTCGTTTCTAAGGAACAGGTACAGGAAGCAGCATCTCGAAACAAGCACTTCCACAGTTTCGTGCATCACCGCCCTACCCAATAAAATCCCCTACTAGAAAAAGGTCGTTCGAGACATTAAACGATGAACTGGATGACTTAACGAGGCTTTGATGGCTAAATGCAGGCTTCAGCTTAACTTTGCCATGTGGAGCCACTCAAGCTCAAGCAAACTCTTCTTCATTCGCTGCAAGAAAGGGACCCGCGGTCAGGATGCTGCATACATCAAAGAGTAGTGCAAGAGATACTTATGTTGCCCAGAAGAACCGTAGCAAAAATCCCTGCGTTGGGTATTATTCCCGCAGGAAGGCCATCAGCCATGTCATTTCCCTATTTTCCTTGTGCCGCTGCCACCGCTTTCAACGCTTTGGCACGACTAACTCTAGGCTCTAGCACAACTGGTTGTACTAATGCATTTTTTTACAAGGAATGATTGAACAAAGACACAGATCACTACAACAGCTATGATGCTAAGTAATAAATCAGTTTGCAATGACTGTTGCACAACATTGCCTTGCCCATTGTCCGGCAGATGTACCATTTGATCAAGCGACATAAACATACAAATTGGGTTAGTGTCGGCTGAGGCATGACTTGGTGAGCTCTATAGGTTTTGCAAAGACCGAAATGAAGAGGACCAGATGGTATAAGCCATGAACAAGGGGAGCATGCAAGGAATTCAGTGAAAGTTGACATGGTTTACAATTCACATTCTATGTAAATTTAAGACAGGGTAGAATAATAGGTCCATTAGTAAGTTCTAGTGAGCATGTGGAGTATGCGATGTTCGCACTGTAACAGAAATATAGCTGTAAACGACAATGGGAGTGACAGAGTCGAGTGGCTACTTTTATGTTTGTAACATTGTAAATACAGAGGGTATGGGTAGTTTGAGGGGTAAGTTATTCCATTGTAAGTACATCACAGATACCATCTGAGCGAAATGCAGATCTAAGGCACTTAATCTAGACAGCAAGAATATACACACATAATGAATGTATTATTCTATAATCGTGTTCCACCTTTGTTTTGTAGTCTCATGTAGAAAACATGATAGTAAATATACTCTTAGCTTCTCAAACCCTATGTTGATTGTCATTTGTCATTTGCACATGAATCAGAGTATGAGACTGCTAGTTGCAAGTCACACGTGACAGAGATTGTGACTCAACTGCTTCTCTTATCCACTCTTGACCAAAACAAGCATCACTGAGAAACTCCCTACAAACCCTCTGTTGATTGTCTACATCAGAATAACATGTTACCAATTATGTCCAGGCTTCCAATCATGACAACTGAGGGAGGTGTACCTATTTTCTGTTTCTACTACCCTTAGAGTGTATGCTTTGAAAGGCCACTGCCCTTTGTGGATTGTCATTTATGCAGATGAACCGGGGTAAGAGACGGCTGGTTGTGAGCCAGGCATGACGGAAATTTTTTCATATCGTAGGAGTAACTATCTCAAGCTCTTTATACATTCTTATCCACTCTTAACCAAAACAAACATCACTGAAAAACTCCCCACAAACCTTCAGTTGATTGTCTACATCAGAATAACATTGTTACCCATGATGTACAGGCTTCCAATCATAACAACTGAAGGGAGCTATTTTCTGTTTCTGCTGACTCAAGGAGTGTATGCTTTGAAAAGCCACATTAACTACTCAGCCGGAATCTATCTGATATAATGGTTACATTTGCCTCCTACTCTATACAGTTCAAAATTTACTGTGATTTCAACCACCTGCAACTGCTTGTGCCATATGGCGAATGGTGCACCTTTAATTTGAGAATTGCTTCCACTGCAGCAATACAACTCAAAAGAGGGCAACTTAGTTTTTCAGAGTCAGTAGCAAGCTCAAACCCCTTGAACTAGATTGCTCATTTGCTGTCCTAGGAAAATTTCTTGGTGCCATATGACTCGAGAAATGACTGGTGTTTGACGAAGATATTAGTGGAGATTCAACCATAGATGGACGAAGGAATAGTGTAAACAGTAGCCATCAGCATTAAATATCCGTGGTGGGCTTAATATGACATCAAATTAGGGTGTCATATCTACTGCCGGAACACCAGACACAGATCATTACGCTTTGTGCAGTTGGAACTTCAAAGGTTAAAAATTAGTTACAGTTGGAAGCCATTTCTCATGCTTGCTACTGTGGAGGCATACAGACAAGGCGCTTCGGTAGACCGTGGCTGGTCATGTTTACCTCTACTAAGTGGCCAAAGAGAAAATGTGCATGGCAAGAGGTATCGGCAACTTGGAATAGAAATGGTCTGTAACATATACCCAGGGGATGGCACTAAATAATACACTATGGATGTACCATGGCAACGCGAACGAGGCAAGGGACTGATTCTGTTTTGTGTGTATACAAGTGAACAGAAATACATTTGAGAGATGAATCGAGATTAAGTCCCTGTTAATCCCCACTATTTCAAAGATGAAAAACAACTAAGTAGATTACACATGGTATTGTTCTTAATCTTACTTACAGCAAAACGGCGCATAATACGATTCAGTCAGTTGGAGCAAGTGGAAGTGGGCAGCTGTACCTGCTCAACTCGTCGTCTCTCATGACGCGCTCACCGGAGGTCGTCCTGCCGCCGGTGCTGGAAAGCCTGCCGCCAGCGGCGGCTTCGTCCTCCTCCCGGAGGATCATCTCCATGTCGTTGACGCGCGTCCGGACGACGTTGCCGATCATGACTGCGCGCGGAATCGGCAAAATCAGCGGCGAGCGGCGCGATTGGAGAGAGACGGGGAAGGAGAGGAGGGGATGCGGGATTGCTTACTCGCGGCGGTGCCCAGGGTCCAGATCCACAGGATCTTGAGGCCGGGGCTCTTCTGGTTCCACCTGGTCACCATTGGAGCCGCGGCGACCTGGAGGGGGCGGCGCGGATTTCGGGCGGCTCTTTGGAGCGGAGGACGACGAAGCAGAGCGAGAGGACTTTGGGTTTTTGTCAGAGTAGCCTCCTCAGTCCTCACTTGTTTTTGTTTTGGACGCGTCTACGCGGCTCGCGCCAACCGGTTTTATTAATCTGGCTGGCGTTTCTGCGACCGCTGTGTTGCTATATCGTTTTTTTTTGTTTTGGTTCGCTTTTAATCTACGCGTGTGACTTCGATCGATCTGTCCCGCTCAATTAAAACACTCGAATTTAAAATGTTTTATTGCTTAAGCCGTTAGTCTAATTAAAATTCTGTTTTTATTATTAGACTAGTCGCGACGAGATCTTTAAAACTAGATCCCACGTCGATATATTTCGACAATTTTTTTTCCAGACCCAAAAGTCACCCACACTGTTGTATGTAAGTTACACATTATGTAACAAGTAAATAACCCACCTCTTTGAAGAGTCAGGTGAATGCGTTTTTGCATGCGATACTAAACTATCAATAAATCTCCATGCCACCCGTCTCAAATGACTGTCGGAGATCCGTCTGGCCGCCACCACCCCGCAACACCGCAGTGGAGGGGGAGAAGATGGATGCCACCGCCTCCTCGAGATTCCACTGACATAGGACAGTGCTGACACCGTCGCCTCCTCCTCACCTCATGAGCTTAGCCCGTTGGCATCCTCGACGGTGTCAGCAGCAGAGTAGGGACTTGTCAAGAGGGTCAAGGTTGGCGGCGAGGACCTTAGTGTGGCGCTGCCGCAAGAGGGAGGGAGGGTTAAAGGGCGGCTGTAGTATTTACATACCACAGTATTTAAGAGTTACCCACATGAATATATTAGATAGCTATTCCACATGCTCTATTTACATACCGCAGTATGTAAAAGTTACCTACCTGTTAGCACTAAAGTTATCCAACTACTGACCCTAAACTTATCCATTCTAGTATAAGTTACACATGCTATCGCTAAAAGTTATCCATCTATTAGCACTAAAGTTACTCATATCTTAGTACTAAACTCACCCTATGCTATAGCAAAAGTAACACATACTAATATGTATAGGTTACCCATATATTAGCACTAAAGTTATCCACCTGTTAGCACTAAAAGCTACCCCGTTAACATCAAACTCACGCCCTGCTATAAGAAACAAGTGACCCACCTATTAACATTGAAGTCATCCATAAGCTATTCCATATTCTCTTTTTACATATCATAGTATGTAAAATTTACCCACTCGTTAACACTAAAGTTATCTAACTACTGGCACTAAACTTATCCATTCTAGTATAAGTTACCCACATGTTATCCCTAAAAGTTATCCATCTGTTAGCATTAAAGTTACCCATATCTGAGCACTAAACTCGCCCTATATTGTAGCAAAAATAACATATACTAATATATAGGTTACCCACCTATTAACACTAAAGTTATCCACTTGTTAACATTAAAATTATCCACTTGTTAACATTAAAGTTACCTATATATTGGCGCTGAACTTACCCCGTGCTATATAACAAAAAAAATGGTATATTCTAGTGTGTATTAGTTAACCATCTAGTAGTACTAAAGTTATCCATCTCTTAACACTAAAGCTAACCGGATCGATGGCTACTGGGCTCGAAGGCCGCACCAGGAGATGGCACAAAGGTCCCATTCATTTTCCAGATAATGCTCGCGCAGCAGCTCCGACGTCGGAAGATAACGCAGAGGTTGGGAGGGAGCGCGGCAAAGCAGGCGTGGGAGAAACTAGATCGAGTTGAGGGGCGAGGTTGGGAGGGAGCGCCGGTGACGGGCGTCGGCGGCGCAGGCTAGACGGGCGTCGGAGGCGTGGGCAAGGATTAGGAGAGAGGAAGTGCATAGGAGGTGCTCCATCGAGGAAAGGAGTAAATCTTAGGCGTACCCAGCTGTGTACCACAGAAAGTGCTCGCGGAAGTATACTTTTTGTATGGGTTGTTTGATCCAGTAGTTTTACACTACATAAAAAATGCATCCACACATATCTCCTTAAAAAAAAGGGTTATTTACATGTTATATAGTGGGTAACGTACATATAACGAGATGGATAACTTTTGGGGCTGAAAAAAAAAGTTGTCAAAACATATCAATATGTGATCTAGTTTCAAAGGTTTCGTCACGAGTAGTCCAATAGTGAAAACAGATTTTTAATCAGATAAATGGTTTAAGCTATAAAACTGTTTGAATTCAAATTTTTATACTGAGCTGGCTGCGGATCGGACTGGTCCGTTGCCGTGCTTACGTCGTCCGCATGCTTAACCCGCCGAGAAAAGCAAATTAACAGGTGCCTGATGTGTAGAAAAACCGTTTGTTTTTTGTGTAATATTTCGGTTTCCACGGGATAAATGAGAAGAGGCGTGCTTCGGGTGTCGAAATTTATATTAAGGCCACATATATCTTTGTATATGTGTACTCGGTTGAATTAGATATAATCCATATTCCAAATGTTGATCCTACCTCCCATTATCGCGATCTATGTCTTTGCATGTTATATTTTAAAAAAATGTTGTTGCTGTTATATAACTTTCGATTTTCGTCTTCCACAGACACATGAGTATACATATATGTATACGTATATGTATACGGTGAGTATACGTCTAAAAGGACCAAAACGGACTTCGGGAGTCCTCTAAACAATCGGTATCGAGTTTTTGTTTGTCAAAGTTAAAAGAAAGGGGGAACCGGAGCAAAAGTGAGAGAAAAAACTCTACACTATGTGGTGGATCATATAATCACTGTCCAAAGATCTTTACTTTCATCTAAATATCCAGTAAAACCGTGAAAAAAACATGTAAGACCAAACTTCACAAGTTATGGTTATGTCCCTTCTACTCCCTCCATTTCCAAATAAGTGTCGTGATTTGAACTAAAACCACACCACTTATTTTAGAACGGAGGGGAAAGTGGTTTCGAATTTCTAAGTTCCATTCTCCTTTTTCCAACACATGAGTGGTAATTGTGCATGGCGAGACAATGAGTCTAGCTCTAATTAACCTGACAATACTCTAGCTCGAGGCTGGTTCCCACACTTCATCGCACAGCACTCGATGGAGCTACGTACCAGTCACTGATCGAACAAGCTTTCTGTCAAGTCAAACAACACCAGAGCAAACCGGTGCTACATCTACACACACACATAAGCTGAAAAGTTCATTTTAATTTTCTCCTGGCTCTTCGAGCTGTGCATTGCTCATTTTCATTCCAGTATATATACAGGAAAAAGATGAGTATGAGACTACAAGTTGCACCTCCTTTGAACCAGATTAAGAAAAAGTTTAATGTACAAGCTGATAGAGTGAATCAAACCACGCTCGACGTTACTACTACCTTGTTTGCTTTCCCACACTTCATCTCAAACCACGCGAAAGGAGCTACTAACCCACCACAAAGTCGATCAGTTGCTTGTGCAATGATCTATCATTCCTAAAAAGTCAACCTAGCTAAGAAGGAATACAAGGAAGGATTGCTTGTCACTGACCCAGATACCAGCATTGTTTGTCGAAGTTTTCAAGGGCTTGACTACATTAATGCAGCTTTGCTTAACTGCTAGTAATACGGTAACCCAGTTTGACTGAGTCCTGGTCTGAAGGAACAGATACCGCATCGTTTGCTTCAGAGTTGGCTTGCCTTTGTTCGACTTTCTTCCTGAAAGTACAAAAGTATTATCATTACATGGGGATATCATATATATAGCAGTTTGTCAGTTCACTTGAACGAAGCACTTTTATCGGCCAAGCAACCAACCGGGCACCCTAGGATGATGAGTTCAGGTGTCAAGCATTTTTGTAGTTAAGAAGAATGCTCCAGAATGAAACTGTAATTTAGAAAGCAATACCAAAACTGAGCACCCAAATCTCAAAAAGAGCTCTTAGTTTTGTTGCAAAGCAAGTATAATTAACCGATGCCAAACATTGAGATGATCTGTTCTCAGAGGAATGTCAGCTGTAGGCTCCTGTGGTTTCAGTTTCATGCTTTCATCCGAGTCTTTGGCTGCTTATAAGACAGTCTGCTCTGCTTTTGTGTCGGTTTGAAAGTGTTTTCGATGCGAGACAATTTGAAAGTGTTTCAAACATATAATAAGTACAGTGGTACCAATTCTATGTCATGTCACTCATAAACTATTAGTTTTAAGCATCCAAAATTAATACATATACTCTGTTAATCGCCGAAACTCATGTTTATCCAATTCAAGTCAGCCTATACTCTGCTCGAGGGAGGATTGCTTGTAGGAAAGGGCCAGCGTAGCATTATTTATTCAGTTTTTTCTGAAATCGATAAACGACTTATGTAGCTTTGCTTTGCTGCTACTCAATTAACCCAAGTCGTCCCTACTTTGCTTTGTGCGCCAAGCCCTTAACTGAAGGAGCAGATTCAGCATCGGAGTTGCTTCAGAGTTTGGTTTGCCCTCGTTTGACTTTCTTCCTTTCTCGACTGTAAAATCAAGCTATTCTACTATATATTATGATTATCTGTTCTCTAGATTAGTGCTACCATCAAGGTATTTAAATGAGGAAATGTGAACTTAGTAGTAGTAGTAGTAGTAACACATACTAAAAAAAAATGTATGATGTGGCTTGTGGCAACTTGAAAGTTCCCATAGAATTAAAGACAGGCCTGGATGTGTGCCTGTTGCTATCGTCCACCAGAAAGCAGCTAGCAGCTAGCCCACCATGAAGTGCACGAACCATCTCAAGAAGAAGAAGCTGCTGCTCTACCTCGCCCCTCCTGCTATCCTGCTCGTGACCATCTTCTTTTACTTCCAGCTGGAAATCCTCACCCTCTTCTTCACCATACAACACGGCAATGGCAGCAATGTTGACATCTTGGACCGCCTTCGTGCATCGACCACCTTCCTCCCGCTCAAAGACACCCGCGAGGGCGCTGAGACGTGGTTCATCAGCACTCTAAACGACACCTCCGAGCCGGAGGGCGAGGCCAGGAACCTGATGTTCCCATCGGCGGCCTCCTCAGGCCGTCTCCTCTGCATGGCAGTCCCTTCAGGACACGACGGCACCAAGAACTCATACGCGCTAGCGTGGCGCGACGCGCTCCCCCTTGACGTGGAGCTCCGGACGGGCCTCACGTTCCTGTCTGAGACGTTCTACGACCACAGCAACCTGTGGCACGGGCTCACGGCACTAGTCCCGCTAGTGTCGTGGCACGTGAGGAGAGGGTGCAGCAGCGGCGCGCGGCCCACGAGGTGGGCCTTCTTCCACCACGGCGAGGTCAGGTCCGGGATGAGCGGGTGGCTGATGTCTCTGGCCGCGGCGGCGACCGGCGTGGAGGTGGAGGTGGAGAGGTTCTCCGGCTCCGTCCCGGTGTGCTTCGAGGAGGCCGTGGTGTTCAGGAGGCTCCTGGCAGGCATGAGCAGGGAGAGGATGCTGGCGACGTTCGACTTCATGCGGTGCAAGGCTAGGGCTCAGTGCAGCGTCGTCGTGTCCAGGTCCGGCGGCAATGGAACCGACGACCCAGCGGCAGTGCCGGTGCGCGTCACCATTCTTTTCCGCAGGGGCGGTCGATCTTTCAGGGACGAGGCGGCCGTCGAGCGGGTGTTCCACAAGGAGTGTGCGCGCGTCGCCGGCTGCAAGCTAACCACTGCGCAATCTGGCAACTTGACCTTCTGTGACCAGGTCCTTGGTTTAATTGATGATTCATGCATGCATGTTAGGCACCACCATGGATCTCACGTACTGCATGGTTTGATTGGGCAGGTGAGGCTGCTGAGCGAGACGGACGTGCTCATCTCAGCGCACGGTGCCCAGATGACGAACCTGCTCTTCATGGACAGGAACAGCAGCATCATGGAGTTCTACCCGATGGGCTGGAGGCAGAGGGCGGGGGGCGGGCTGTTCGTGTTCCGGGGGATGGCGAGTTGGGCGGGGATGCGGCACGAGGGCTCCTGGTGGGATCCCGCCGGCGACCCATGCCCTGATGGCAACCCAGACATCCTCGGCTGCTACAAGAACCGGCAGATCGGGATGGATGAGGCCTACTTCTCCCAGTTTGCTGCCAAAGTCTTTTGTAAGCTCATGCTTATGGCTTTCATCAAGAGAAAATTAAGCAATAAATTTATTGTATGTTTTTAAGAATACGTGATAAAAAAAACAACACTTACAACCCCAGGATTGTGCGTGTTGGACAAAAGGCGGATCATTCTGTCAAAGCGGTTTCTATGTATTACCTTGTATGTGATTTTAGTTAGTTGCTATAAGAACTATGTGTAACTCGTGTCAGTTACAGTGAGGTCAATTATTTTCAGATACAACAAAAACTTTCTAGTGTGGATCTCTCGTTAGATGGAGGGCGACGAGGAGCCGGTGGCTGTGAGATGGAAATATATTTTCTGTGTATTGATTGTTTAGGTTGATTGTCCAACTCAATGGGCCTTGAGTAGCTGACATCTCGGCAAGATGGCATGTATGAAAACTCTACTGTTAGGCTAATTTACCATTTTCAAAATCTTAACAAAACTGTAGTAGTCCCAACAATTAGCACATTTTCAGCAACTACTCTTATTTTTCCTTGGTTTTCATTTTTTCAAGTCTTGGGAACACGATAACAAGATGAATAATAAATGGATGAAAGGATAAGAAATTCTGTGGGTCCACCAAAGAGGGAGTTATCCTAGGGCGATCGGGAGGCGATCGTGGAATGCTAGGGTTTTCGTCTTTTGGGTGGTAGTTTCTCGGCGGCGGATTTGATCTCGACGGCGAGGTTATCTCCGCGCGGTGTCTAGGGTTTCTGCGATCTTGCCCAAGCACCCCCTGTGCAAGGGCGGGGTTTGCTCTGATGGATTCTCCGGCGCGTTCGGGACGGAGGACTGGCGGGTCGTTGAGGACGCCTTCTAGATCTCCGGCGAAGACGGGAGCGGACGATCTGGCGGCCGGCCTGTCAGAAAAGATGGGGGACCTCCTACTGACGGACAAGGAGGCCGCTAGTCCGATGATCAAGGATTGATTCGGGAGTGTTCTCGACCACGGTGGCGGCAGTTGGCAAAGTTTGCTCCCGCTGTAGGCTGGTGATCGTGCACTGGACCGAGCACCGCAAAGGCGTGGGGTCTCCATGGTCCTGCTCAATTCAAGGACATTGGGGACAACAGATTCGTGGTCAGGTTCAGTTCAAGGCGACTAGAAGCATGCACGAAGAACGGCCCGTGGCAATTCGATTTCCACGTGCTCTTGCTGAAAGAATATGATGGTTCCTTTCGACCTTCGGATATGGTGTTTGATACAATGGACATCTGGGTGAGGGTTTTGGATCTGCCAATGGATATGATGAATCGGGCGATGGGGAGCTGATCGGGGATGGATAGGAAAATACATTTCTGTGGATGTGGATACGGAAGGTATGGCATGGGGAAGAGCTGCGGATCAGAGTTGCAATTGAGTTGATCAACCCCTGTTGCGTGGTGTCACTCTGAGAGAGTCTGAGGAAGTAGTGGATGGTAGATGGTTTGATATAAAATACGAGAAGATCCTACATTTCTGCTTTGCCTGTGGTTTATTAGTTCACCAAGAGAACAAATGCCTAGCAGAAAAGGAGGAGGCAAAGCAGTGGGGAATGGCTGAGGGCCTCCCTGAAGAAGAACAAAACAACCACCGTGTCTAGGCCATCGGTGTCGTCTGGGAGTTACAATAATCGATCGGTTGGCTCAGAAGATAGGAATGGAGGAAATGTGTATGTCCGCAATATTCCACCCAGGAGAAATCTCCAGAATGATTTTAGCTACTCTAGCTCGTCCTTCACTGGTGGGTGAGCAGAGCAGGAATGGTAAGGAGGTCTCGCGTCCAGACATGCACCACAACATGCAGATGCATGAGGGAGGAGGAGGTTCAGTTTTCAGAGGCAGCGAAAACTCACGGTTTAAGTCAGGCACCTACACTGTAGAGCTAGACAGATGACCAACACTAATGTTCATGACAGACTTGAGCCACCAATGGACGGGAGAAGCAAAGAGGGGCTCGAAACAGGTGTGGTTGCCTGTGGGAGTCTCTGTTGTTGGAGAGGAAAACTCGGAGATGGCTGGAAGAGGCAGAGAACAGCTTCGGTATTTGATCGCATTGAAGAACCATCGGTGGACCTATGCGCGGGGCCGCTGGAGCAATGAATCTGCTGGGCCTCAACTGCATGACTGGGGTTGGACGCGGCGTAGGCGAATTAAGGACTTAGGGTCCTACAACCCAGCGGTGGTATTCCTAAGACGAAGAAAAAGGCCAAAGCAATGGACAAACTAAAATGGAGTCTGGGGTTTAGGAATGGGGTGGCTGTTGATTGTACTGGAAAAAGTGGCGGCCTAGCGTTATGGTGGAGAGACGATGTGGATGTTTCTGTTCGGCCATGGTGTCAGTATTACATCGACGCCAAAATTTCCTATGAGGGCAAGGTCTGGAGATTCACTAGTATCTACGGTGATCCAAGAATGTACCAGAGGCATAAAACTTGGGACGCTCGAGGTTCTTAAGATCCCGTGACGATCTCCCATGGATGTGTGCGGGCGACTTTAATGAGGCTCACACAGATTTAGCAGATTACGGAAACCCGAGGAATGAAGCACGTATCCAAGCATTCAGAGACTGCCTCATGGACTGTGGTTTAGCCGACTTGGGGTTCAAGGGCTATGCGTTTACTTGGAACAACCAAAGGGAGGGTGACGAAAACATTCAAGTTCGCCTCGATAGAGGAACGGCGACGGCGCCATTTCTATCCATGTTTCCTTTTACCCAAGTTGAGCATGTGGCGACAGAGGAGTCCGATTACATGGCTCTTGTCATCAGAGTAGCAGATGAGACGGCAGGAGGGAGAGTTCAAAGCAAGCACGGTTTTAGCTTTGAAGAGATGTGGACTAAACACCAAGATTACGAGGGTATGATTGAAGAAGCCTGGAATCAACGTGATGGCCAGGTCCTTGGTATGCAGAGCTTGTGGAGACAGCTCCATGATATGTCGAGAACAATGCAAACCTGGGGCTATGAGACTTTTGGTTCGGTACGGGCAGAAATCAAATCTTTAAGGAGCAAGCTCGATTATGCGAACTGCAGCTCCTCCGGTTCCTCATCGAGGTCCGGGAGTTAGAAATGAAACTGCATGAAATTTATGAAAAAGAGGAGATCATGTATTGCCAGAGATCAAGGCAAGAATGGCTGAAAGCGGGTGATCGAAATACTAGGTATTTTCAAAACCGTGCATCCCATAGGAAAAGGAAAAATACGGTGCGAGCACTTCGCAGAGATGATGGAACGCTGTGTAATTCCAATGAAGGAATGAGGGAGATGGCTCTGAATTTTTACCAAAATCTGTACACAACCGAGGGCTCCACTCAAGCTGATGATGTCCTCAATTTGATCGATTCCTTTGTAATCAGGAGATGAATGAAGAACTCACTGGAGTGTTTTCGGACAAGGAGATCGAGGAGGCCCTCTTCCAAATGGGGCCTACTAAGGCCCCGGGTCCGGATGGGCTCCCGGCTTTGTTCTACCAAAGACACTGGTCTCTGTTAAAAAGCTCGGTCTGCAGGGCGGTTAGAGAATTTCTCGAGGGAAAGGAATGTCCTGTTGATTTTAATGACACGACTTTAGTGCTCATTCCGAAGGTCAAAAACCCAGAACTTCTCTCGCAGTTCAGACCCATAAGTCTCCTCAGAACGGCTCTATAAAATAGCTTCCAAGGCGATTGCAAACCGTTGAAAAAACTCCTTCCAATATTGATTTCGAAGAACAAAGTGCGTTCGTCTCCGGGAGGCTTATTACGCATAATGTATTGATAGCATAGGAATGTGTACATGCTATTCGCCAGAGGAAGAGAAAGAAGTCTTTGTGCGGTCAAGCTTGACATGATGAAAGCATCGACCGGTTGAGTGGAGATTTTAGAACTGATGATGGGGCGATGGGTTTTTCGCAGAGATGGATTGTGATGGTTATGAGATGCATTCGAACTGCAAGCTTCTATTAAATTAAATGGAGGAGTCTCTGATTCTTTGTGCCTTCTAGGGGTTACGCCAAGGGACCCGCCACCATACCGTTCTTGTTCGTGGAAGATTCTGCTACGCTGTGCACAAGTAGATAAGGAGATTGCAGGTGTGGGTTTTGGATCACACGCCAACTATCACGCATTCCGTGTTCATGACGATAGCATTGTTTTCTTGGAGGCTAGTGAAGAGAGCATGGCAGCACTTGAGGGGTTTTGCAATCCTATGAAGCATGTTCAGGACAACGGTGAACCTCCGAAGTCATCCGCTTTTTTGGAAAAGGATGTACCGCTGTAGTAAAGAGTGCTCAAAATCGGATTGGTATCTCTTGTGAGGCTTTATCCGAAATATCTGCCTCCCAACCGTGGTCGGGCGCAGAAAGATGGGGCTTTTAAGCATGTGGTGGATCGATCCTGGAGTAAGCTTCAGGTTGGAAGGGGGACTATCGATGGAGGGTAAAGAAACTTTGATCAAATCTGTCCTCCAAGCGATGCCCACATATCCGATGGGCTGTTTCGCCTCAAAGAAGATGTGTAATGCTCAAATCTGTTTCATCAAGATTCGTGGGGGAAGCAGACGGCAAGAGGAAAGTCTCGTGGATTGCATGGGACAAGATGTGTACGCTTAAGAAGAGAGGGGGATGGGTTTTAGGAACTTTGAGTCTTTTTAATCAAGCTTTGTTAGCCAAACAGCGTGGAGGCTGCTAACAATCCTCAATCCCTATGCGCCGAGTCCTCTGTGCTAGATACTTTAAAGATGGTGGCATTTTGACAAGAATATGCCTTAGTGGTGCATCATACACTTGGCGTAGTATCTTGCATGGGAGAGATCTTGAAGGATGGTATCATTTGGAGGATAGGGACGGTATGGGCATCAAAGTTATGGAAGATAACTGGATCCCTAGGTCGGGCCTAAGCGACCTGGGGAATCAATAATAAGGAAGTCAACTATGTGAGTGAATTGCTTCTTCCTAATGGCCAGGCTGGAATGAAGAGAAGTTGCAAGAGCTGTTTTTTGAGTGCGATGTCGAGGACATACCGAGAACTCGTGGGTTATGCTGGAATAGAAAACTATGCATGGAACTACACCAAAATGGGATTTTAGCGTTAAATCGGCTTACCACTTGAATATGCAAATCAGGAACTCAAAATGGAAGAGCGAGCTCATCGTTGACTCTAGAGGAACACCAAGGATGGCTAGCTGTGGGGAGCTGACGTGTGTAAAGCAAAAATACATGTTTGGAGACTCATAAAAACGGTCTCATGGTGGGACAGGAGCTGAGCCAAGGCACATCAAAGATGGAGTAAACTGCATTGTGTGCAACCGGAAGAGACCGCTGCATCGGTTCGATGTGCCTCACTCCAGATGACATGGACACGGTCCGTGATCAATCGAATCTGAAAGCCAGCGATCCTGGCGGCCGGGGTGCAACACGAGGAACTGGCAGGTTGGATTCTCGGCTTGGTGGTCTAGAAGAGAAGGAGCTCGCGATAGGGATAATGGTGTTGTATCACTGTGGCTAGCCGTAAACGGCCTTACGAGGAGGTGAAGATCGATGATCCGCAACATGTTGCTCACCATCCATCCACTGGTAGAGGAATGGTGCAACGAGAGAACTGAATAGAACCGAGGCACTAAGGGCGGAGGAGCACCGCTTCCCCGCGTGGGCTGGCACAAGGTGAATGCGGACGGGCTTTCATGATTCAACATCGGAGGGTGTGGCGTTCTTCAAATCACCATGGCGAAGTTCATATCAGAGCAAGCCATTTTTGACCTCGTGCCGAACCCGTAAAGAGCTGAGATCATAGCCCGTAAGCATGCGTGGAACTGCTAAGGTGAGAGAGTCACCAAAATCTGCCTAGAGTCTGTTGCCTGGGTGCAGTGTCAAAGTTTCAGAATAAGGACAAGGATCGCTCATCCATGGAACTCTTGTTGAGGAGGTGAAGGAGCTACTGAGAGGTTTTATGGACCACTTGGTTCAGCACGTAGTTTATCTGGCAACGAAGTCGCACATATCCTAGCTAGAGAGGGCTGCATGAATAAAGTCTGTAATGTTTGGTCGTCTGTTTCACCAGGAGTGATTGTAGACTTGTTAGCATCTGAGGGTGCGGGTTGATTAATATAAATGCAGCTTTGAATCTAAAAAAAAACAAGATGGATAATGTGATGGCCATTGGTGATTTTGTAGGTAGTTGACATGACCGAAGTGGAGGAGTTGTCTCAGAATCATCTCATTTTTTAATTATGTTTTTTGTTAGTCGGAAGATTCTTTTTATAGGCTGATTGGTACAAAATGATGCTAATTGCATTTGATTTATGTTCTTCAGGTCAAATGATTGACAGATTGCTCCCAGTATTCAAAAGATTCTCTTTTGTTCTTGACGTTTCTTCATAGAAGCTTTTTTCTATCTCAGGTGGATTGGCTCTTCCCTGTGAAGAGACTAGCATGTAGGAGATGTTAGGAATAATATTTTCTCACTACATATTTTTACCAAGATAACAGTTTGACTCTGCGGTTGATTATAGTTTTCTAGATTATTTACGTTTCCCCAATACTACATGCTGTATTGTCTCTTCTAGATATGGAGGTCATATAGGAGATGTTAGGAATATTTTCTTACTACATATTTTTACCAAGATAACAGTTCAACTCTGCTTATATAAAAGTAAAACTGTAGGTTGATTATAGTTTTCTAGATTATTTACGTTTCTCCAACACTACATGTATTGGCTCTACTAGATCTGGCACTAGTGGAGAACGGGGCACTAGTCACGGTCCTAGAGGGCCTCTAGTCCTGGATTGCCAGCCAGGAATACGGAAAACGGGACTAGAGGTCCCAGCCTCTAGTCCCGGTCCAGTTACGGGCCGGGACTAAAGGTTGTGCAGTGCGAGGGGGGGGGTCTTTAGTCTCGGTCCGTATTACGGGCGGGACTAGTTCCTTTCTGCCGCGGCACCATTTTACCAATTGGCGCTGGCAACCGATGAAATTCTGCCATGACAGTTTTGGGCCATTTTCGGGCAAACCGATGGGTTTCGAGTTTTGGGGCCGTTTTACAGCGTGGTTTTTGCCGCTGACAAATTTTGGGGCGAATGGGGTTTCTGCCGGAGGAGGATAGGTAGAGGAGGGTTGTGTTTGGCGTAAGTGACATGCAATGAAGAAACCCATTACACACAATATCGTCATAATTATATAGATATAATTCTACATTACATATAATTCTATATTACATAAATATATACATAAATGGAGATCATAACCCGTCTAGGTAGCCGGAGGTATGGTATTTTCCTTCTGGGTTTATGACATGGTCAACAAGAAATCCGCCAATTCCTCTTAAATTGCTACCAAACGCTTCCTTGGATCGAGATTCTCCTGCAATCTTTCCAACTATATATAAAAGAAGGAGGTCAATATGAATATCAATAGTCATAACAAATATTATGAATGACAGTCAACAAAAATTGTGAATATATTCCTCACGATTTTAAAATGTCCTCCGTCCGCTCACGACCTCGGAGCGAATGTACTCGCATTACCTACAGAAGTATCCACATAGATTAGTACTGGTGGCTGCCTCTAGACTTCGACAAAAGGTTTCAATCAAATAATATCAAGCATGACATGATGGTATTGAAACTAGAATTGAAGAGATGCACGGATCTAGCTAAGACTACTTACATCGATCCGATGACAACTAAGCTCGTCTTTAAATTCACCTACCGTAGCATTGATGAAAGCTTTCCAAACCCCGCCCGCAAAAAAGTGTTATTAGTTAATTGATATCTCGTGATATAGTGTGATAATGACTGAAATTACCTCTCGGAGCATATATTTAATGAATGCATACTCGATTTGTCTCTCATTAGCGAGTCCTTGATTTCAACTCTTTCAGCGTCAACTTTAATGGTTAGCAGAATCCATGATAGCTGCGCGTTTATATCGTCAAGAACTCATCAATTACACTTAGCGAATCAAGTGATATGTACAAGGCAAGAATACTCTTACATGTAGTCGTGAAATAATATTCTTCGCTTGTAATGTTGCCTCAATAAGACCCTTAGCAGGTTACGCTCGTGTCCTTGGGGTATTCCATTAGAAATCTTTGATTAAACTGTGGGTCGATGAACCCAAGGTCAAAGATTTTCTTACGGTCACATTCATCGCTAATTACATGCAATAAAAGAGCTGGGTTAGAGACTTTATCATAGAAATAAATGAACCACTTATAGACAATAAGTAGCGAGGAGACTTAAGTCAAGGGCATCTTGTTTGAATAATATATAATTCCTTAAAATAAATTTGCAACTGGTATTCATCATTAAAATGCTCACTTGTAATTTTCACAAGCTGCGCTAACAATTGATATTATTCATCATATGTATAGACTATCTCGTACCACTCAACAAGACTTCGCATTGGAGTTGGTAGAAATTTGACCTCTTGTCCGACTGAGTCTTCTGTATTCATATCTCCATGCAAATTCCTCTTGTATGGGGATATGCCCGCCTAGCGCTTGATCAATTGTAATATTAGAACCTTTGGAAAATTCCATTTCTATAATATTCGATGATCAGTATTGGATAACACCTTGAGTAGGCGATCGATTTGTTTTTACGCATTCGAGTTACAACCTCTCTTTTCCCGCTTGCGGTAGTATTTCTGAGTATTACCGCTGCTTGCGTGAGTATTTCTTGAATTCTTCCTACCAATTCTCAGCAGACACAATGTGTAGTCATCAGCCTTATTTATCTCATATTGCGATGGTTTCTCAAGAAACCCCTTAGCCCACTTTTTGGCTTTCGGATCAAATATTTGTTTTGCCTCGGGAGCTTTGGGTGCAAAGAAGGCTTTAACTTGGGCATCACTGATCGCTTTGGTTTCCTCATCAGTCATCTCGTAAGGTAACTTGGGAGGAGGCGGCGGGATTTTCTTCACCTTTTTACCTTTGGCTTTCTTTTGACTAGTATATATACTAGTTGGTGAGAGACCGCTTCTGCTTTGACACTAAGCAGCGGCGGAGTGGGATGACGCCGGGGAGGAGTGGGCTGGATGTGGACTCGTGCTATGGTGGTCGTCCCACTCCTCATGTGGACTTGGCTGGAGGCGTGTGACTCGCCGACACGGAGGAGACGGTGGTGGCTTGGGTGAGCCTGGAACACTATGTATTTCTTGCGCCATAGAATGATAGAGCCCCTCACTTCTCCTAGCGTGCTATCATCTTCGGGTCCAAGGATGTCAAGTTGTAGTGATTCATATTGAGGTAGAATCTCATCCACCCCGACACGAGCATATCCATCTAGAATCTCTTTGCAATGCCAGCGTGCTTCAGGTTCACAAGATAAAGCATAGCCAAGAGCCGCCTTGAAGGATAAGTTCATCACTCCCACATGCAGCTCGCAACTTGTCTTCTCAGTGATATTGTCCACGGGATAGCGATCTATCGGATCGGCCATCATGGAAGCGACACTTCTTCTCCGCTGAGTTGGGACACCGACACTTTCTTGTAGTCGATGAGTTGGCTTCTTTGGCGCATTTTCAATCCATTCTTCGCTGCTCCTTTAGCATGGCATATATTTCCTCATTCTTTCTTTCCACGCTACAACCGTATGCCTCCTCTAGATCCTTCCGCTTCTTTGCCCTCGCTCGGCTTCTATAGGATTTAGTGTCCTGAGGAAACCCAGTCTTCCACGGCACAGAAGGTCCAAAGCCTCGTGTTCGTCCTGTTTTTTCAGGATTCCCGAGGGCCTTTGTCAGCTCGTCGTTCTCTCTGTCGGGTTTGAAGTCACCCTTTTTAACCTCCTCAATTGTTTTAACAATTTCTCCATGGGGTGTAGCAACATTGGACTTTTTATCGAATATTAACTCCCATGTTTCCATGTCATACTTTGCCCCATGGGCAATAACCAATCCCTTACTCTGATGGGCCAGTCCTCTGTAGCTAGAGTGAGCCCTTGGGCACGCAAGGCTTTCTCGGCTTCCTTCCACTTAGGAACAGAAGTCACAGCCACCAGTCCCCATCGTACGGTGATATTTCTTTTTTTTGAGCATTTTCTTTATTCTTTGCGGACCTTTTTTTTTTTGCTATTGCTGATTTCTTGTAGTCTAGAAATCTTTCCTAGTGAGGCCACTGCTTCTCTAGTGAGTCCTCGAATGATGGAACTTTTTCTTCCTCGAGATATTCATTGTACAATATTTTCTTATAGTTATTGAACTGTTGGGCCATCTTATTAAGAGCGAAACGCTTAACTTTGGACCTCATATCATCTGTGGCCTCCTTAGTCTCTAAGACCGGTAGGGTGAAATGGCGAATGAGCTTATCCCATAGTATGTCTTTGTATCTGTCCTCGACATAACTCATAGAATATTCATCGGCCTTTGCTGGCTTATTCCAGTTGATAATGTTGATCGAGACGTTGTCCCTAACAATAAATCCACATTGATGAATAAATGTGTTTGTGTTCTTTATGGGAAGCAACAGGACACCCACTGGAGAGACCTCAACAATTGTGAGATGCACATCATCGGGCATCCCTTTAGCAGTACTAGTTTACTATTTTTAGCGGCTTGAGTCGATGTGGATGTCTAAAATAAGAAACAACATTCGTTAATATATATATACACACACAAACAAATTAATGCATCTATCTACTAGTGATCAATAGGCAATAATATACCTTGCAGGACTTTGTCAAGGCTGGTCCATCATTTTCCGTGCCATCATCGAAATTAAAACTAGTATGCGCTTTGACTTGAGGTTCTATCTCTATTCCTCACGGACTCATTTAGAAACTGGAGCCATCTTATGCTCCAGCCTTCTTCCTACTGATCGACGCGCTCCATCCACGATGGGAGTCTGTCCTCCACCCGATATCATATCGAATAAAGGCTCTTCACCTTCTCTACTGTTGAAGTGATCAATAGAATAACTGCTATGACATAATAAGCATATATGAGTAATAAAATTATATAACATCTCGAATGACAATAAAAGTATTAATATCATATAACATCTCGAATAACATCTCGAATAACATCTCAGAAAACAACAAAGAAGTCATAATACATCTCGAATAATGACAAAGTAGTAATATCATATACAAAACAACATCTTGTCTAATAACATCGCTCAAACTCAACATCGACTACCGGCTCCTGAGCCGCGGGATGTGACCAACCAAATCGTCGGAACCATCACCGGACTATAACTAGGGTGAGATCCCTGAATAACCTGCCAGGTATGGGGGGCCACCCTGGCGTCCAACATCACCATATAGCGATGGACGTGCTCGTTCTCCTCCCTGACATGACGTCGTACCACCTCCTCGGGCCAGCTCCTCGCACTGCTGGGCCACGTGACTCCATCAAAGAAGATCCGGTTCGGCGACACCGTATTCCTCACCAAGCTACGCGTCTCGACGGTAGCACCTCGATCTGCATCTGGCGGAGCCTAGTCTCGTACAACACCGCTAGAGCGTAGTACTCCCTCGCTCTGGCGGAGTTGGCTACGAGGATGCCCGGGCATATCCTAAAGTAGGTATGGATTTGACCGAAAAATACACTCTTTAGGAAAAAAAATACAATATATACAGTAAATACTAACTAATATCCTAAATACTAAACAATATACACTACTTAGAAAAAAATACACTATTTAGGACAAAATATACTTTATATACACTATAAACTAACTAATATCCTAATTAAATACTAAACAATATACACTACTTAGGAAAAAATACACTATGTATACACTAAATACAAACTAATATCCTAAATACTAAACAATATACACTATATATTGAAAAAATACACTATTTAGGAAAAAAATACACTATACACTAAATACTACATAATATCCTAAATACTAACTAATATACACTATATATTGAAAAAATACACTAAATACTAATTAAATACTAACTAATATATCCTAAATACTAACTAGTATATCCTAAATAATAAATACTAAATAAATATATACTAACTAAATCCTAACTAATATATCCTAAATAATAATACACACTATGAAAAAAACAGAAGAAAAAACTTACCGTGGTGGGGATGGGCAGTGGTGTGGAGGCATGTGCCGTGTGAGGCGTCGTAAGCGTCGTCTTCAAATGTGCGAGGCGCTGTGGCGACTCAGACAGGACACGAGAATGACGAGGCGATGTCGTGAAGTAGCCAAGGGCAAGCGGCGAAGCAGCAATGACGACTATGACGACTGGAGGCGACGACGTGGGGCGAGGCGGCATCGATGAGAAAGGAGGCGTCCCGGGAAGTTGCTCGGGCCGGGAGGAGGGAGGTGGGTATTATACCACCACCTCTAGTCCAGTCCCACCTCCAACCAGGGCCCGACTAGAGAGTTAATTTTTTTAAATTTATTATTTCTATATCTTTGTTGTGTTATGATGAAAAATATGTATTATATATCAAATTTTGCAGAAAAAAAGATCTATAATGTAAATCTATTAACATATCTATTATAAAACTAATATTTTGTTGAATAAAAAATATCTTTTGTATACTAGAGTTTGAATTTATTAATATTATTATTTCAATATCTTTTATTACGTGATCTTTAAAATATGTATTATAAATCAAATTTTGCAAAAAAAAAGATCTATAATGTAAATCTATTAGCATAATATGTTATAAAACTAATATTTTGTTGAATTAAAAATATCTTTTGTATACTAAAGTTTGAATTTATTAATATTATTATTTCAATATCTTTTATTACGTGATGCTGCAATATGTATTATAAATCAAATTTTGCAGAAAAAAGATCTATAATGTAAATCTATTAGCATACTATGTTATAAAACTAATATTTTGTTGAATTAAAAAATATCTTTTGTATACTAGAGTTTGAATTTATTAATATTATTATTTCAATATCTTTTATTCTGTGATGCTGCAAAATATATATTATAAATCAAATTTTGCAGAAAAAAGATCTGTAATGCAAATCTATTAGCATATTAAATATAGACCGGGACTAAAGCTTGCGGCGGGCTAGGGAAGGCAGGACTAGGGCAGGCAGGCTAGGGAAGGCAGCACTAATGATATGGGTGAGTGTCGATATTATGTCATGTAGATTTTACCTTGTCCGGATGGTGTCGCCATGGCGGGACTAAAGTTGAACCTTTAGTCCGGTTGGAGACACCAACGAGACAAAACACGATGAGCACTAATAATAGGGGTGATGTGACATTATGTCGTGAGTGTCGACACTATGCCAAGCTACTTGTACTATAAATAGGTCGGTCCTCCATTGACTTGAGGTATATCCAAGATCGATGGTTTTTAGAGCGAGGGACACCCTACGGCCGATTTGAGGAGATGCCTTTGAGCCCAGTCCTCGGTATCTCCAACAAACTGGTCATAAACACTCCCTAATATGTGAAATTAGGTTAGATCCCAGCATATTGATCTAGTTAGAGAAGTTACAAGCTGCAAGATGGTCTTCGAGCGGGGAGACACCACTAAGGCCAATTTCAGGAGATGCACGGAGCCCATCCTTGACTTCTCAACAAACTGGTCATAGAGGCACTCCCTAATATGTGACCGCACATGTTTGGAGATTAGATCTTCATAGTAAGCACGAATCGGGACAACATCTTCATAGTTTGGGAAAGTCATAAATACGAATCAGACTAAAGGTCCCCTTTAGTCTGGTCCAACTCATAAACGGGACTAATACACTCAAGACATTTATTAATATTTAAAATCGAGACTACAGATCGGGACTAAAGGCCCCTTTAGGTCGTCCGATACAAGCAGGACTAACACTCAATATTAAAAGCCGACTAACAGGACTAGCTAACACTCAGGACTAAAGCCATGCCTTTAGTCATAATCTTGCCTTGTCCTATAAGTCACCGACGACTTGAGGGTCTTCTTCGTCTTCGTCATCATCATCGTCGTCACCGCCACTCGGGGATCCTCAAAGCCACATCATATACCGGGAACACCACTCTGGCCTAGGATTCCTGTTACATTGCGGGTGGAAGGGTATCTGGAAGGCGATGCACACTTTGCCAGGTGGGGAGGGCCTTCAAGCTATGGCGGGTGGACTTGTGGGCACCGCATGCGAGGATGGTCTCCCGGCGATGTAGCGCATCCTATGATGATCAAGTTTGCCTACCACCGGCGACCCGACCGTTGTGGTTCACCAGGAGGCCAGCCCTCTTACGGAGAGTTCTCTTCCTCTTGATTAGCAAAAAAGGCATTCAGTGTCATAGTTGTCGGATCCCACTGAAGGATCCATCCGCTGCTCGGCGTGAGCTCGTGGTAGAAGTGGTTCGTGATGGTATTTGACGTATGAAACCTTGAGGGGCGGAGGGACAGAACCCCTCCATTTTCGACATCCAGCCATATTGAGCTTGTGTGAAGGCAAGGGTAGCTGGCACAGGCGCCTCGGTCTCCTCGAGGTCGAATGGCCCGAGTCGCTGATGTATCCATTGTTGTGAGAGAGGAAGGTGTGGATGTGTGGATAGCGATGGCGTGGTCGGCCTAGATATAGAGGAAAAGAGGCGGAAAACATTGCAGAGCGGTGGGAAATGGCGGAAATGTCTCTAGTCCCGGTTAGTAGCTAACCAGGACCTAAAGCTTCGATCAGAGGTTAAGGTCGGGAAAATATGGCGGGAAGCGTTGGGAAATGGCGGGAAATATCTTTAGTTCCGGTTAGTTGCTACAACCGATACTAAAAGCTTTGGTCAGATGGAAAGTTAGTATAATTATTCTTATAAAGCGGAAAAATAACAAACTTGGTAAAAGCTTCACAAAATGATATACATGCATATGAACATATTGATTGCATCTAAAAAAGCAGTCGAGGTAAAATTGAATACATCATATGACTTTCTTATGACCGTGTGGCCTTAACCATGGAGCATCTTCATCAAGTAACATGATGCTTGGGTCATCCTTCACTACAATGAATTCCATGAAACTTGTCATAATCTTGAACATCTCTGTCTTGTCCTCCACTCTATGATGTTTCTTTCCCACTGGAAAGAACATATGTATGCGCTTTGGCAACCATCGTTTGATGATGTATTTGTTTGCTTATATTTTCTTTTTCTTGGTTTGGTAGACATATCCTTCGAAAATCATCACACTAGTTCAATTCACAGAGTACTTTACTGTCAGAATCCGTTGTCATATCACTTTGTGATTAACTCCTTAACCACATGCTCAGCGTGTTGATATCTTGAGGCCCAGTATATCTCCAACTTGAAACAAATCCCATCTCGATACACCAATGAGATACTTTCCATCACGAGAGACACCTTTATGATCACCCTCTCATAGGATGACGCGTTTGATGACCTCAAAGCTTTCTTGATACCGGAGTTGTATTATCTCATGGTCTAAGGAATACAATATTTGACATAAGAAAAGCCGCAAGATGAACACGATGACACGATCTAATTGCTTGCTTAGTTTGGTGCTCATCATATCATTCTCCCAATGATATGATCTCATTGATGTCGACAACTCATGTCCATGGTTGAAACCTTAACCATCATTAATTAATGAGCTAGTCCATAGAGGCGTACTAGGGACATGTTGTTCACAAACCACACAAGTATTAAAGTTTCGCAATACAATTCTAGCATGGAATATAAACATTATCATGAACAAGAATTATAATAATAACATCTTTATTATTTCCTCTAGGGCATAATTCCAACAGTCTCACTTGCACTAGAGTCAATAATCTAGTTTACATTTGGCAACAATCTCACACCCTTGGTGGTGCTTGATCATATTTACACGTGGAAGAGGTTTAGTCAATGGATCTGCGACATTCGGATCTGTATGTACTGCTAATCTTGATCTCCATACTGCTATATAATCTCGGATTATATGAAACTTCGGTTGATATGCTTGGTCTTTGGATGATATCTTGGTTCCTTAGCGAGTGCTATGGCGCCAATGTTGTCACACAATATCTCTCAATGCACTTGGAACCACGCTAAGCTCAATAATGAAGTTTCTGATCCAAACTCCTTCACCTGACCATGTATTCCGCTTCTCTAGATCCCATGATCACGCTTTTCTTGCAGCTTCTCCTCCTCTATTCAAAATATAAATTCTCGAGATTTAGAATCATCCTTGTGGAAACCGACATAACCTTTTATGACGAGCTGTTCATCACCCCATAGACTAAGAACATTTCTTTAGTCCTATTTAGGTACTTTAGGTGTTCTTCACGGGATCACTTTGATATCTGCTCGTCAAACTAAGAGCATTGGACACATCCGGTCTAGTACACATGGCATACATGATAGAACCTATGGCGAGGCATAAGGCACTTTGCTCATAGCTTCTCTATCATTTACCGTAGCTGGACACAGCCTTGCTCAATATCTTACACGACAACATAGGCCTTTGAACCTTTCTTTGCCTTATCCATTACGAACCTTTTCGAACTTTGTCTAGGTATGTACTGGCTTAAAGCTATCGAGCGTCTTTGTCTATCTCTATAGATTTTGATGCCCAATATATGCAACACCTAGGTCTTTCATTGAAAACACTTGTTCAAATAACTCTTCACATCGTTAAGCATGTTAATGTCATTTCCAATAATCAATATGTCATCCACATATAGTACCAGAAATGTCACCGAGCTCCCTCACTTTCTTGTAGATACAAGCTTACGTAGCAATTTGGAACAAATCCAAAGCTCTTGATCACTTGATCAATGAAGGTTCCAACTCCGAGATGCTTGCTTGATCCATAAATGGAGCAGCTGAAGTTTGCATACTTTATCGGCATCCTTAGGATCGACAAAACCGGGTTGCATCATACAACTCTTCATCAATGTTGCCATTGAGGCGATCTTGACATCCATCGCCATATTTCATAATCATGAAACGCAGCAATTGCTAATAAAATCGAATGGACTTAAACATCGCTACGGAGAGAAAGTCTCATCGTAGTCAACACCTTGAACTTGTCGAAAACCTTTCGCGACAAGTAGTGCTTTATAGACGGTAACATTACCATCCGCGTCCGTTTTCTTCTTGAAGATCTATTTGCACTCAACGGCCTTTCGGTCGCTAGGAGGGTCCACCAAAGTCCATACTTGGTTTTCACTCATGGATCCCAATTCGGATTTCATGGCTTCCAGCTATTTCTCAGAGTCTGGGCTCATCATCGCTTCCTCATAGTTCGTAGGTTCACTGTCTTCTACTAACAAGACAGTCAAGACAGGGTTGCCATACCACTCAGGAGGGGCACGCGACCTTGTCGACCTGACGTTCAAGATGCGCTTGTCCGAAGCTTCATGATCCTTGTCATTAGCTTCCTCTATTGCTGGTGCAGGCGGCACTTGAACAATTTCAGGTGCTGCGCTACTCTCCAATTCAAGAGAAGGTTCAATAACCTCGTCTATCTCTACTTTCCTCCCACTCACTTCTTTCGAGAGAAACTCCTTCTCAAGAAAGGAACCGTTCTTTGCGACAAACACTTTGCCTTCGGTTCTATGATAGAAGGTATACCCAATAGTTTCCTTAGGGTATCCTATGAAGACGCATTTCTCCGCTTTTGGTTCGAGCTTGTCCGGCATCAACTTCTTGACGTAAGCTTCACATCCCCAAACTTTAAGAAACGACAACTTAGGTTTAGCACCAAACCACAGTTCATACAGTGTAGTCTCAATGGATTTAGATGGTGCCCTATTTAAAGTGAATGCAGCGGTTTCTAATGCATAACCCCAAAATGATAACGGCAAATCAGTAAGAGACATCATTGATCGGACCATATCTAATAAGGTTCGATTCCGGCGTTCAGACACACCATTGCGATGTGGTGTTCCGGGTGGCCTGAGTTGTGAAACGATTCCACTTGGTTTAAGATGCGTGAGAAAATCATAACTCAAATATTCACCTCCACGATCGGATCGTAGAAACTTAATCTTTCTGTTACGATGGTTCTCCACTTCATTCTGAAATTCTTTGAACTTTTCAAACGTTTTAGATTTATGTTTCATTAAATAGATATACCCATATCTACTCAAGTCATCGGTAAAAGTGAGAAAATAGCGATATCCACCGCGCGTCAAAACACTTATCGGTCCGCATACATCGGTATGTATGATTTCCAACAAGTCCGTTGCTCGCTCCATCATACCGGAGAACGGGGTTTTGATCATCTTGCCCATGAGGCATGGTTCGCATGTGTCAAATGATTCAAAATCAAGAGACTCCAAAAGTCCATCAGAATGGAGCTTTTTCATGCGTTTTACACCAATATGACCTAGACGACAGTGCCACAAATAAGTAGTATTATCACTATCTACTTTGCATCTCTTAGCCTCAATGTTATGGATGTGTGTTTCATCCCTTTCGAGATTTAGAAGAAATAAACCATTCACAATAGGTGCATGACCATAAAAGAAGTTACTCATATAAATAGAACAACCATTATTCTCCAATTTAAATGAATATCTGTCTTGCAACAAACAAGATCCAGAAATAATGTTCATGCTCAACGCAGGCACATAATAACATTTATTGAGGTTTAAAACTAATCCCGAAGGTAAAACTAAGGAGAGCGTGCCGACGGCCATCACATCAACTCTTGATCCGTTGCCAAAGCGCATCGTCACCTCATCCCTCGCAAGCCGCCGTCTATTCTGTAGCTCCTGTTTCGAGTTACAAATATTAGCAAATGAACCAGTATCAAATACCCAGGCACTACAACGAGGGCTAGTAAGGAAAACATCAATAACATGTATACCTTTGATGGTGCCAGCCTTCTTGTCCGCTAAGTACTTCGGACAGTTGCGCTTCCAGTGACCCTTGTCCTTGCAATAGAAGCACTCAGTGTCCGGCTTAGGACCAGACTTGAGCTTCTTCTCAGCAGGGGCAACGCGCTTGCCGCCGCCTTTCTTGAAGGGCTTCTTTGCACCCTTACCTTTCTTGAAGGTGGGGGGCTTGTTGACCATCAACATATTATTATTCCTTTTCATGTCCACCTCCGCTACTTTCATCTTAGCGAAGAGCTCAGTGATCATATCAGTGGAACCAATCTGATTGTGAGCAACTACAAAACTTTTGTAGCTAGGAGGGAGTGATTGCATAACTCTGTCAATCTTGAGCTCCTCTGGAATCTTGCAGTCCAGTTGCTCAAGGCGTTGAGTGTAGCCCGACATCTTGATGGTGTGCTCACTAACGGAACTCCCTTCCTCCATCTTGCAGTTAAATAATTTCTTAGAGATCTCATATCTCTCAGAAGGGGCTTGAGTCTGAAACATGTTTTTCAGCTCCTCGAGAATCTCAAAGGGCCCGGCGAACTCCTCAAAACGATTTTGAAGATCTGATTCCATAGCATACAACATGGCGATCTTAATCAAATCATAATCATGCTTGCGTGACTGATAAACAGCTTTCTCATCAGCCGGCGCATCTACAGCAGGGGCGTCACCTAGCGCTTTCTCAAGGACATAGTCCTTTTGTCCACCAGTGAGAATGATTCTCAGAATGCGGAACCATTTGGTGAAGTTAGACCCATTGTTTCTAAGCTTTTCTATCTCAGCAAAAACGTTGAAGTTGAAGTTGGACTTAGCCATGTGATCTACAGTATTGGCAAGTACAAATTAGACTATGTTCATGATAACTAGTTCAACTTTTAATCAAATTACTAGATGAACTCCCACTAAATTCAACATCCCTCAAGTTGTTTAGTGAACACGATCCAAATTCACCACACCTAATCCGATCTTCACGAGAAGAGATGTGGTTTCAATGGTGGACAACGAAGTGTCGATCATATCATTCATATGACTCATGCTTAACCTTTCGGTTCATGTGTTCCGAGGCCATGTCTGTACATGCTAGGCTCGTCAAGTTAGACCCAACTATTTCCGCGTGTGCAAAACTGGCTTGCACCCGTTGTATGTGAGCGTAGAGTCTATAGCACCCGATCATCACGTGATGCTTGGACACGACGAACTTTCGCAATGGTGCATACTTGGGGAGAACACAGTTTTTATCTTGATCTTTAATTGAGGAATCATCTTATAATGCTACCGTCGCGATCTAAGCATAATAAGATACATAAAAGGATAAACATCACATGCATATAACTTTATGTGACATGGTATAGCCAATCTTCGCGCAATGATCTCCATCTTGTGCGTGCCGGCATGATCTCCATCACTCTACCATGATTTCCTCCACCACGAATAGCAACTACAACTCTTGCTAACTACTTAGCGATAAAGTGAAACTATTACATGGCGCATAAGAAGTTGACACACAGGTCATACACAATTATAAAGACAACCATATGGCTCCTGCTGGTTGTGTACTCATCGACATGCAAGTCGTGAAACATTACAAAACATGATCATCGCATACATTATACACATCACATCTTGGGCCATACCATATCACAGAAAACACTCCCTGCAAAAACAAGTTAGACACCTCTACTTTGTTGTTGCATGTTTTACGTGGCTTATGGGAGTAGATGCTAAGAACGATTCTTACCTACGGAAAGCCACAACGGTGATATTATGGTTGCCAAACTCCGGTGTTAATCCCATGACAACTATAGTGAGAGCGACATCCACCAGCCGCATGTGTGGAACAAGCCACACGTCAAGTGCGGAGCGGTCTCATGAGCGGCGTCGCGTAAGGTTGGCCTGGACCGCTTCAATCTCACTATCCCGCGTCATAAGAAGAACACAAACAAGAGGCTTGCAACAGAAAACATCAACGCCCGCAACAACCATGTTGCGTTCTACTCGTGAAACACATCTACGCATAGATCTAGCTCTGATACCACTGAAGGGTTTCGCGGCATAGTAAATCAAAATTTTCTACGGATGCGAACAGAGGGAAAGCCAAGATATAATCTAGGAGATGCAAACAACGAGAGAGATTGGATTAGATCTTCATACCCTTGAAGATTCGCACAGCGGAACGTTCGTTCCCCACGTCGGTGATGTAGTCGTACTCGCTTCTCCTCCTCGCGATCCGATCCGATCTAGCACCAGAAGTGGCAGTGCCTCCGTGAGATGCACACGTGCAGCACCTCGACGTCTCCTCCTTCCTCGGACCAGCAAGTATGGTGGAGAGATGGATTGGATCCACAACACGACGGCGTGGTGTATATGGTGGAGAATTTACTGAGAGGCTTCGCCTACAAACAGTCGGGAGGGAGAGAGAGGAAGGCGAGGCGGCTAGGGTTGGAGGGAAGGTGTGGGGGTGGTGCGCCCCAGACCTCTTTATATAGAGGGTGGGCGCAGCCTAGCCCCTCCCCCAAGCCAAGGCCGGCGGCCAAGGAGGAGGAGTGGGGGGCAAGGAAACCCCCCCCTTCTAGAAGCTCTATCTAGAGTTTAAACCCTCTTGGCCGGCTGGGCCCTATGGGGCCTTGTGTCCCTGGACCAATGTGGCCAGGGCACTCCCTCATAGGCCCATGCCCCCTCCCGGAAGGTGTGGCCACGTTGGTCCCCTTCCGGAAGGTTCTAGAAGCTTCCGGTACAATACCGATTAACCCGGAACAATTCCGAACTCCAAAAAACTGCACTGCCTTATATGAATCTTATTCTCCGGACCACTCTGGAACCTCTCGTGATGTCCCGGATCCCATCCGATACTCCGAACAAAAACTCATAAACCAATTATCCAATCTATCCTAGCGTCGAGACACGTTAAGTGTGTGACCTTGCGGGTTCGAGAATATGCAGACATGATCTTTTATCAATAATCAACAGCAGGGTCTGGAAACCCATATTGACTCCCACACATTCATCGATGATCATATCGGATGAACCACGATGCCAGGATTCAATCAATCCCATATATATATTCCCTTCGTCTCGCGATATTTTACTTGCCCGAGATTCGATCGTCGGTACCGTCATACCTAGTTCAATCTCGTTCACGGCAAGTACTTTACTGTTCCGTAATCCGATATCACTTTGTGATTAACTCCTTAACCACATACTTATGGCGGTGTTGATATCGATTACTGAGTGGGCCCGAAGTATATCTCTCCGACTTGGGAGGGACAAATCCCATCTCGATACATACAACCCAACAGATACTTTCCGATCACCTGAGAGACACCTTTATGATCACCCTCTCATAGGATGACGTTTGATGACCTCAAAGCTTTCTTCCGATACCAGGGAGTTGTATTATCTCATGGTCTAAGGAATACAATATTTGACATAAGAAAAGCTTCGCAAAGATGAACACGATGACACGATCTAATTGCTTCGCTTAGTTTGGGTCTGTCCACCATATCATTCTCCCAATGATATGGTCTCATTATTAATCGACAACTCATGTCCATGGCTAGGAAACCTTAACCATCATTAATCAATGAGCTAGTCCATAGAGGCATACTAGGGACACGGTGTTGTTCACAAACCACACAAGTATTAAAGTTTCCTCTTAATACAATTCTAGCATGGAATATAAACATTATCATGAACAAGAATTATAATAATAACATCTTTATTATTGCCTCTAGGGCATAATTCCAACAAGCAGGACATGTGCATAACACGTTCCATAGGGTTTTGTTAATTCAAAGGATGCTAAAAGTATATGCAAACTTCAATGGTTGAAGTGAGCATCGCAGAGTTGGAATCTTCACTATGATGAAACTAATAAAAGAGTTTAATTTCATCAGAGACGATGAAGATTCTTGCATTTGCAAAAAATTAAGTGGGAGCGCTAAGACATGTTTCTAATACATTATGTGGAAGACATATTGTTGATTGGAGATGATGTATCTTTTATTAACACACATTAAGAATTTCATCCCGATGAAAGACTTAGGCAAAACCCAAATATTTGGCATCAATAGACGCTAATATGGTTGTGCCGAAAGTACATAGATGATATATTGAATGAGTTCAATATAGAAACTAAAAGAAAGGTTCTTGTCGCATAGAAAGGATTGAATGAGTTCAATATTGATGATATATTCAAGTGTATTGACACTTGGTAAGTGAAACAAAGATTCAAGTATAGATTGATACTTGATGTATAAAATCACAATATCAATCATGCTGTGATGTGTACAAATCCAGATATGTCCTATGCTCTAAATGTTATGAGCGCATACCAGAATGATTCATAAGATGATTATTGGACAATAGTAAAGATATTCTTATGATCTTGTAAAAGAAATAAGAATATATTATTTTGTAGAAGTGACAAATAGATGGTTAGTTCATTGTAAATGAATTACATTGATACTAGTTTTGTCACAAAGTACAAATTAAGTTTATCTCAATCTAAACTAAGGGTGGCACAATATAATGGAAAGTACGTTCCATAATGGATTTGGATGAGTTCCAAAGTTAAGACATTGTGACAGATACTACAACAAAAGGCTAAGTATATGACTGCTATTATGGCAGCTAAAGAGGGCATTTGTGTCAAGTAGTTTGTTATCAAACTAGGTGTAGTTCACAGTGGGATAGTACTATGAAGATATATTGTACGACAATATTATCAACATGTTTTAACCCCAAAGAACTAAAGGTCACACCTAAGGACCAAATTTGTATGAAGCCATCTCATTAGAGAATGAGTGATGCGTAGAGACACAAAGACATGCAATTACACACGGACCTGGAAGTGTCAGATCCGTAGATCAGTTAACCACTAGCAATCGTGTACATACGACACCAGAAAGCCATAGGTGTTGAATACACAAAGGTTTGAAACTAGATTATTGACTCTAGTGCAAGTGGGAGACTGTTGGAGATATGCCCAAGAGGCAATAATAAAGTGGTTATTATCATATCTTCATACTTATGATAAATGTTTACATACCATGCTATAATTTTATTAACAGGAAACATTAATACTTGTGTGATTTGTAAACATAAAAGAGTCCCTAGTAAAGCCTCTTATTAAACTAGCTTGTTGGTTAATATATGATCATGGTTTCCTGATCATGAACATAGAGATGTTATTAACAACAGGGTCATATCATTAGGAGAATGATGTGATGGACATACTACTATAGTTAAGCGTAGCATAAAGATCAAGTCATTTAATATAGTTCATTTGCTATAAGCTTTCTGATACATAGTAACCTAATTCCTTCGACCATGAGATCATGTTAATCACCATCACCGGAAGGATGCTTTGATGACATCAAACACCACACCGTGAATCGGGTGGCTATAAAGGTGGCATTGAGTGTTTGGAAAGTATGGGTTGAGGCACATGGATCAAAGTGGGATTTGTCCATCCATATGACGGATAGATATACTGGGCCCTCTCGGTGGAATGTCATCCAATTAGCTTGCAAGCATGTGGTGGCTCACAAGGGATCACATATCAGGAGCGAGAAAAGAGTACTTATCGGTAACGAGGTTGAACTAGGTATGCAGAGATACCGACGATCATAACCTCGGATAAGTAAACTATCGTGAGACAAAGGGAAATTGGTATCGTATGTTAGTGGTTCATTCGATCGCAAAGTAATCGTAGAAATATGTGGGAGCCATATGAATTTCCAGATTCCTCTATTGGTTATTGTTCGGAGAAGTGTCTCGATCATGTCCGCATAATTCACGAACCATAGGGAGACACACTTAAGGATTCGACGTTGTTTGAGTAGTTATGGAATGATGAGTGAGAGACCAAATGTTGTTCGGAGTCTCGGATGGGATCCGGGATATCACGAGGAGATCCGGAATGGTCCGGAGAATAAGATTCATATAAGGAAAGTCTTGTTTCAGGGTTGGAGAATGGTTCCGGTGTTTTCATCGGGAATGTTCTAGAAGGTTCCGGAATGTCCGGCACTCCGGAGGGGAAGGGTACATGAATATGTCATATCAAGTTGGAATGATTGCATCATGTACTAAGTGTCATCGCTGAACAAAATAAAGGGTTTAATCAAATCCTAGTTTGAAAAATTCAAACGCCAATTTGAAAAGTCAAATGGCTATTTTGGGAGGTGGAGGGGAAGTAGGAAACCTACTTGGGGAGGAGTTCCCTCCCTCCACCGTCGGCCCACTTGGATACCGAGTTGGGGAGGGACTCCCCTCCCCTTGGCGCGCCCCTCCACCTATATAAGGAGGGGCAGGGCTGCCCCTCCAAGGACACAACACCACGCCCCTCTAAACCTAAACCCTAGCCGCCGCCCACCATAGCCGCCGCCTAGGGTTTCTCCCCTAGCCGCCGACTTGGGCTGCTCCAAGCCCTAGCCGCCGGCCCTAGACCCTCCTCCTTGGTGCGTCTAAACCCTAGATCGCTGAGGATCTCTCTCATAGTCCACCATACTCACTCCGGCTTAAGGCGAAGCCATGCGAGATCTCCCCTCTACTTACGGTACCACGCCGTTGTGCTGCCGGAATCGCGAGGAGAGTGCTACAACCTCCATTTTCTTTGGAACAAGGGAGAGGAAGGTCTTCGTCAGTACCGAGCGTGTGACCGACCATCATGAAGTGCCGCATGGCCTTGGAAGGATCGTCTCTGGTGATCTTGAGATCGACAAGAGTACGACTACATCACCCACGAGAATCTGCTCTCGTTAAACACTTTGGAATCTTCGAGGGTGAGTTATTCCATCGACTCATTGCTACAATCTAGTAGATAGATCTTGGCTTGTTTGTTTGTATGCGGTAGAAAATTTTTGTTTTCCATGCTACGAAACCCTACAGATCTCTCATGGGTAAAGTAACGCACCTGTAGAGTGTAAGAACTGTAACTTGTTACTCCCTGTTCCAGGAAGGAGCTACGAACGCGGCAGGAAAGGAACTCCATGAAAGTTCTGGTCAACCTGCGAAGGCTGATTGTCATAGTTTTTCAGAATAAAATCAATCTTTGAAGAAAGATTTATAAAAAATTGCATAGTGCCAAGGATTTATAATCCGAGGTGATAGTTAGAGCATCAAACTTACCACCTTGCATATAATGAACTTGTTGGGTAACACTGTTACTCATTCTTTCCTTTGATCCCTTGCTTAGACTCTGAGGATCCCGAAGACGTGCCAATGTATGCAGCCGAATGCCAAGAAGATGTATTCTACAAGGAACCTGATCTGTCCGAAGGTGTTGAAGGACTGGATTACAATCCGCTACGGTGTCGATGATAATGAGTCCATCTAAGTATCCCTAGTTAGTAGTAACCAATGGAGCCGAGCAGCATGAACTCTATAGAATAAGCTGCTGAGCTCAACTCCTAGTCAGAGTTGCTACTTTTAAATTCCGCTGAAACACTTTATATTTTGGTTTGTAAGTTGGATCTTTTGGAAGTCTTGAACTTCCGGTATTGTAATAATAATAAGGTGTGTATATTTGTAATATGGACCCACAATGTTTCTGTTGTACCACTCTGAGAGATGTGATATTTACAGAACGGTGTTCTGTGGATGTCATGTCAACGACTATAGTATTCTACACATGTAGTGGTATGCTGGGTCACCGCATTGCCCCTATCATAAGCATCTTGAAGTGGTTAAGGTTAAAGTGGCAAAGCTGGAGTATATGCTTGATGAAGTATAAGTTGGCAATCTAATGTCCCTTGAATAAGAGGGCCACACCTCATGCATACTCCACTTTGGGTCCAGGTAAGTTCTTGTCACTGTAAGTATTTGCATATCATTGAGAACCGCCAATGAGGTACCCCTTGCACATGGTACAGGAGCTTTCCCATAACCAAAATGACAAGGCAAGCAGACAGTGAGCATCTCAGCAATCTATTTATTTACCATATGCATAGCTTTTTATTGAGGATGCTTCATAGATAGCTCATTATGGTGATGCTGCAAGTTTCCACCATGATTAGGCATGGCTTATGCTAGCGGCCCAGACATTTCTCTAACACAGGATACAAACTCCATGGACTTACAAGTTCCCTCTTTATTTCACACCAGTGACATCCATAGACAAAAGAACATGATATCAACTAAGTACAAAGTACAAGTGCAATGTTGAAAACGTTCCCCGTGACAACATGGTTCTGCTAATTCCAACTTATAAGTGCAAGTATATACAACAAAGTTGTCACAATGGTTCAAGTTCATTAGGGTCAAAGAATAAAATGTGCCATCAAGTTCGTGAGGGCTTTAATCACTAAGTTTTCACATAACAAAATAGTTTTTAATTGGAAGATAGTTGAAAACAAGAATATCCTTGGAATGGTGTAACACACCATGCATAGGAGTTTATAGTGGACACTTTGGAATAACTTGGTTTCTTGGGAGTTGGAGGCATGAGTAGAACTTACTCATACAAGTGGAGGCTAGCAAAAGACTAGGAGCAACCAACTAAGAGAGCATAATGGCCATAATCATGCAGTGCAACAAAGCATACTAATCAAAGCAAGAGTGGTACTACAAGTCAAGGACTAAATGATCATAGAGGCTAATGGTGACTTGTCATAGTCATAACATGGTGTGAGCATGTGCCAAGTCAACCCAATCAAAACATCAAAGAAGAATACCACAATACTATGCTTTTGCATGCTAAAACAACGCATAATTTCTTCAAGGCACACTAAGCAATCCCAATTGTTTGGAACAAGACATGCTACAGCAATAATCACTAAGCATAAGGTCAAAACAACGCCTAGCATGTCATGCTAAAGTCTAAGTCACAGTCAATGCAAGCTCCTCTTGCACTTCAAGCAAGCACTTACTACTCCTTTCCAAACACCAAACAAACTTATTTGCAAAACAAAACAGCGAGAACGGGGGTCCAAACTACTCAAGAAAACTAAACAAACTAAGCAAAGCAAACAAAAACTAAGACGCTCCAAGAACAACACAACTGTGCATAAAACAATAAAATTGAAGTGTCTAGACAGACCTGAGCTTTTTATTAATGAAGAAGGGGATGCCTTGGGCATACCCAAGCTTTGACGCTTGTACCTCTTGGATATTTCGTGGGGTGACACCATGGTGGCATCCCCAAGCTTGAGCTTTTGTCCATTCTTCATCTCATTGCATCATTCTCTCTCTGCACCTGAAATGTTTCCTTCACACAATCTTCATTAGCAACATTAGCTTATTCAAAAGATATTAGACTTCTGGCAAAGCTTTGAAATAGCAAGGCTTTTCACTAAAAACACAAGCTACTGTAGTAACTCCTTCAAAAAGCTCAATTCACCTAAAGAGAACTCAAAAAGGAATCAATAAGAAGCAAATGCAAATAATGGCAGAAATCTGTCAAAACAGACCAGAAGGCGGAAACCGATTTTTTCGAACAACTTATGTTGCTAAAATCAAAAAGTGTTGAACTAACGAACGTTAGCTAACATACTGGAGGATTTACTCGTAAATTTTCAGCTCAATCCGAGTTACAGAGCCTCATCACGAATATTTTTGGTGGAGGACAGAAATCTGTTTCGGGACAGCAACTCCCCAAATCTTACTTCCCTCTCATTAGAGGTCATTCTTGGAACAAAAAGCAAACAAAAAGGATAAGGAGAGGTCATTACAGAAGTAATAACTTCCAAGACTCAAGGAAACTCTTGGGTTATCTCCCAGCAAGTACTTTTCTTTAACGCCTTTAAGTTAGGCACAAGAAGCAAGAAGAATCAAATATTTTCAAATGAAGAAGCATTAACATCAAATCTTGCTTTCAAAGGAGGAGCAAAAAGCAACTTCTCTCTCCTCATAGGGAAGTGTTCAATACCTTTCTTGAATGGAAAATGATATTTAATGGTGCCTTCTTTCATATCAATGATGGCACCAACTGTTCTAAGAAAAGGTCTTCCCAAGCTAATAGGACAAGAAGCATTGTATTCAACATCCAAAACATAGAAATCAACAGGGACATAAGCATTATTAACCATAATGAGAACATCATTAACACTCCCCATGAGTTTCTTCTTAGCATTATCATTGAGTGGGACATCCAAATAACAATCTTCTAATGGTGGCAAATCAAGTATTTCATAAATCTTCCTAGGCATAATAGAGACACTGGAACCAAGATCACATGAATCTTTGAGATCAAAGTCATTCACTTGCATATTAATAATGGGTTCCCAACTATCTTCTACTTTCCTAGGAATAGAAGATTTTTTGTTTTAGCTTCTCTTCCTTAATCTTAACAAGAGCATTTGTAATGTGTTTGGTGAAAGCAACATGCATATCACTAGCATCAGGACTTCTAGCAAGCTTTAGCAAGAACATAATCACTTCAGAAATATTGCAACCATCAATATCAAAGTCAAACTTAGCATCACTAGTGGTAGGCATAGTAGGAGTAGGAATAGGGGCTACTTGTGGTTTAGTGGTGATAGTGCACACACTATTGTTTCTATCAATTTCAGCTTCCCTTTCCCACTTAGCATGAAGTTGAGCTAACAGCCTAACATTTTCATCAATTGTAACTTGTATTGCATGAGCAGTAGCAAAGGTGTTTTCCATAGTTTCAGGTTTAGTAGCCATTTTATTAACCAAGGAAGTTTGAGCTTCATACAAAGAGGATATATTTTTCTCAGCACTCAAATTTTTTGACTGTAAACTAGGAATTTCTCTATTCAGATTGTCAAGCTGAAGACTAATGTTTTTCAAGATAATAGATTGTTCCTCCATAGTTTTAGTGAAAATTTTGTTTTGCTCATATTGCATTTGCATAAAAATTTTAGTGGATCTCTCAACTTCTAGAATCCTCTCTTCACTAGGCATTCCAGATCTATCCTGATAAACATTTCCACTAGGAGGATAAGGCCTATAATTATTGTTGCTACCAAAATTGTTCCTATAGGCATTGTTGTTGAAATTGTTGTTTCTAATGAAGTTCACATCAACTTGCTCTTCTTGAGAAACCAAAGAGGCTAAGGGAACACTATTAGGATCTAGAGGAGCTTTCCCATTAACAAGCATAGCCATAATAACATCAATCTTTTCACTCAAAGAGGAAGTTTCCTCAACAGAATATACCTTCTTACCATGTGGAGCTCTCTCAACATGCCATTCAAAGTAGTTAACCATCATATTATCAAGGAGCCTTGTTGCAGCACCCAAAGTGAGGCCCATAAAGGTACCTCTAGCAGCAGAATCCAATAGGTTTCTTGAGGAGAAGTTCAAACCTGCATAAAAAGTCTGGATAATCATCCAAGCAGTGAGTCCATGAGTAGGACAATTTTTAACTAAAGATTTCATTCTTTCCCAAGCAGGAGAAACATGTTCACTATCAAGATGTTTAAATTTCATAATGTGACTTCTCAAGAATATAATCTTAGCAGGAGGATAGTACTTTCCAATAAAAGCATCTTTGCACTTAGTCCAAGAATCAATACTATTTTTAGGCAAAGAAAGCAACCATTCTTTAGCTTTTCCCCTCAAGGAGAAAGGAAAAAGCTTGAGCTTAATAATATCTCCATCTACATCCTTATACTTTTGCATCTCAAAGAGTTCAACAAAGCTATTGAGATGAGCAGCGGGATAATCAGAACCAACACTAGAAAATTGCTCTCTCATCACAAGATTCAACAAAGCAGGCTTAATTTCATAAAAGGTAGCATCAGGAGCAGGTGAAGCAATAGGAGTGCTTAGGAAATCATTGTTGTTGGTGCTAGTGAAGTCACACAACTTGGTGTTCTCAGCACAGTTCATTTTGGCAAAGGTGGGCAAGCCAAAAACAGTAGCAGCAACTAGAGCAGGAACTATTTTTTATGTTTTTGAATAAAGAAAACAAACCAAACTGGACTAATTTATTTGGGTTTTTTGAAAAGAGGCAAACAAAACCAAGAAAAAGGAACAAAGCAAACTAAAAACAAAGTAAAGAGAAAGGAAGTGAAGGACTCCCCTAGTGAAGACGTCCTTAGCCTCCTCGACAACGGCGCCAGAAAACTTGTTGATGGTGCTTGGCATGGAGCACTTTGTTGGAAACCCCAAGAGCAAGGTGTGATGAGCACAACAGCAAGTCTTCCCTCAGTAGAGACTGAGGTTATCGAACCAAAAGGAGGAAGGAAACGTCGCACATGTGTTGCAAGTAACACGGAGACCTGCACAACAAAACTCAAGACTTTGCCCCAATGAATCAGTGAGGTTGTCAAGCTCGCCGGTTTGCTGTAACAAAGGATTAAACGTATGCTGTGGAAGGTAATGGTTTGCAGCAAGTAAATAAGTAACAGTGGAAGATGTATCAATGGTAAAGATTGGACCAGGGTCCATAGTTCACTAGAGGTGCTCTCCTTAGATAAACAACATGGCATGAAGGGTAAACAAATTACAGCAGGGCAATTGACAGAACTGCAAGGCATAACAATGCAATTACTAGTCAGAAAGATCCTATGAGATTCGTTTGGGCAATACAACAAGATACATAGACCGCCATCCAACTGCATCTATGACTAGAAGTCCACCTTCAGGTTATCATCCGAACCCCCTCCAGTATTAAGTTGCAAGCAACAGACAAATGCTTTAAGCAAAGTGTGTAAGGTAAACAGTCCACATGTTCCATGAACAAGAGACCGTTGTTTTCTCCCTAGTAGCAACAACACATCTACAACCGAAGAGATTTCTGTCACTTCCCTTGGAAACTAGAGGCATGAACCCACTATCGAGCATAAATACCCCCTTTTAGAGTCACTAGCAACTACTTGGCCAAGATAGCTACTAACAACGAAGAGCATGCAAGATCACAAACAACACAGACATGATAGAATCATAAAGACAAAACCATTAATCAAACTAACATAATAATCTCAATATCCATCGGATCCCCGCAAACACAACATGCATGATTACAAATAGATTAGATCTTGATCATGAACGGAGCTCACAAGATCTATACAAGAAAGCACAAAGGAGTAGACACAACCATCTAGCTACTACATGGACCCATAGTACAAGGTGGAACTACTCACACATCATACCGGAGAGAAGGCCTCCAGGATGATCTTCCCTCTGGCAGGGTGCCGGGAAGAAGTTAAGATCCCCTCCCCGATCTAGAGACGATGGTGGCGGCAGCTACAGACGGTCTCGTGGATATTTGATTGGGTGCTTAGGGTTTCTGCATCGGGGGCTTCTTATAGGCGAAGAGGGAGACCGAGGCGGCGGCCAGAGGGGGCAAACCCTACCCAGGCGCGGGGTAGGGCCCACCCGTGCCTAGGGGGTTTAGCCGCCCTGGCACGCCTCCTCGTCTCTCCTCTGGACTTATTGTTCCCTACGGAAAGTAATTGACTTTGATGCTTTTCCTGTCCAATTCCGAGAATATTTCTTTACTAACTTTTCTGAAACCAAAAACAGCAGAAAACAGGCATCTGACACTGTTGCAACTTGTTAATAGGTTAGTACCAGAAAACATGTAAAAAGCACCTCAAAGTGTAGACAAGCAAAGCAAAGTAGATACAAAACAAGCATGGAGCATCAAAAATTATAGATACGTTTCCAACGTATCACCCATCACCGACGCATCGCCGCGGACGCATTCGCCATGCCGTCCTGGAACGACGAGGACGATGAGTCAATCAATGATAACCTTCTCTCCGACATCGAGTCTTCCCTCCCCGATGTGATTTCCTCTATTTTCTCGGCAATGGTTATGCATTGATAATTACCTCAGTCCGAGATCAAATTGTACATGCAATCGTGCTTATTTCTAGCTTTTCGTTCCCTTATAGGTACCACTCACGATCTGCAACCCCGATTGGGAAGGCCTAGATCTCGATTGGGAAGTACCATGTGACCATGAGCTAAAACTGAGGAAATATGTTGCATTTTAAGGGAGTAACACTGGGAGAAGGTTTTTGGGCTGTACAAATCAGGTTTGCTTTTGTTATGTACAATGGTGACATGAAGAAAATTGTATAGTGTTATGCTGATAATTAGGTCGCGTGTTTTTTTAGGTTGGATTGGTGTGTAAATCAGTAGAGTGTTTAGATCTCGAGTGGCCAAACACACTTAAGAAATGTTTGGCCTAGTTATGGGATATGTATGAGCTCGAAAAGTCAGGGAGATTTACTAATGCCTGTGATGTAGCTGAAAAAAATTAGGTAACTGCATGGAAGGTTCAGAAAGCAGAACAGAAGAGGGATCGTCTCATGAAAGAGAAGAAGAAGCTAGATCACTTCATCGCGGATCTATTGAAGGATCTGAAGAAGAAACATAAGGTGAATAAGGATAAAGTATAGAGGATCAAGGAAATTTTAGATGAATAATTTATTTCGTGACAATATCTAAAAATAGTTAACTGTAATACTTGCAATTGTGATATCTTAACTAATCCAAACTCAATCCTTAAGCAAAATAACCTATTAGAAGAAATCATAGTTTGCATAGAGTCAGGTTCATGTTTGCAAAATCACTACTACATGGATAAAACACGCTTTGGTTCGTTAACGCATAGTTTGCAAACTAATTTCACAAGAACTTATAGTATGCACTGATCCTAGCGTGGACATGCTCGTTTTCCTTCCTAAGATCCTCTAGTTGGAGGGTTCGTTCGATCAGATCCGCTTTGGTTTTTACCTGATTCCTCAGTACTTGGACGTACGCCTCCTGTAGGTTCAAGTTCTCCGTATGGGATACGACAATCTTATTAGTAAGCTTAAGATACCCCCCCCCCATGATCTCCTTGATGATCTCCTCCTTCGCATGCGCCGATGCAAGACCTTTCTTGTGAAGTTCCTTCCAGTCGGCGATGTCCACCTTTATATTGTGGCACTTTTCATAAAGGACCGTGACATCTTCTCTCAGGCAGTCATATGCTAGTTTCTGAAAATTCTGCTTCTTCATTTGGATGGCCATCTTGTCCTTCAGCCAGGTCGCCAGTTCTGGGTTGAGCTTTCGCCTCTTGTTCTGCAAAAAAATATGTGGTTAGGTTCCATAATTAAATCAAGTAACTAGTGTCAAGGTCATAATTTGAAGGACAAAGCGATCAAGAATTATCCAAAATTTAACAGAATCAACTAGTCGCACAGTCCTAATTTCAATGTCAAAGAAATATATGCTTTTTCCCAAATCAACAGGATAAACTAGTGGCATAATCCTAATTTCAATATCAGAGCAATATATGTTTCCCAATTCAATAGGATAAATTAGTGGCATAGTACTAATTTCAATTTTAAAGCAGCCTAGGGCTATCTCCAACTGAGGGTGTTGTGGGTTTTTTCAATATAACCAAATAGTAGTGGCATAGTCATAATATAAAAGCAAGCTCAGATACATAATGGAAAGAAAGGATTATGTCTATTCATAAGAACACAAACCCATAATTCAGTTAACAGGCAAATAACATAAACTGATAAATAATAAGTTGCTCCAAAATTCCTTAATTGCATGACATATATAAATTAAAATAGCAGTGGAGCATGAACCGAGATTCCTGCCACCTTTACTCGGAATCTAACTTGGACATTGCCCGATACGCCTCCATATTGGATCTTAGCTCCTCGTTCTCCTTCTGTAGAACCTCGAGCACGGTGAGATCTTGGCCCATGTCCTCCTTCATCCGTCTCACTACATCTAGGAAACGGTCCCTATCATGGTAAGCTTTGATGACAACCATTGCTTCGTCGATGCGTTCTCTGAGTGCCTTGGTGGCTTCCTCATGCTAGAGGGTGCATCTATTCTGAAGATTCTTCTTGTCACCCATGAGATTCCTAATTAATCTAATGGCCAGGTCTTGCTTGGTCAAGCTATATGTGATTAACTTCTCCATCTCATCGATCACCCTCTGCAGCTCGTCGCGCTCTTCATCAAGGCTCTTGTGTCAAGTGAAAAATCAAGCTTGATCTCCTTCTAAAGAGATAAACAGCTTTGGAGGCGCTCATTAGTCTGGGTTAGGGAGCGTGCATCCTGCAGTTGGTTGTCAATCTTGGCATTGATCGCGATCACCTTGTCACGGCACTCGGCCTTTGCTTGCTGCATCGTTCATGTTATTTAAAATAGATACTCTATAATTCCACTATAGGTTCTAGGGAAATACTAATCCAAATCACAAAAACCCCAATGTGTCTACGAAGAACAATATTGAAAAAAGGATTGAGCATGGTCCCTACTTGCGGGCGGACACGATCTAATAATTCAACATTTAGAATCTTAAGAAAAAACCAAATGCATGTCAGCGACACTATGAGTAGTAAAATGTGTGGATATTTCCTACCTCGCTGAGCCGGGGAACAGAGCCGAACGAGTCCTACAAAGCCGCCGCCATCGTTCTGGTTTCTGGTTCCATGACCACCATGGAATATGTAGCAGAATAACAAGAAGAAGAATAAGAAGTAGACAGAGAAAGAGAAGAAGAAAATAAATAAGAAGAAGACCGTACCAGGAGGAGCCCTCGCTTGCTGGAATATTTAGCGCCATTTCTAGGAGAGTTTTCTCTTGATTTAATGTCACTCATTTAATGAACACGTTAACAATTCGATCCATTCCTTTATTTCGATACCCCAAAACCATTTCGGCAGATTCGACAGAACAAATTCCTACGATGTCCATTGTCTTCCCCCGTGTTCCTTATCTGCTCAATTGTGTCGAATAACCTTAAGTGTGTCTCCCTATGGGTTCGAGAACTATATATACATGATCGAGACTCTCTCCGATCAATAATCATTAGCAGGACCTGGACATCCATAATGACTCCCACTAGTTCTACGAAGATCTGATGATCGTCGGAACCTCTTTCGCTGTAATCAAATTTCTTTTTTCTCGCGATATTTTACTTGTCTGAGATCCGATCACTTGGTATCATCCATATCTTGTTTAATATCATTCCTGACAAGTACTCTTTTCTCATTCCCGTGATATAACATTCTAGTGATCAAATCACTTGCATGCAAGCTATGTCAATGTGATCTCACCGAGAGGGCCCTGAGTATATATCTCTCCATCATCCGGATGGACAAATTCCACTTTTGATTTATAAGTCTCAACTAACACTTTCCAAATACCTGACGACATCTTTATAATCACCCTGTTATGGTGTGACGTTTGATGGAATCAAAGTACTCTTTTGGTGAAAGTGATTGACATGATCTCATGGTCTAAGGACATTGAGTTACTACGAATATGATAGCAATATAAACTTGAGTACATGATCGTATTGCTACATCTAATGTGGGTGAGTGTTCATCATATCATTCTCCAATGATATGACCTTGTTATTAACACATCCAATGTTCATGATCAGAAAACCTTTGATGATCCGTTAATCAACAAGCTAGTATAAAGAGAGGTATTACTAGGAACCTTTTATGTTTATGAATCATACATGTATTAATGTTTCCTATAATACAATTATAGCATGAAAATAAATATTTATCATAAATATGGAATAAGATAATAACCATTTTATTATTGCCTCTTGGCTAGATAATAACCACTTTATTATTGCCTCTTGACTATAAAGGGAGGTCACATAAAAATAGTGGATGCGATGCAACTAGTGGCGTTCGCAATTTCCCAACGCCGCTGCTACGTAGAATAATAGTGGCGCTCGAGCTATAGTAAACACCTCCACTATCCATGGATGAAAACTGGTCCCCGCCTAAGCTTGCCGCGGCGTTCAATTCACTTAAACGCTGTTGGTAACCAGACTATTCGTGGTATTCGGTAAAGCCAAACGTCGCGACTATATTGGTCCCGACTCACATCGTGGTTCCCACTTAATGACAACGTTTGCCCTTTCGCAAACGCCAGGACTATGCTATAATGGTGGCGTTCGCATTTTTATGAACGCCACTACTATTTTGTCTAATAGTGGTACACCTTCTTTTTATCGAACGACACTAGCAAAATGATTGCTATAAGCCTTTTCCTACTAGTGTGTTGGTGAATGGGGCAGCGACGGAAGCTGATCAAGACAGCAACGACGACGGATGTTTTTGGCTATTGGGGTTTTGGGAGTATTGGGCGGCGGCGGCAGGGGTTATCATTATCGGTGGCAGTGGCTGAGAGGATTCAGCAGCGGGGACGGCTAGAGATAGGGCCGAAGAGAACCCTGCTCGGATACCATGTAAGTGTGGCACAAGGGATGCCGTGTTGAGGGCTCGGATACATGTTAATATAGAGGTGGAATAGCCTCACCGTGGCAGTATATAAGTCATATATACGTGTAATATAGAGGTGGAATAGCCTCATCGTGGCAGTACATGAGTCGTATACATATTAAAGTACTACTTTATATACATATGCGTATTAAAGTACTACTTTATATACATGTACGTAAAGGAAATACAAGAGTTCTAATATAGTTCTAAGAGATGAAGTGAGACATATTCCTGATGTACATATATTAACTTACATGTGCACGGCATCTGGAAGGGGAACATCCGGACGTGGGGGATCTACCATCTGGCAAAGTCTGAACTGCCGCATGACCCTTTGTTGAGACATCTCCTCAACCTGGCAATCGAAAATGATCTTCGATTTAGTCAACCAGTACTCCTGATCTCTAGTGCACATAATAGATAACCCGCCGGAATTTTGTCCGTGTGATGTCTGTGTTGTGTACGGCTCCCAAATCACCACATCCTTTTTCAGCATGTCGAACTGCTCGCTGAACGATGGATAGCATCTAACAACCACCGTCATCAGCTTCACCACTGAAAATGTCTTCCCCTAAACCTTGACCACCGTTGGCTGATTCATAACCATCACCCCCGGTGTGTGCAAAACTACCCTGACCTGATTCATAACCACCTCCACCCTCTTGGCCCTGACTACTCTGGCCTTGATTGTAGCCAACGTCCTAGGCTTCACTGCTCTGGCCATGATCATAACCACCACCAGCATAACCGGTCTGACTACTTTGGCAATGATCATACGCAGCCTCTTTCACCACAGGTAGCACTAAGACACTGGGGTTAACTACTCTTTTCTGACAAGCTTGCACATATTTGACCCATTTATCTTGTGCTTCTATCGGTCTTAAATAAAAATTAGAGGTTTGCCTTGACTTAGTCCATAAAACATGCACACTGACAGTATGGGTCGGAGGGAGGCCTAAATGAGCAGATAACCAATCCCTCAACTGAGTACTTTTTTAGGATTCTGAAGCACTTCATCTATAAAACAAAACTCGTTCAAATCAACTCCGTGCTGGTTTGTTCTGACGACACCGGCACCATAGTAAAACCTAAACACTATATTATTTGACATAACTTTCGACCATAAAAATACCGAAAATAGTCAAATATACGTACAATGACACATAATACTCTACAAATATACTTCTAATCCTATGACCGAAAAATCTTGCAGCTAACAGACATAATCAAAGGCTATCTTTAAACATACACAAATTACTGCAATTAGCAAGAAATTAGGATTTACCCTTGAAGCGTGCGAAGTCCTTCCGTGCAGCAGGCTCCGGTCACCGGATCGGCACCTCCACCATGCAGCTGTCTCAAGCCCTAGCACCAGCCTCCACCATAGCCATTGCTCCCCAAGAACATCACCAAATCCCTCCACAAAAACGACTCAAATCACTACACCAGGCTATCCCATTAGTAGATCCGGACTCTACTAGCTTATTAATATGTTTTAGCACCGGATTTGGATGGAAATCTGGGCTGAAAATCGGTGCAGCGGCTAGTGAAAATGAGAGCAACAACAAGCAAGAGGGAAGGGGGAAGAAGAAATGAGGGAGAAGGCCAACGGGTCGGCGCGCGCTAGCTGTTAAAAAGGGGAGCATCAGCGATTCGAAAACCGACCGGCGTGGTCAGCGATTGGAAAGCCGACCAAGGGCCCGCCTCCCCGGTCGGCCGATAGCCCGACCAGGCGGGGCCTGCTATCAAGACCTAGAAAATATTAAAACTTTAATATTTGTTCCCTCGACTGTCTACCACATGCCATGTCAGCCTGACCGTGGGCCCATCTGGTCAGAAACAGCGCCGTTAACGGCTTTCCAGTTAGAACCATTCAGAATATGTTTCCCAAAAACTTTGGAGAGCTTAATGGGGCTCTTATCACCTTGCTCCCCAAGAAAATGGGTATGTGGATCTTAAGGATTTCTACCCCATTAGTCTCGTGCATAGCTTCTCGAAGCTCCTTGTCAAGATCCTTGCACTATGGCTGGTGCCAAAATGGTGGAGTTCATAGATGCAAACCAAAGCGCCTTTGTACGTGGACGCTGCATTCATGAAAGTTTTGTGTTGGTACAGAAGTCCCCCTGCCTGCTGCTCAAGTTGGATGTCACACATGCTTTTGACAACGTGTCTTGGGCCTTTCACATCAACATTTTGCGTTAGCTCGGATTCAAACCTCGGTGGATCAGATAGATTATGTTGTTGCTTGGCACGGCCTTCACCCACGTGCTCGTCAGTAGCTTCCCCGGCCCTTCCTTCGCGCACGGACCTGTAGGTGGTTCATGGCATCCTATCTTGCTTCGGTAGCGCGTTAGGATTGGAGGTCAACTATCCCAAAAGCGTCGCCATCCCAATACACTGCTTGCACTTATCAATGCGGTATCGCCCGTGCTTGGATGCCTTACCATTTCCTGTGTAGATATCTCGGGATACCCCTTTCCATCTCCATCTATAAAAGAGAGACATACAGCCACTCCGGAGGCTTGGCAGGGAAGGCTTCGGAGGACATAATCTAGAAGGTGCAGAAGTCTCTCAAAAAGGTTTCTCTCAGAGGCTGAAAAAGAAAGAAAGGTGTAGCAAGGAAGGCTTGAACTGATGATTGATCGTTGGAGCTTCTTTTGGGTCGTCCGTTAGGTGGATCTTCTTTGCGGCGTCGTGCTCTAGGTGTCGTCAGTTTACAATTGCAGTATGATGTGGGTGCTTGTTGGTTCTTAAGGTTGCGTTCTTTAGATGTTGCTCTCTTGTAGTTTGGTCTTTTTAGTACTACTAGTGGTTTTCGTGCGGTTTTTCGTTAATTAACAGAGCAATTCTCTACTTCTTAACTAATAGATTGGGACAGGTCTTTTGCCCCTTTCCAAAAAAAAAACACTACTACATATTAATGTACCGTATTTATACAAAAGCTGGATTGTCAGTATATACCCGACTAGGAAGAGCTGTACGTACCATATGGAAGAGCTGTACGTACGAGTTGAGTTTCTTTGGCCGCAAGCAATGATCGTTTCCTAACTAACTTTTTCTTACTAATAGTAATAAATATTGGAAATTAACGTACCGAACAAGAGTATATTAACTAGCGACATGGTCGCATTTATCTGCTGTTAATAAATCGGACAATCCAAACAAACCATGTGGCGATCCTGCCTGACCCGATCTCATCCCCTTCTCTCCCATCTCCGGCGCCCTGCCGGATGCGGCTCGGCGGACAGACGACCGTCGCTCCTCCTGCCGTTCTTTATCCACGTGCGTACGCCTCGGACACCGGTTCGGTGGACGGTGCTTCAAACCAGCGGCATCTGTATGTGGTGCTGGACGAGATGAACAAAGGGCAAAGCATGTACAAGCTGAACATCGACGACCTCGACGGCGGTGATGTGGACGCCGTCACCGGCAAGGACCGGCCGGGTCGCACCAGCTGGCAAACTTGATGCCACCATGCCGCCTCCCAGATCCCGTCCTCCGCCTCGGCTACTCCTCCGTCGGATCGTGCGCGCACTTCGAGGCCCTAGGCAATAAGATCATCATCACGGGGCGAACACGTCACAACTTTGGCGCACTCACCTACATCTACGACACCAAGACGGGACGGCTGGACATCGAGAAGCCTCCCCCAGAAGATTTCTCCTACTGGCACTACCACGCCGCAGCCGCCGGGAACAAGCTGTACACGTTTGACTCCCACAGCCACCCGCCGCACTACCTCTGCGAGCAGCGGGCGCTACGTGAGTACGGCGGCGGTTATGACAGCGGCGAGGAGAGGATGACATACGCCATGAGAGGACAGATTAACGAGTGGGTCTGGGGGAGGAGCCCATCGCCGCTACCCGGCAGGAGCTACAACGATGGCAGCTACGTCGGATCATACGCGGTGCATCCCGACGGCCGCACCATCTTCGTCTCGTGCTGCTTCGCCTGCGGCGACCCCGAGCGCTTCACCTACTCCCTGGATACGGAGAACGGCGAGTCGACGCTCCGTGGAAACTGGAGCCTGCCGTTCAACGGCAAGGCGTACTACGATGGCCACCTCGACGCGTGGGTAGGGATCCGGGAGTCTGACGGCACCGAAGGCGGCAAAGAAGGATGTCCTTACCTCTACTCTTGCGACATCCCGGACGTCCTCGCCAATGTCGATGGACAACAACACCCACCCAAGACACTGATCTCCCCGCCCAAGTGGAAGATGTGCATGGAGGAGCTCACCTTCGTGGCGGAGGACGTCTCAAGCCAGGCGCTCGTCCACACTGGGCGTGGCAGGTTCTGCCTCGTCGAGACAACACCACTCGCTAATGATGATGATGATCATAGTGATGACCAGTGCACCTGCTGGAACGGTGTAGACTACTTGCTCCACGTGACCATGTTCTGTGCTAAGCATGATAAGAATGGTGATCTCCTCGTCTCAAGGTGCCGACCTGGTGGCCGCTCATACCTCGTCTCCAATTATGCCGCAGATTCGCTTAGTGCATTCTGGATGTGATGCCAACTGCAAGAAACCTTTTTTTTTTATGCTCAACTGTTCTCTTATATTTGCCAAAATGACCATATATATGATTTTGAGTTGTCTCTGAGAACTGTTTTCAATGGTATATGCTGTATCGCTACATTGTTTACGTACTGAAACTGAAAGAAGTTTCTATAGATATTACATCGAAAACAATATATACATGGGGCACTACCGATAAATTTTCTACTCCCTCCGTTTCCATAATTCTTGTTGTGGTTCTAGTTTAAAAATGTCTTTCACATTTGAACTAGAATCACAATAAAATTTATGAAACGGGGAATATATACTACCAAGATGCACTAGAAGCAAAAGCTTTTTTCCAAGATAAACTTTTGTCTTGTCTTGATTTTTGACACCGGGTGTATGAGTCCCCTTTGTTGTTTGGCCAGAGGCGCAACGTCCAGCGAGCTCGATCGGCGAACTAAACGAACACACTTATAGAAAAGAGACACGGTTCTTTTTACTCAGGTTCAGGTCCGCGGTGAGCGGATTCCTACGTAGTGCAACTAGCTACTATCTGATTATCGCAATGTTACACTCGGCTCCTTTCCTGGGAAGGTTCTCTAGTCTAAATTCTCCTCCTTTCCTATGTTCGATCTTGGCCTCTTTTATATAGAAAGGGAACACCACAGGGGTCGGTTCACACGCGGTGGTGCGAGCTCAGCCACGCGGCAGACTACGGCCTATAACGTGGCCTTACAATCCTGCCTTGGTACTGCATGTCGCCCGATGCCTGCAAACTCGCGCTGGGACACGTCATGTTAGCCTAATTCCTATCGCTTGGCGACCTATCGGGGCCGCGATTGTTGGCGAAGGTTTTCGGCGGGTCCTATGAGGACGTCCCGGCAGGACCCCCACGTGCCCCCCTTCTCGGGTCGCGGTCCGCTCATCATATTCGAGATACCCCGGATCCCACGGATGCGACAGTAGCCCCTAGGCGCGCTCCAGCCAGGCGGTGTTTGGCTGGGTCCGTGTCCTTATCTTGAGTAGGCCCACAACCGCCATCATAACTTTATCATGTGAGTCACTACCTCGCTGCCTGCAAGGTATCATGTCGATATGCGCAATCGGGGTCGTCTGTCATTCGTTGGCTAGCCTTGATAGTAATTATGATTAGAGGGTGGGTGGATAGGTTTCGTAGGCCCGGGCCTATAAAGAAACAGTATCCGCCGCTCAACGTATGCTCCATTTACACTTATTTCCCCTCGAACCTTGTCGTGTCGCGTTGTCATGGCACCGATGTTGAGCCAAGGATTCAAAGGGGTCTTCAACTAGAACTTGATCTGAAGCCCCGAGGCGTCGCAACCCCTCGAGAGCTTGCCTTCCCCCTACCGTAGACCAGCTCAAACTTGAGGCCTTGAGTCTGCACGTAGCCGATGAACACCACGAGAACGGAGCCACCGAGCTATGCTGCCTTGGTGCGGGTATCAACGAAGGGGAGATGCCCATCTATTGCTGCTTTCTCAATATAGGTATGGTTCCCCCTTTTTTTGATTTCTTCCTGGAGGTGACGGCCTCGTACACCCTTCACCTTGTTCAGATCCATCCCAATGCTCTGCTAGCGTTGGCCGTGTTCGCACATCTGTGTGAAGGTTTCATCGGGGTGATGCCTTCGGTGGCGCTGTTTCTCCACTACTTAGCTCCTCGGGTTGATAAAAAATGAGCATAGAGGGCAGCGTCACTTTCCGCCTTTGGAACAATCTTTCCAAGAGGTATCTCCCAGGAAAGTTTGAATCCAAGTGGTAAGAATGGCGAGGCGAGCACTGTGTAGTGCGTGTGTGAAGGGAATATGCCCTAGAGGCAAATAATGAAAGGGTTTATTATTGTTATATCACAATAAGTTCGTAATAGTTTCATATTGTACTATAACTATATCAAGTGGAAATATCGATACATGTCTGATATATAACAGAAGTCCCTAGTAGCCTCTATTCATATTAGTTCGTTGGGCAGCAGATGATTAAGGTTTCCTAATCATGGGTGATAGTGCAGCTGGCAACGAGGTCATATCATTGGTGAATGATGTGATGGACATTCCTCAAATATTACGACACGATCAAGTCACTAGGTTCATTGTTGCAATATTCAGAAACATAGTCTCCTTCTCCTTAGACCATGAGATCATATTAATCACTGTCTCCCGAGGCTGCTTAGACTGCATCAAACGTCGCTTAGTGAAACGGTGATTATAAAGGTGTATGTTGGGTATCCGGAAAAACAGGTTGAGGCCTATGCATCAAGACCAGGATTTGTTTACCCAGTGACGGGTAAGATACATTAGGCCGACTTGGTGAGAGTTCTATCCAACGGTTTGAGAACACTCTAGATATGGTCGAGACCCCTCTCGGACCAATGATCATAAGCGGGACCTAGATGTCCATAATGACCACCTGTGCATTCCACGAAACTTGTCGTTGAACCATCAACGGTGTTCCCTATTCCTTTTCTCTCTAGGATACTTGAATTGTCCGAGGTTTGATCGATGACATCACCATGTCGTGTTCAACCTTGTTACCGACAATAGATATTTTACTCGATCTGATAAGTGATATCCCCGTGACCTAGTGACACGCTGCGTAACTTATGGATATAACTCATCTGAGTGAGCCCAGAGTATCTTCCGTCACGCGGATGAACAAATCCCGCTCTTGATGCATACGCCTCAACCTGTCTATTTGAGTACTCAATCACACCCTTATGATCACCGTTCCACCGAGTGACGTTAGATGCTCTTGAAGTACTCTCGGGTGATAATGATTAGATATGGTCTCACGGTCTAAGGAATAAGTCACTACGTTTCCTAATCATCGCAACTTAAATTTTGTGACATGATCGTGTTACAATGCTTAGATAGGGTATGTTCATCATCTCATTCTCCAATGAGGTGACCCCATTGTCAACAGGTGTAGAAGCACCACATGATCAAGAAACCTTGAAAATTACTGACCAATGAACTAGTGACTAGAGATTTCATTGGGAACTTCTGGTTGTTTATATATCACACGTGTATTTACGTTTCCATTTAATACATTTATAGCATGATATAAAACCTAATTCATAAACTTCATGAAATATGATAATAATCCATATTATTATTTGTCTCTTGGGCATATTGTCTTCAATATGTTCATCGGTCTTATAGATCATGCAAACAATCGAAACATGGTAACTTCTAGATTACATCTTGAATTTTTATTATGCATATACTATGTTTCTCTAGTGAGAGAATCTCCAGCAATTTTGCCTCATCTTCATGGGTTAAAACCAACACTCTTCCTAAATGAACTTCTTAAACCTACACTCGGTCTCCATTGGAGCCAAGGAAGCTTATGAATGGAGAAAGTGAAGGAGATCGGTGATTTACATGTTTCAATTGTGGTTAAGTATACGAATAAGTGGTGATGGTAGATTATTATTTTTGATTAGGTGATGGTGAACGTTGATGCTTCATTTGGTATCGACTTGGTGCTACCGAGAGCTTTCAGTAGAGACATATACACAGCATTGGGCTGATGGCTAGGGCCCGTCGGCATAGGCCCAGATCCCCGTCGGCGTAAGCTATCCCAACGGTGGCCGTCCGCGTATATGCGTCGGCGTATGCCACAACCCGTCGGCATAGACATTGGCCCAATGGCTATATGGTGTCGTCGGCGTACGTACCGTCGGCCTAGGCACCACGGGGCCCACATGGCGCAGCTAACAGCCAATAGCTCTAGGAGCTATACGCCGACGGCTATGCCGTCGGCCTAACCTGCCACGTGCCAGCCTGTGCAGCCTTGTGAGGATCCATACGCTGAAGTCTTTGCCGTTAGCCCAACTATCCACATGCCATCCTGTCCAGCTATGTGAGGATCCATATGGCGATGGCAAAGCCGTCGGCCTAACTATACTAGCTAGGCCGCAAAAAATGTACGCTGACGGCATGCCCGCCGGCCTATCTAGAACCAGTGCCATAGGGTCATGTCTACGCTGACGGCAATTTTTGATTTTTTGGGTTTTTGTTTGTTCGTTCCCTGCAAATTTTAAATTCCCGCATTCCCAGATTCCAGGCACAGTATACAACACATGCACATCGACACAAATATAAGATCATCATCATCAAAAGAACATAACTAGATCATCGACACATAGGTACATCTCTAAGTGCATCCTGACACATGCACATCCCTACACCTCCGGAGAGCTGTTCGAGAGACACATGTCTCCCTGCGTCAAGAAAGGTGAAGGTTGACGTCGAGTAGCTGCCGTCGAACCAGCACCGGAAGAGGGAGAAGTACCGGCATGACCACCACCACCGGTAGAAGGAGAAGCACCGTCACCCTCAGCACGATGGGAAGAAGGAGAATCGCCGCCACCACCACCTGCAGTAGAAGGAGAATCACCGCCACCATCACCACCAGCGGAAGCACCAGGAGAAGCATGACCGATATGAACTGGTGTCATCATGTGCGAGATAGTCAGCGAGGCATCAGGACGACCAAAGTGTGCATTGCCGGAGCATCTCGGTCCCTACATGTTTGAAGCAGAGTTAGCAACCACCAAGGCACAAGTTTGTTGTAACAACTGGTTTGGCAAATAACTTACCGGGGTCCCTAAGTAGAAGGTCAAAGCATAACTTACCGGGGTCCCTAACTTGTACACACCGTGGGTGCCGCCATCGTGTACCGTGATTTATGTATGCAAGCTATGGCAATCCACCAAAACATCAAGTCCGAAGTCCATAACTTATGCTGTAGTTGTGTATTATATGTGTATTTTGTTGTTTCTAATTTACATTTATGTTTTCGCATTGGGTTCCAGAAGATTCACGTCGTTATTCTATGCGGGTGTGGCGGGATACTCGAAGATTCGTGTGGTTAATTACAATCACTAATGTATTTATAAATTACATCTACTCCCTCTGACCCATATTAGTTGACTTGGATTTGTCTAGATTTGGATGTATATAGACATGTTTTAGTGCTACATACATCCGAATCTAGAAAAATTTGAGTCAACTAATATGGGTCGGAGGGAGTACATTAAAATTATAGTGGAAAATAAATAAATCAACTATAAGTATTTTATACATTGGAGAAAAAAACGAAAATAAAACCTAGGCCTAGGCCGATGGCCAGAACATCAGCGTAACTATGCGCGTAATGGCGTCTTCGGGCCCGTCAGGTGGGCCGTTAACCAGGCAATTATGCCGACGGCCTAAGGTAGGCCTACGGTCACCGCCAGAGACTTGCACGTTGACGTCGACGGGGTTCCTTCGCCGACGGCAGTCGTCGGCGCTATCCTCACGCCAAGGCCGATTGTACGCCGACGGTCTATGCAGATCTTAGTATTTCCCGCCAAAAACCTGCATAGAAACGATTCAAAGACGCCCACCAGACACTTTCATGTGGGTGGGATTTGATTACAAGCAGTTATATCACAGTAGTTTACAACAGAGTCCACAAGAACTTATATATACAACAACAACTCAACGAGTCAAGAATATAAATGATACAATTCAAAGAGAAAGCGATAATAGTATCCGAGTACGGACAAGATCCAAATGTGACTAAGAGTCCTAAAAAATAACCAAGCGGTGTCCAACCCTGCCCAGGCCAAGCCGGAAGGGTAACCTTGCTAACGTCGTCAATCACATACCTGTCAAGCCAAAAGGGCGCCGACAAAGGGCAAAGAAAAACAGAAAGAGAGCGGTCAGTACTGAGGCCAGTACATGGCGAGACTAGAATTCGGCGGTCCTCGTCTACATAGGTATGGTGGGCTCAGCGGCAGCAAAGCTTGCACTATCTAACTATAGAGACACGTTACAACTTTGGCTATTAGAGTGAGATGAGAGAGCACTATACGATAACTATATATAACACCAAACATAACCCATCCGAAGATTTCCCCCTCGAAGACCAGTTGAGGAAGTCCCCTTGGGGAACACACGCGGTGGCAATTTTAGTTAAGCAGGTGTTTAGTTGATAACGCTAATTATTAATCATATTATTAGAGGCAAAACATCAATGGCGTTGTCTATGATCATGACACTGTACTCCTGAGGCGTTCATAACCGTTGACACATGGCTTCTCAAAAAGATTTACCCTGCAGGAGTGCACTACTGTACCCAAACGCATGCTCAACCCTTTAGGCAACATATTACGTATGCCATCCGAATCTCACAACAAGAACTGTCCCTTAACTACGCGCATATCCAGAGGCATCACCTACTGTGTGGAATCAACCAAGAGGTACGACGATTCTCAAGGAAGGCACAACGTTTGCGCCTACCGGTGGATCGGGCCCTGCGGGGTAACTTGTACACACCGTGGGTGCCGCCACCGTGTACCGTGATTTATGTATGCAAGCTATGGCAATCCACCAAAACATCAAGTACGAAGACATATCAACTCACCCATGTCCCGAGGACATATTATGCGTATGCACCAAATGGAAAACCAATTTTATAACCCTTTGGATATACGAATAGCGCGGTAGTTGAGGGGAAATCCCAGAGGCCCCCACGTTTGGTTAGCGAGATCAACTCAGAACCGGTATCGTAGAACGAATGGTTCCTAGGTCGGCTCAAGCAGTTCCCAAGGGTAGTCCCTGTCGAGGCCTTATCATTAGGTGAAACTATAACCATAACCAACATCACCGATTTAATTATCTTATCACCATCAATATCCAAGTACCATTTTCCACTTGTATGAGAGCAAAACTAAGCATGCCTACGACTCGCAAGGACAGACTAGCTACTCAAACAAGGCAATAGGATAACCAAGGCAATATAGTGGAGCAGGTAAATAAAAAACAGTATCATAGCATCAACAATAAGGATAGCAGTAGATCGAAAGAAGGAAATAAAGACTAAAAATGCAAAATAGGTAGAAGGGGGAGAATGCTCGCTTGTAGGTGCAAAGGAGAAGAACGAGGCCCTAGACGCTGTTGAAAGGAGAACAATGGCCTTGGTCTGCTGTCGGCTGGTCGACGTGCGGGCGCGCATGCGCACGGGAGCAAGTAGGGATTGGCGTCCGCGCGCCCGTTTCAGGAAGCAAATCAGTGTCTTGGATCGGTGGCGTGAAGCTGGGCTGAACTGCACACATTCGTGGAGATCGACTGGGGCAATAGGAGTTGATCTGATTGATTGGCACATGGATCAAGACAGAGGACAGCAAAGGAATCATGGGATCTGATGGACGTGTGTATCGATGGCTATGCTAATTGATTATTGGATGGATTAAAGGGAGGAGTAGCTCGTGTGGTGGTGCTTGGATTCTGAATTTGGTAGGGAACAGGTAAATGGTGGTGTCCAACGATTTAGCTTAGCTGCACGCATGCGGAAGGATTGGTGGAGTTGCGCCAGCGGCGGAAGGGGAAAAAAAAGGACAACGGTGGAGAATTTTAGACGGATCTGGATCTTAATTAGATTTTGGGGATTTGGATTTAGAAGATAGAAGGAGAATGGACTATTTATCTATCTATCTACTAATTTTTATTGAGGTAGGTTCGTCCGGAGACAAAATTCCGTCCGCCATGTTTTTATGGTTTTGCCCCTGGCAGTGTGAGAAAATTACCTTCTCTGCCACCGCGAAGTGACCCGACCTTATCCCCTTCCCTCCATCATCTTCCAGCGCCGCCCACTGCGCCCGCCCCGCCCCCCGTTTGCCGCTTCGCCTGCACTGTCCTTCTTCTTCCCCTGCCATCCCCTCCTCTGTTTTGCCTCCACGTTGCTCACCGTCCTCCGCCTGTGCTCTTTCGCAGCTTCGAATTCCCAATTTCCTACGTTGCCGATATAGAGCTCACCTTCGTGGAGGAGGACGTCTCAAGCCAGGCGCTCGTGCACACTGGGCGTGGCAGGTTCTGCCTCGTCGAGACAACACCACTCGCTAATGATGATGATGATGATGATGATGATGATGATGATGATAGTGATGATCAGTGCACCTGCTGGAACGGTGTAGACTACTTGCTCCACGTGACCATGTTCTGTGCTAAGCATGATAAGAATGGTGATCTCCTGGTCTCAAGGTGCCGACCTGGTGGCCGCTCATACCTCGTCTCCAATTATGCCGCAGATTCGCTTAGTGCATTCTGGATGTGATGCCAACTCAAACAAACCTTTTTTTTATGCTCAACTGTTCTCTTATATTTGCCAAAATGACCATGCATGATTTTGAGTTGTCTCTGAATGATAACTACTCCCTCCGTTTTAAAATATAAGATGTTTTAGTTTTGTGAAGTAAATGTATTTAGACTTATTTTAGTATGTAGGTTCACTCAACTTTGGGATGAATCTAAACACTAAAAGAAGTCTAGATTCATTTTTTTCACAAACCTAAAAATCTTATATTTTGAAACGGAGGGAGTAGTAGAGTTTAACACTAGTATATGTATCTCTACATTTTTAATGAGACGTGGGGATTTCTCAGGACCATAGAAGTTTCTAGAGATTACATTGAAAACAATATATACATGGGGCACTATCCATCTATTTCAATTAGCATGTAACATGAAACAAAGCAAGAGGAGTGCTTACAGTAAATAAATAAAGCAACATGTTCCTGGTCCAAGCCGGCACGAAATGTAAAGAAATATATACATTGGGCACTATCGATCTATTTTGAGCACAACTCATATACCATGAATTGTCTTAGTTGTATATACCATGAAAACAATATATACATGGGGCACTATACCGATCTATTTCGAGTACAAGTCATGTACCATGAATTTTCTTAGTTGTTTCTTTATTACTACTCCCTCCGATTTCCATAATTCTTGTTGCGGTTCAAGTTCAAAAAATGTATTTCGCATTTAAACTAGAATCACGATAAAAATTATAAAACGGGGATTTCTTGTTGCGCTGGTGTCTTCCATAATTCTTCGAAACAATACTACCAAGATGCACTAGAAGCAGAAACCTTTTTCGAAGAAACACTTTCAATAATTTAGAGATCTCCATAAAGACACCAGCGCGCGTCATAAAACAGTATTGTTTCGAGTACAATATATAGGCTTGTAACATGAAGCAAAGCAAAAGGAATGCTTACAGGAAACAAATAAAGCAACATGTTCCTGGTCCAAACCGGCACGAAATGTAGAGGAAGATATACATTGGGCACTACCGATCTATTTCGAGCACAACTCATATACCATGGATTGTCTTAGTTGTATCTTCCTTACTATGAGTATATATACTATACCAATGCACTAGAAGCGGAAGCTTTTTTCAAATAAACACTTTCACTTTAGAGATTTCTGTACAGACTAGTGCAAACATATTGTCTCGGTAGGTCTGTAACATGAAGCAAAGCAAGAGAAGTGCTTTCTCGAACAACAATAAAAATTGTGAATCAGAGAGAGTACAAGAGTATATACTACCAACGCCCCCAACCCCCCCCCCCCCCCCCCTATCAATGGCTCGTCCTCCGGGTAAAACCACTACTAGAAAATCGCTGTTATTTTTATTATGTGCATCATGACAACATCATGTATTTATTCGCCTAAAACTATTTCCCTAAAAGTCTATTTTATTTTCTAGATATTCCCCTCTTTGTCCAAATCAAAATCCTAGATTCGTCCGGATCTTTTATTTATATAAAACCTTTTTTGCAGATGTTTTGTTTTATAAGAAAGAAAAATAATAAATATAAAATATTTTGTTAGTGGGGGAGGCAGCCCAGTCGGCCAGGCCCAAAGGCCCAGCCAACAGGCCACCTACTACCCCACTAGACCAAACCCTAGCCTAACCCTAACCCTACCTAATCCCTCCCTACTCCCTCACCCTGCCGCCACCACCCCTGTATCCACCCCATCGTGCTCGACGCGCCCGCAACTGCCACCCCGCAAGCCGTCGGCATCCCAGGTCCCACCCCGGGACCCACTCGCACGCTCCCCCCACTCCCTCTCTCCCCTCCCCGCGATTTCCGTCCCCAACCCCAATCCCCTCGCAGGGCCTCCCTCGACCCAAGCCCCGCACGCAAGGAGCCCGTCGCCTCCATCGATCCCCGATGCCCGCCGCCACCATGCCTTCTCCGAGCGCCTCCTCGAGCATCCGTCGCGGGAGCCCCAGCTCTGCGCATCCCCGGCCGCCACCACGCGAGACCCTCCCGCTCTCTCGCTCATGTCCACCCGCACAGCGTCGCCGCCTCCCTCCTCTGCAACCACCCTGCGCCGCCAGGGCTCCCTCTCTCCCTTGCGCCGTCGAGATCTACGGACCCCGCCACCCAAGAACGGCTCTGCCTCGCCAGCGTCCACCCTCTCCCGCGGTTGCTCGTCCAGCATCGCCCAGGGCCGCCCCTCCTCCTCGCGCCGGCCCCTCCACCCGAGCTGCCCCCGTCTCCTCCTTCCTCTGCATCCGGCCATCCCGTGTCGCCTGCGCCGCCAGCAACGACCACGACGTTCACCGGCCATCAAAAGCGCCGCTGCTGGCCTCGCCCCCGTCGCCCGGCTGCCTCTGCACACCTCCCCTGTCACCCTGCCGCCAAGCCCGTCCGCGGCACCTCCCAGGCCCCCGCCATCGCGGCCCTATCTCCTCTGCCCGGCCCGCCCTTGTCGGCCCCGTCGCCGCTGATTTCCTGCAGCGCGTCACGCATGTGTCGCCTCCTTTTTTTGGCCTTCCTCGGGGCGAGTGCTTCGGCTAGAAAAAACATTGGGGCATCACGCCAGTTTCAGATTATAGGGGCTGTGTTCCCGTGTTGCTGGCCAAGAACCCCGATATGTTGTTCGGAGAGGTACCTAGGCTTTTGGAGTACCATGAGCCCGTACCCCACCAAGACCGACGTTGAATGTACCCCGAAGACAATTGGCACTGATTGCAAGATCTACATGGAGCAGAAGACCGCAGAACGATCTTCTCCACGGAAATCAAGACCTTTTCATGGAACATCGAGACCCCGGACCCGAAGGCGCCGAGACCACCAAGTGCGCCGACACGGATCTGAAGACCGAACCCCCTTCGACCCCTCCGAACCCTCAAGATCTCTGAACCGGCATGTGTGACCCCTATCCGAGGCCCCTCATATTTTTATAATATATGATATTGATCTTGTTGCATATTAAATGAACAGGTTTGCATACATATTGTGGGTGTTTGAGGGTATCTAGATGATTCACCTAAATTAAATATAGGAACCATATGCGGGCGAATCTAGTCCAATATTGGTCCCATTTAAATTTGTGCATCGAACCGGTGACATATTTTGCCTTGTGAATACAACATTTAAAATTGTGGGGTATCTAAATAACATGAACCATCTAATTAATTGCCGGGACCCCGGTTCCGCTTAATATGGCCTAATTGCATCGCATCCTTGCCATGTCATACATGCATCATGCCCGATCTTTTGTCGTAGTATTAAATAGTGCATCCGGTGTTTCTTCTAGTGCTTTGCTTCTTCACGGATTAGGCCGATGAGTTGATGCGAGTGTCGATCCGATCTTCGGATGAACCTTCGGCAATGTTTTCAGGCGAGCATTCTCCCCCTTTCTACCTATTTTACTTTTATAGTCTTTATTTCCTCCTGTTGATCTATTGCTATCTGTGTTGCGATGCTCTAGTTTTCGTACCCGTGATATCCCGTGCAGCCTTATATTGCCTTGGACACATCCTATTACCTGTTGTTTGGTAGATAGTTGGACTTGCGTGTCGTAGTCGCTTGCTCAAGTGCTGTTGCGTGTCGTCAAGTATCATAGTTGTTGGAGTAATGCCGCATGTTTATTGTTGGAGATGATCATAAATTTAATTACCGTTTAATAACTAAAATTGAAGTAGGTAAATAATGCAGAGGCACGGATGGGCAATCGATGTTATTTGGTTTTTAACCGTCCACTTGTGTCCCGTAGGACCCCGAGTACTTGATACCTGTTCTTTGAATATTCGCACTATCCGCATGTGGGACCATGAATCCCCCTAGAGCTTGAGTCATATTTATTTCCTGGGACCACAAAGTAGTTTGGGGCTTTATTACTATCTTGTACTTATGCCATGCTTTACTGCTTTATTTACGATTGCGCGTGGAGCGCCTGTACTGTTTAGGAACAAATGTGGAATGTTTCCGCGGTATCGACAAGCCCAGTCACACTTTCGGGTTCCCAGTCGTTTACAGCCATTGACACAAACCTCTGGGTCCGTCTCGGAGCCGGCCAACTTCGTCGCGGGTAGCTTGGTGGGGTGGCCCCCTGAAATTTATATGAATCTTGCAATTGCTCTGTCGTGATGCCTCGTTGGGTTTTCATTTGGTTTTTCTCGAGGTTAATCGTGCGTGTGTTGCTATTTGTGCCCTCCTGCAGGGTAAAACTTTCTGAAAACCGTGTCCACGGTTATGGACGACTTGGAGCACAGTATCTCGATCATAGACAACTATAACTAAAGTAGTGCTATAAATTTGACTTTATAATGACTAGTAATCAACTTCACTATAATGGAATGGCTAAATAAAAGTGCCAACAATTGCTGGTTTGGGTTGTCACCTGTTACCCTTGTATCTGACTAGTAAGTATTGCAACTACAACGGAATGGCTAAATAAAAGTACCAACAACTGTTGGGTTTCTGGGATGCCTCATGCTACATGTATCTGACTAGTAAGTACTACAACTACAACGAAATGGTTACCTAAAACTGCCCACTGCTTATTATATCAGGATGACTCATGCTATCTATATCTGACTAGTAATTGCCACAACTATAATGGAATGAATAAAACTGCCAACTGTGTGAGTTCCTCGGTTGACTTCCTCGTTTGGTCTCGAGGGGAAAATACTAGGATGGGTATGTTTGGTGTTAGAATCAGGTTGGATCCGAATAGGTCTTTCTTACCCCTCTCTGATAGCCGCCAGTTGTATCGAGTCTCTATAGGTTATTTAGTGCATGCTTTCTGCGCTTGATCCACCATACCTATGTAGGCGAGGACCGCCAAATTCTAGTCTCGCGTGTCTTGGCCTCGATCGACCGCTCTCCTTTTTTCCTTTGCCCTTTGTTGGCACCCCTTTTGTTTAAGCAGGTTTTGAGATCGACGTCGTTAGCAGGGTTACCCTTCCGGCTTGGCCTGGGCAGGGTTATAGACGCCATTGGTTATTCTTCAGGGCTCTTTGCCCAATTTGCATCTTGTCCGTACTCGGACGCTGTATCATTTTAAAGGTGATTTGGATCTTTGTATTGTATATCTGTATTTTTGACTCATTGAGTCGTTGTTGTATATATCTGTTTTGTGGGTTCCATCATGGACTATTGTGTAATGGTATTACTTCGTTTTCCATCCGCACGAAAGTTCTTGGTGGACACCTTTGAATCGTTTCTATGCGGGTTTGGCGGGAATCGCTGAAACTTGCATAGGGCCGATTCCGAGGGTGTTACAGAGTGGTATCAGAGCTCAGCAGTTGTGATACTCCATTGGTCCAGCCTGTAGGATAACCTAGCTAACGGACGTTGTAGAGTGTCAAAACTATTTTGGAAAATCGGTTGGATAGATCTGATTAGGTCTGTTTTTACTCCTTACCCCCTCTGCTATTCTCCTCTTACCTCTACATGTTTTGAATCCGCTCTCTTATCTTTTCTTCGTGTCCAGGTATTCTCGTGGTTGGGTTTCCGTCGTACCTTCAGGGCTTCACTTCCTTCCCCTTGTAATGGTGTTGCTACATCCGTTCTTCACGCTATTTGAGGAATCTTCTTCTGTGTATCTTTTAGTGGACCAAAAGGTCACTAAAAATTTTCTTTGAATCTTTCGGTGTTTTTCAATGAAACGACTTCATCTGCATCAGGTCCGATGAAGAACCTGCATCACTCCTTTGTTTCCGAATATCATTTGTTAAGATCTTCAATCTAAATCTCGAGGATAGTTGAAAATTCTTCTATTCATGTACTGAGTAATGCTTTGAGTGCGGGATGGAGTCGCGACCATACCACTACTCTTATCATTCGCTTTTGTACAGGGAATAGCGGATTGATGCAATTTTACTCTTTCCATGGAAGTGAGAGGTGGCCTTATCTTGTGATACCTCTACCTTCGTCTTTGTTTCTATGGAGTGTTCTCTCGACGAACGAGAACATCGAGCCCTTGTTGGTGGTGTTGCCGATTTCAAGACTGAGAAAGAATCCTTGTTAGTGGTGTCGCAAGGATCTACACAAAGCGAGAAGATTCATATCGTCGGCCTTCTTCCCCGTATAATGAGGCGGATCTCGAGGGCGAAATCCATTGTTAGTGGTGTCGAATTGTAGCACCCCGGGTAAAACCACTACTAGAAAATCGATGTTGTTTTTATTCTGTGCATCATGACAACATCATGTATTTATTCGCCTAAAACTATTTCCCCAAAAGTCTATTTTGTTTTCTAGATATTCCCCTCTTTGTCCAAATCGAAATCCTAGATTCGTCCGGATCTTTTATTTATATAAAACCTTTTTTGCAGATGTTTTGTTTTATAAGAAAGAAAAATAATAAATATAAAATATTTTGTTAGTGGGGGAGGCAGCCCAGTCGGCCAGGCCCAAAGGCCCAGCCAACAGGCCACCTACTACCCCACTAGACCAAACCCTAGCCTAACCCTAACCCTACCTAATCCCTCCCTACTCCTTCACCCCGCCGCCACCACCCCTGTATCCACCCCATCGTGCTCGACGCTACCAGAATCGCCACTCCGCAGTTGCCGTCGGCATCCTGTGTCCCACCTGGACCCACTCGCACGCTCCCCCCACTCCCTCTCTCCCCTCCCCGCGATTTCCGTCCCCAACCCTAATCCCCTCGCAGGGCCTCCCTCGACCCAAGCCCCGCACGCAAGGAGCCCGTCGCCTCCATCGATCCCCGCTGCCCGCTGCCCCATGCCTTCTCCGAGCGCCTCCTCGAGCATCCGCCGCCGGAGCCCCAGCTCTGCGCATCCCCGGCCGCCTCCACGCGAGACCCTCCCGCTCTCTCGCTCGTGTCAACCCCAAGAGCCAGCGCCTCCTCTCCTCAGAACCACCTCATGCTGTGGCTCCCTCTCCCTTGCGCCGTCGAGATCTGCAGACCCCGCCACCCAAGAACGGCTCTGCCTCTCCATCGTCTGCCCTCTCCCGCGGTTGCTCGTCCAGCGTCGCCCAGGGCCGCCCCTCCTCCTCGCGCCGGCCCCTCCACCCGAGCTGCCCCCGTCTCCTCCTTCCTCTGCATCCGGCCATCCCGTGTCGCCTGCGCCGCCGGCAACGACCACGACGTTCACCGGCCATCGAAAGCGCCGCTGCTGGCCTCGCCCCTGTCGCCCGGCTGCCTCTGCACACCTCCCCTGTCAGCCTGCCTCCAAGCCTGCCCGCGGCACCTCCCAGGCCCCCGCCATCGCGGCCCTGTCTCCTCTGCCCGGCCCGCCCTTGTCGGCCCCGTCGCCGCTGATTTCCTGCAACGCGTCACGCATGTGTCGCCTCGTTTTTTTGGCCTTCCTCGGGCGAGTGCTTCGGCTAGAAAAAACATTGGGGCATCATGCCAGTTTCAGATTGCAGGGGCTGTGTTCCCGTGTTGCTGGCCAAGAACCCCGATATGTTGTTCGGAGAGGTACCCAGGCTTTTGGAGTACCATGAGCCCGTACCCCACCAAGACCGACGTTGAATGTAACTCGAAGATAATTGGCGCCGATTGCAAGCTCTACATGGAGCAGAAGACCGCAGAACGAACTTCTCCATGGAAATCAAGACCTTTTCATGGAACATCGAGACCCCGGACCCAAAGGCGCCGAGACTACTAAGTGCGCCGACACGGATCCGAAGACCGAACCCCCTTCGACCCCTCCGAACCCTCAAGATCTCCGAACCGGCATGTGTGACCCCTATCCGAGGCCCCTCATATTTTTATAATATATGATATTGATCTTGTTGCATATTAAATGAACAGGTTTGCAAACATATTGTGGGTGTTTGGGGGTATCTAGATGATTCACCTAAATTAAATATAGGGACCATATGCGGGCGAATCTAGTCCAATATTGGTCCCATTTAAATTTATGCATCGAACCGGTGACATATTTTGCCTTGTGAATACAACATTTAAAATTGTGGGGTATCTAAATAACATGAACCATCTAATTAATTTTCGGGACACCGGTTCCGCTTAATATGGCCTAATTGCATCGCATCCTTGCCATGTCATACATCATACATGCATCATGCCCGATCTTTTGCCATAGTATTAAATACATCCGGTGTTTCTTCTAGTGCTTTGCTTTTTCACGGATTAGGCTGATGAGTTGATGCGAGTGCCGACCCGATATTCGGATGAACCTTCGGCAATGTTTTCAGGCGAGCATTCTCCCCTTTCTACCTATTTTACTTTTATAGCCTTTATTTCCTCCTGTTGATCTGTTGCTATCTGTGTTGTGATGCTCTAGTTTTCGTACCCGTGATATCCCGTGCAGCCTTATATTACCTTGGACACATCCTATTACCTGTTGTTTGGTAGATAGTTGGACTTGCGTGTCGTAGTCGCTTGCTCAAGTGCTGTTGCGTGTCGTCAAGTACCATAGTTGTTGGAGTAATGCCGCATGTTTATTGTTGGAGATGATCATAACTTTAATTACCGTTTAATAACTAAAACTGAAGTAGGTAAATAATGCAGAGGCACAGGTGGGCAATAGATGTTATTTGTTTTTTAACCGTCCACTTGTGTCCCGTAGGACCCCGAGTACTTGATACCTGTTCTTTAAATATTCATACTATCCGCATGTGGGACCATGAATCTCCCTAGCCAGAGCTTGAGTCATATTTATTTCCTGGGGCCACAAAGTAGTTTGGGGCTTTATTACTATCTTGTACTTATGCCATGCTTTACTGCTTTATTTACGATTACGCGTGGAGCGTCTGTACTGTTTAGGAAAAAATTTGGAATGTTTCCGCGGTATCGATAAGCCCAGTCACACTTTCGGGTTCCCAGTCGTTTACAGCCATTGACACAAACCTCTGGGTCCGTCTCGGAGCCGGCCAACTTCGTCGCGGGTAGCTTGGTGGGGTGGCCCCCTGAAATTTATATGAATCTTGCAATTGCTATGTCGTGATGACTCGTTGGGTTTTCATTTGGTTTTTCTCGAGGTTGATCGTGCGTGTGTTGCTATTTGTGCCCCTGCAGGGTAAAACTTTCTGAAAGTCGTGTCCGCGGTTATGGACGACTTGGAGCACAGTATCTCGATCATAGACAACTATAACTAAAGTAGTGCTATAACTTTGACTTTATAATGACTAGTAATTAGCTTCACTATGATGGAATGGCTAAATAAAAGTGCCAACAATTGCTGGTTTGGGTTGTCACCTGTTACCCTTGTATCTGACTAGTAAGTATTGCAACTACAACGGAATGGCTAAATAAAAGTACCAACAACTGATGGGTTTTTGGGATGCCTCATGCTATATGTATCTGACTAGTAAGTACTACAACTACAACGAAATGGTTACCTAAAACTGCCCACTGCTTATTATATCAGGATGACTCATGCTATCTATATCTGACTAGTAATTACCGCAACTATAATAGAATGAATAAAACTGCCAACTGTGTGAGTTCCTCGGTTGACTTTCTCGTTTGGTCTCGAGGGGAAAATACCAGGATGGGTATGTTTGGTGTTAGAATCAGGTTGGATCCGAATAGGTCTTTCTTACCCCTCTCTGATAGCCGCCAGTTGTATCGAGTCTCTATAGGTTGTTTAGTGCATGCTTTGCTGCCGCTTCAGTCCACCATACCTATGTAGGCGAGGACCGCCGAATTCTAGTCTCGCCGTGTACTGGCCTCAGTACTGACCGCTCTCCTTTTTTCCTTTGCCCTTTGTCGGCACCCCTTTTGTTTAAGCAAGTTTTGAGATCGACGTCGTTAGCAGGGTTACCCTTCCGGCTTGGCCTGGGCAGGGTTATGAACGCCATTGGTTATTCTTCAGGGCTCTTAGTCCAATTTGCATCTTGTCCGTACTCAAACGCTGTATCATTTTAAAGGTGATTTGGATCTTTGTATTGTATATCTGTATTTTTGACTCATTGAGTCGTTGTTGTATATATCTGTTCCGCGGGTTCCATCGTGGACTATTGTGTAATTGTATTACTTCGTTTTCCACCCGCACGAAAGTGCTTGGTGGGCACCTTTGAATCTTTTCTATGCGGGTTTGGCGGGAATCGCTGAAACTTGCATAGGGCCGATTCCGAGTGTGTTACGGCTTATTTCTTCCTTCTCCATTTCCACCATGGTGGTGCCTACCCAAGGCCAGGGTGTCGTTGGTTGAACGTGATCGTCAGGATTGGGATTTTGTATTTAGACATCATCGTGTTAGTAATTACCGATTAGCGAAGGCACAAAACACAACTCCCGTACGTCTAGGAACTATCAAATACGTCATGCCATCACCACACGTCATGCCCAATTCGTGAATTGATCATCCTAAGGTATGATTCCAAATATACTGCATGCGGGATACTAGAATTGCTAGTTTTATTACCCCATCTAATAGAATTGTTTTGTTAGATCAATTGTGGATTATATATATTAGCATTTTTTACGAATTATTTAGTGATTAACTAAATATTGAGTTATTGATTTACTTAATAGGTCTGGGCATAAACCTACACTCAAACTAGTAGAATGTGGCTTGCTTTTTTTATGCAAAACATATAATGTTATGGTGAGATATCCATGGTATAGACTAGAAGACTTGATATATTTTCATTTTTATTATTTTTATGGTGAATTTCTTCTTTACCCCACATACTCATATACTAGATCCTTCCCTTGACTTATTTAGTATTCTTATACAAACTTACATAGTTATTTGTATTTATAAAGGAAATTTCTATAAATTTTATCGTTCATGAGATCATATACTTGTTTGATGGGTTTGTAGTCGTAAAACAAATAAAATGAATCTTTTAGTTATAGAACATACATTCGGATAACAAAACCACATACCTTTAATATTTGATTTAGTTTTTTTGCATACCTACTTTATCGTCAGTGTCATGTCGGCCCTCCTATGGTAAAATCCTGAATCCATCCCTGCACGTGGAGCAAGTAGTCTACACCGTTCTAGCAGGTGCACTGACTATCATCCTTGGCTCCGTCAGCAAGTGGCACGGGTGTTGTCTCGACGAGGCAGAATCTGCTATGTCCAGTGTGGATGAGCGCCTGGCACGCTTTATTACTTAATTAAAGTAACAGTTATAACTGACGTCTGATCAAGTATAAAAAGTAAACAATAAGAAAACTAGGCCAACATTATAACAATCACTGATATAGTAAAAGGCCTAGGACTATGGAGGATTAATCCGCAGATCACGCAATCATTTATGTAGAGAAAAAATATCCATCGATGTGTCCTCCAATCGCGTACAACCCTCCGCAAATGAGTTACGAAACTCCACTCGTTGTAGAAGAGTAGTCCATAAGCGGAAAAAAGTCGTGGCACGATAAATAACCTGCAAGTTAGAAGACAATTTATTATTAAAAATCTTGTCATTTCTACATAGCTATAGCGACCAAATAATGGCAAATGCTCCTCCCTAAACAAAGTCATATATTTATCATCGATCTCCAAATACAATGGCAACCGAACATGGAGGAGATAAACTAGAGGCTAGTTGGATGATTGGCCATATAGAGCAAGCCCATTTACAATGAAAGAATAAATACCGAATTGTCTCCTCGTGGTCACAAAAAACACACTGTGTACTTCCATGTGTATTCTTCTTTACAAGATTATATTTTGTAAGAATAACCTTCTTACGAGAATACCATACAAATATCTTTATTTTTAGTGGTATCTTCATCTTCTAAATTTTACTATTATGATCGACTGGAAAATCAGGTTTTATCAAAGCCATATACATTGAGTCAATTTTTTTTACCACTTTCTAGTATTTTCCATGGTTGATCAAACAACAATAACAAAAGCAATGCGAACATTCAGAAATATGGAGATCATAATTCATACCGATGAAAAGTGGTTATGACTAAGAGAAACCAACCATATTACCTCCTTCCAAAATAAGAAGATCATTTGCGAACTTTTCACAACAAGAACAGTATCAGCTGGGTCATGTACTTAACTGGGGTTGCGAAACTAAACATGATGAGCAAATAAATGCAGCCTCTGATGGAAAGGTAGGAATATGGACATTTGTCAAAGACAATGCGGCTAAATACAACTCCAAGTATATACATATAAAGGTACTATGAAACTAAAGACAATAATTGATATCTCTATGAAAAAGTAGTTCTAGCAATCACATAACTATGCCTGGAGATGAGCACGAGGGAACGATCTTCATACAGCAAGACAATGCTAGAACTCATGTCCTGCCGAATGATTCCGCTTTTGTAGGCACCGTCAAAGCTACGAGTCTAGATATCAAATTGACTCATCAACCTTCAAATTCACCTGATATGAATGTATTCGATCTTTGCTTATTCAGTTCTATGTATAGCCTCAGGCATTTGTGAGTGTACCTACATTCTTAAAGAACTAGTAGAATATATTGAACAAGATTACAATGCCTATGAGAAACTTGCAAAAGCGTATATAATTAACCATGCAGTATGTCTTGCTGGAGAGATGGTGGATGGACAGGAGCCGAGGATAGCTCCGATGAGCGGAGGTAGGGTGGGGATCTGGAGAAGGAGCAGTACGTCAAGAAGGGAAAGTAGTCGAGAGGGAGAGGGAGATTAGGGGTCTCCACCGCCACAAGCGTCATCACTCAACTCCACAGAGATTCCTAAGGTACCATCTTGGCAGTGAAGGAAGAGCAGGGAGAAACAATTTTTGGCTAGGGTTTGCGGATGGAGCAGCGGTGAGCGGCGGCGACCAACATGGTCAAGTGGGGCGAGCACGAGTGGCATGGGCGAGCGCTCGTGGTGGCCGAGGATGGAGCGGCCACGAGGGTGACACGGGTGAGCGGTAGTGAAAGGCGCGGGCTCGATCAGGAGCGAGACAACGTAGAGGAAGGAGACGGGGAATGCGGATTATGTCACAACAAACAGGAGAAGCTTTTTGTCAAATGACCGCGGCGTCCATTAATTCGGGCCGGAGAGAGTACCAAGTATGCTTTGCCTAACCTGTGTCGCGTGTCATTAGATCTAGTCACTCTCACGCAATCGTATTACTACCCTGCAGGAACAAATCAACAAAACTCTGATCTTCTTTTTGTTGAAATGAACAAAACTCTGATCGACTACAACTCTATTGTACGTACGTGACTAAGTACGTGTATGCAAAAAAAAAAAACTTTTCGTTGGATCCTTGGACAACAAGAAGCAGTCACCCTCTTCTATATTCAATTCAATACATGCACACGAAACAACGGAGCAATGCGGCGTTAATTAGCTTCAGATCAGGGTTTTGTTTAGGGTTTTTGATTTGATCTACCAATCGATCGACTAGCATGGGAGCCGGGACCAGATCCTACGATCCTATGGTGAGGGTCTGGATCGACACTCCGGCGCCGCTGCCGCCGCCGCCGACGAGCGCCGGGCAGGGCACCATCTTATCGCACGCCCAGGCACACGTGTCCGGCGTGCTGCAGGTCCTGGAGCCCCTCATCTACTTGTACGGGGCCATCGGCCTGGGCTACGGGGCGTGGCGGTACTACCGCCGGCGCACGTGCCTGCGCAAGTACGGCCGGGACATGACGGCCGCCGCCTCCAAAGGCCAGGTCGACCCGGTGGTGGGCCGCGACGACGAGATCGACCGCGTCATCCGCATCCTCTCCCGCCGGACCAAGAACTGCGTGGCCCTCGTGGGCGCCGCGGGCGTCGGCAAGACCGCCATGGCCGAGGGCCTCGCGCAGCGCATCGCCGCGGGCAAGGTGCCCCCGCAGCTCGCCGGCGTGCGCCTCGTCGAGGTGGACCTCACCGCCATGGTGGCCGGGACGCACTTCCGCGGCATGTTCGAGACGCGCATCAAGAACGTGATCAGGCGCGCCGAGGCATCCAAGGGCAAGGTCATCCTCTTCATCGACGAGATGCACATGCTCATCGGCTGCGGCGACGAGAAAGGACGCAGCGACGCCGCCAACATACTCAAGCCCGCGCTGGCACGCGGCCGCATCCGCTGCATCGGCGCCACCACCTACGACGAGTACCGCAGGAACATCGAGTCTGACCCCGCGCTCGAGCGGCGGTTCCAGAAGGTGCACGTTGAGCAGTCGAGCGTGCCGGCGACCATCGGCATCCTCCAGGGCCTCAGGGACCGGTCTAAACGCCACTATGGCGTGGAAATCCAGGATGCCGCTATCGAGGCTGCCGTACACCTCGCCGACCGCTACATCACAGGTGACTCGATCGAGTACTCAGACTGTCTAGCAAAACCAAATTTTAATTAGTACTAAACCTTTTTGGGATGCTTGTGTTCTAAAATTACATTTTCATCGATATTTTAGGTCGTCAATTTCCTGATAAGGCGATTGATCTGATCGATGAGGCTTGCACCTCTCTGGAAGGAAAAGAAGGAGCAATTGTTAGCCCAAATCATGTCGCACAGGTAATTTTAACTCATTAATTTGTTATTTCAAGGTTTTAAACTAAGACATGAAATAATTTTATTATTGGAAGGTGGTAAGCCGATGGACCGGAATTCCTATAGCTAAGCTTGATGAAAATGAAAAGGTCAAGCTAATGCGCTTGGCCGACAGATTACATGAGAGAGTAGTTGGCCAAAATGAGGCGGTCGAGTTGGTTGCAGAAGCCGTGCTGCGTTCTAGGGCTGGCCTCGCTCGGTCTGGCCAGCCGATAGGCTCCTTCCTCTTTTTGGGATCAACTGGCGTTGGAAAAACAGAACTTGCAAAAGCCCTTGCCGAGCAGTTATTCGACAGCGAGAATATGTTGGTCCGCTTTGACATGACTGAATATAGCTTCCCTTCTTCCCTGACGCGTCTCATTGGAGCACCCCCAAGGTATTACTAAAAATGTTTATTACATTACATTATACTATTGTCATACCATTTTTTACTAATATGGATATCAATCTTCTTTCGGTGACATCATCAAGCTATCATGGTCATAAAGATGGTGGACAACTGACAGAGAAAGTTAGGAGACGTCCATACAGTGTTATTCTTTTCGATGAGGTGGAGAAGGCGGATTACTCGGTGATTAATGTTTTTCTTCAACTGCTTGACGATGGTGTGTTGACTGATTGACAAGGCCGGAACGTAGATTTCAAAAATACGGTCGTCATTATGACCTCAAATCTCGGAGCAGAGCATCTAACGGGAGGGAAAACAATGGAAGTTGCACATGACCTTCTCATGAAACAGGTTTGTGAAACATAAATAAATATCCCGAGTAAAATTATAAGCCGGTTCACTAACATATATGTCTGTCGGTGTAGGTTCGGAAACACTTCAGACCCGAACTGCTAAACAGACTGAGCGAGATTGTGATATTCGAGCCACTTTCGCACAACCAACTGAAGGAGATCGTGTATATTCAGATGAAAGACGTCACTGCTAGAGTATCCAGCAAGGGCATATCTCTAGTGTTAAGGGAAGCTGCAGTCGATGTTATTTTGTCGGAATCATACAACCCGGTAAGCATTGGTTCTTCTTTTTTAATCTTACTACAATACTGAGAAACAGTTATAAGTTTTGCAAGATTTGATAATAACCAACAATACTTTGTCTCACACAGATGTACGGTGCAAGGCCCATAAAAAGATGGGTGGACAAACATATAATTACAATTATCTCCAAGATGTTGGTCAGCGGAGAAGCTGGTGAAGGCTCGACAATCTCCATCGATGCTGCTGACGACAAGAAGGGGTTGAAATACCATGTGGTCTAGATGAGAAATCCACGAGGAAAGAGACCAATTGTCAGTGCCTCCAACAAGGTCGAATGTGTGCAGTTTTGACTGATTTTCTTGATCATTGGCCTTGCCACTGGGACAGAGACTGTACAGACTTTTAGATGTAAAAATTATTTTAGGCATGAGGCGCCATGAGATGTGCTCCCAGACAATTTTGAGTCCCGTTTGTGTTTGATTAACATTAACAGTTCAGAACATGTGGATTTTGCTGTTCCGATGAGAGCAATTCCCAGTGCAAAATTAAGTGAGGATGGAGGTAGTAGTGTGGTTCGGTTGCTTCAGGACATGTTTACATGTATTCTCTCTAACCTGTTCTGGTTGTTGCAAGACGGAGAGAAATCGTGCTTCAGGGCATGCTTTTATTTTCACTAATCTGGTAGTGAGACCAGATGGAACATGAGTACATACGGACCAACTTGTATATTGTTTCACTTCACGAACCGCATTGTTGTACACTGTCTAACCACAACTCCACCCTTGAGGATTACATTCATGTCAGGAGAAGTCATGAACGTTATCACAGGGCCAAGGGAGACAGAGACGCAGCGGGTGGACAGGGACAGGAGCTTCACTTTCTTTATGATGATTGACGATATCCGATCATTTTTGCGCTTGTGTATCAGATATCTTCTTCTTTATGGGTGTTGCAAAATGGAGTAAAGAGACCATCCAAATGGAACATGAGTACATCCAGACCAATTCGTGCAATGGTTCACAGCTTCAGCAGAAACACACACACAAATAACACTACATTTCAAGGCCAAACTGTCAGTGAGTGGGAGCATGAAAACATCTTCTAAGAACTGCCAATCACTCATCACTAATTCAAAATGGTCTGAGAGAAACACATCACCTGTTGCCAGCGCATGATTAAGCGAGCAAAGGAATACCAGAGAGCAAATCATGCATTGTTTCACATACCGCAAAGCTTCGCAAACTGTACTCAAATACCATTGCATTTAAAGGCAAAATAATTGCAACAGTCCATGACTGGAAGCATACTATCATCTTCTAAACTGCAATTCACATAGGGCTGCTACTTATTTAAAATGGTCGAGGAATACATGCCACCCGTGCCCTCGCTGGCTAAAAAAATATTCCACAGCAGCCACTTGCTCAGTACAGAAGTTAAATAACAGCAGTACCATAGACCAACATACTCTCACAAGTATAAGCTACAGGAGAAAAAGTCGAGCGCCCAACCGGGTTCGCAAGCGCAGACGCAGTCACCGCCTCACCAGAGTAACTCCCATCACAAGTTCTTGAACGCAGACTCATGAGGGTGCTTGGGCGTGAGCCTCTCCAGCAAGGCCTTGTTCTGGAAGTGGTCGGCGTCCACAAAGTAGAAGCTCCCATCAGCCCTGAAGGTGACATAGGGCCGGTTGGTCTCCGCGGGCCTGATGTCAGCAAACTTGATCGTCTTCTTCAGGGGTGTGGTCAGCCACGACATGATCTCTGCCTCGAAGCTGTCTGAACCCTGCCGCCACCGCAGCTTGTGGATGTAGGGGCTCACGAACCAGTGCAGGGCTCCGGTCGTGGTGGCGCTGAGGAAGATCACGGTGGCCGCGACTCCACCCTTGAGGATTACGTTCATGTCAGGCGAAGTCATGAATGTTATCACGGGGCCGAGGGAGACGGAGAGGCAGCAGGTGGACAGGGACAGAAGCTTCACTTTCTTGATGGTTGATGATATCGGTCCCTGGTAAACAAGTTCAGCATCATTGTTGTCATCCTCCTTGATCTGCTTGGATTTGGGCCCAATGCTTATCTTGGCGCCACTGGGGTCAGTTTCTTTAACAGCAGTGGCTTGAGAAGCCCATCTTGCCTGGCTGTACAGAGAAGCGACTGGACCAAATTTGTCGCCTTTTGCAAAAGGATTAGGCCTGCATGTTGAGAAATGCCTCCATGTAGCAGATCCAGGAACCTGAAGATCTGGCAAAGCAAAGGGCAATGAGCTATACGTGGAACAAACACAGAAAAAGACTTACTGTTATCATCTACCACGTGCGCGTTGAGACAATATAAAGCAGTCATAGCTACACTCTTTTTCTCACAAATCAGGACGCTACAGATTTGAAGGAAAAATACAAAAGGGGGTTATCACACAGAAGCCACGTGGCAGTATTTGAGGACATATTCATATTTCAAACTGCACAACAAAGTTTTCAAAAAAGAGTAGATAATTGTCATCTGTGCTTGCAAAATGCATCCGCATGATGTGAACAATAGGTGCTTCTGCTCATGGACAAAGTTAAAGAACACTGCTTGGAGAAAAAAAAAGAAAAAAATGCATAAGCAGGGAAGTAGTGGTTAAACATAACAAGTTAATGGCTATGTGGACGCTTTCTCACTAACATGAACTGCGGGGAACTTTTCTTGACCACTTGAGAACAATTGTTCTTCTATATGACTTAACCATCTACCTCAACGTTTTTCAGTTCATAACCAACACAGATGTTCATAAGCGAAACAACAAAAGGAGGTTCATAAATCAACAATCAGTCAGATAACACCAGCATGTTAACATGTGTTGGTATGGTATTCCCAATACTTAATCAAACTAGGAAATCAAGTACCAGTGCCACAAAGCATGATCAGATTTCGTCAGTCGGAAACTAGACAGCACCATGCATGTCGAGACAATAAATAAGTCAAAGCTATGTGTTCTTCTAACCCTATGCAGTAAAATGTTATCCACATATCAGAACATGGACACATTCAGACATATGTATTACAACAAGCACATCAAAATGGTCCTTTCTTTACCACATGATTTTGTCAAAATGTGATCTCATGGAATGAACAAGAGATGGTTCTGCTTGTGCAAGCAGTTTGTAAATAATAGTGGTAGAGTACAATATCACAGTTTTTCTTGGTAGCGCCAACCGGCCGAAACACGACAATATCAATGTGGGCAAAGGTGTAATTCTCTGTAAAATGAAAGGCAAGGGACTGTTCCTAACCACTTTCAGATCACAAGTCCTCTTCAATTTATAACCATCTAACCTCAGCAATCCTTAGCTTATACACGATACACATAGCTTCACAAGTCCCCAACCAGCCAGACAACATTAGCAGTCCAGCAGCCCACATTGTTTCTCTACTCCCGAGATACCTAAATCAAGCTAGGAGATCGACCACTATGCGACAGTATCGTGCCATCATTTTGACAAAACCATATCAGCTCTAATTACGCCGGAGAAGGCCACGGTGAAGGAGATCGGGAGGCGGCGGGGAGGAGTGAACCTGAGACGGCGCGGGGGGGCGAGGCGGCGGGACCCACGGAGCAGTGGCGGAGAAGGATTCCGCGGAGGGAGGACGCCGACGCGGATCGCAGCCTCGCCGTCGCCATGGGATCGGTCGTCGAGGTGGTGGGGAATTAGCTAGGGTTTTCGCGCTGAGCCGCGCGTGCTACCAGCGGAGAAGACGGACGGAGAATGGAATGGCGATGAGCCGAGCGGGCCTGGGCTTAACTGGACCAAACGTGGGCTCTTGCTGACCTGTTTGGGGGTTTCTTGCTGAGCTCAACTGGGCCTTTACTGAGGGATTGTGGGCCGATTCTGAAAGAGAGGACTGGTAGGCGGTTCCTTCCTTAGCGGGTCCGAATTGTCTTGGACTTCTGGTTTTGTTTCACTCACCGCCTCGCCCCTCTCTGTTTCTCTCTCACCCGACCCGGATCTCCTCGCCTCATCTCGCCGGAACCCTAGCCGCCGCCGCGCGCCTGCTCACCGCCGGCGAGATCCCCGTGTCCCCCCGTCTACCACCTCAAAATCGAACCCTTCTCCACCTAAACCCGGTACCCCGACCTTGCCAGTCTCCTCTGCGCCGGCAAGCCGGGATGAGCAGTCAGCGCAAAAACTTCCGCCGACGCACGGACGACGACGACGGGGGCGCCTCCAAGGGCGACGACGCAGGTCCCCCGACCAGGCCCGCGGTCACCAAGACGCAGACCCCACCCACGCCGAGGCCCAGGTCTCAGAGCGCCAGCCGCCTCAGCTTCGCGGACGACGAGGACGAGGACGACGCGGAGGAGGGGCCCTTCGCGCAGCAGCAGCGCCGCCGCCCGTCGGCCTCGGTCCGGCATGCCAGCACGGCCTCGCCTGCCGCGGCGGCGCTCCACCGCATCACGCCCGCCAGGGACCGGGCGAGGGGCTCGCCGGCCGTCGCGGCGCCACCCAAGCCGTCCAACTTCCAGTCGCACGCTGGGGAGTACACCCCGGAGCGGCTCAGGGAGCTCCAGAAGAACACGCGCCCGCTCCATGGGAGCCTCGTGCGGGCGCCACCGCAGCCTGCTCCTGTCGCCGAGTCCCGGCAGCACCGGTTGGCCGGAGCTACAGCTATAGCCAGTACTTCATCTGGTCCCACCGCTGCTGCTGCAGAGCCGGTGGTTGTTCTCAAAGGTCTGGTGAAACCTATGGCACAGGCGAGCATTGGACCGCGGAAACCATTGCAGAATGAAGTCGAAAGTGATGAGTCTGAGGAGGATGAAGGCGACGAGGAGAAAGGGCCAGCGATACCTGACAAGGCGATGATCGAAGCCATCCGGAAAAAGCGGCAGCAGCTGCAACAGCCGAGGCATGCGGCGCCAGATTTCATCTCCCTTGATGGCGGCGGTGTGCTCAGCAGCAGGGATGCTGCTGGTGGGTCCAGTGATGAAGAGGACAATGAGATGCAGGGTAGGATTGCCATGTATAACGAGAAGCCGAGTGATGGCCAGAGGAGCTCAAAAGGTGTGTTTCACGGGATCAATAACAGGGGTCCTGCTGCTAGTTTAGGGGTTATCAACGATGGGTTTAGGGAGGTCGATGATGATGGGGATGATGACGAGGAGGAGGAAGAAAGGAAATGGGAGGAGGAGCAGGTCAAGAAGGCGCTTGGTTCTTCTGCTCAGAGAGCAGCGAATGGTGCACCGGCTCCGATGCAGGTTCAGCCACAGCCATCTGTGTACTCGGGAGGTCCTCATTATCAGCCCTCCTTCAGTGGTGGGGTTCTGCCTGGGGCATCTGCTTTTGCATCGGGTAGTGCGGAGTTCTTGTCCATCTCTCAGCAAGCTGATGTAGCAAGCAAAGCGCTGCAGGAGAACATCAGAAAGCTTAAGGAAACCCACAAGACAACAGTTGATGCTTTAGCGAGGACCGACACACATCTTAATGAGGCTCTTTCAGAGGTATCTAGCCTGGAGAGTGGTCTGCAGAATGCAGAGAAGAAGTTTGTGTATATGCAGGAGCTCCGAAATTATGTTTCTGTCATGTGTGATTTCTTGAATGATAAGGCATTCTTCATGGAGGAGTTGGAGGACCACATGCAGAAATTGCATGAAAATCGAGCATTGGCCGTTTCAGAGAGGCGGGCAGCTGACCTAGCTGATGAATCAAGTGTGATTGAAGCTGCGGTGAATGCAGCAATATCTGTTCTTAGCAAAGGATCGAGCTCAGCTAACCTGTCTGCTGCATCGCTTGCTGCACAAGCAGCAGCAACTGCTGCTAGGGAAAGTGTAAACCTACCACCAGAGCTGGATGAGTTTGGCAGAGATGTCAATCTCCAGAAGCGTATGGATCTTAAGCGCAGGGAAGAGAACAGAAGACGAAGAAAAGCTCGGTCAGAATCCAAAAGACTGTCATCTGCAGGAAAGAGTGGTAACAGTGAGCATGTTGAGGGTGAGCTAAGCACTGATGAGAGTGACACCGACAGCAGTGCTTATCTGTCCAACCGTGATGAATTGCTCAAGACTGCTGATGTTGTATTCAGTGATGCTGCAGAGGAATACTCGAGCCTTACAATTGTCAAGGACAAGTTTGAAGGGTGGAAAACTCAGTATCCTTTGGCCTACCGAGATGCTCATGTAGCACTAAGTGTACCATCTGTGTTCACCCCCTATGTGAGACTGGAGCTTCTGAAGTGGGATCCTCTCCATAAAACAACCGACTTATTGGACATGGAGTGGCCTAACATTCTTCTGGATTATGATGTGCAAGAGATTGACCCTAATGATTCAGATATAAACCTCGTTGGAATTCTAGCCGAAAAGGTGGCCCTTCCTATTTTGCACCACCGTATTATGCACTGCTGGGACGTTTTGAGCACTCAAAGGACACAGAAGGCTGTAGATGCAATTTTCATGTTGATTACCTATGTACCGGCCTCGAGCAAGGCTTTGCATCAACTACTAGCTTCTGTGTGTAAGCGTCTGACTGAGGCAATTGCTGATATTTCAGTACCAGCTTGGGGTTCAATGCTGACAAGGACTGTACCAGGTGCTGTGCAGTATGCTGCATATAGATTCGGAGTCGCTACACGTCTGCTTAGAAATGTGTGTCTGTGGAAAAAGGTCCTTGCAGGAAATGTTCTGGAGAAACTTGCTATAGAAGAACTATTGGTGGGAAAGATTCTTCCTCACATGAAGAGCATAATATTGGATGTCCACGACGCAATCACTAGGGCTGAACGGATCGCTGCATCACTTTCCGGAGTTGGATCTTCACAAACTGAGAAGCTGAAGCCTTTCACAGATCTTGTGATAGAACTATCGAGGAAAGTGGATCAGAGAGGCAGGGCAGGCATTAGTGCTGAGGAGACACGTATGATGGCTCGTCGTTTGAAGAACATATTGGTAGCAGTGAACGACTACGATAATGCTAGGGATATTACGAGGACCTTAAACCTCAAAGAAGCTGTGTAGCTTTGTACAAGATACCATTTTGTGTTTTTGACAGCGGCAGGTTCTAAATCATTTCAGTTTTATGGGAATGTTGTAATGTCTGATTACATGTACGTACATCAAATGATCATGAGTACCAGCTTCAATCTTTCCTGATGATATCCAAGCAATTTGTATGGTGTCTTCTGGATTTCGGCGGTCATTGTCATTTTAGATAAGCACCAAAACTCATATGGTAAATTAGCTGATTCAGAAGACTCATATGTTCTGCAATTTTGAGCATTAAATAATTTTTTATATGATATGTTGTGGACAATTCTAGTACTCCCTCCGACCCATATTAGTTGACTTGGATTTGTCAAAATTTGGATTAACCTATATACTAAATAGTGTCTAGATTCATCCAAATTTAAACAAATTTGAGTCAATTAATATGGGTCTGAGGGAGTAGAGTTTGTGGCTTTGAATAAAACTTGTAATCAAGTTTGAATATTAGTGCACTTTTGACATTAAAATCCTGAAAATATATACTGCTTGAAAGATGTGAGTCATCTTAACAGTGCATGAGCACCTCCCACATTTTTATTCATATGATGTCTATTTACTCTTTTATTAAGTTTGGCTAGCTCAGTTTATGGCTTTTGTCCCTCCCAGTATCGTAAGAGTACCCATAGGTGGTTCATGGAACACAGCATGAACTCAGAAAGTTAGTCGGATTACATTCCTTGAAATAGTTGATAGTCCAGCTTGTTATGATAGGAGTTTGAGACATGTTTCAAGGGTGGACTTGTAGCATTTAATTAAAGAAAATATACAAGTACATATTTGTATTCATATATTTAGGAGGCAAAGGCTTCACAATCAGCGAATGGTACGATGATGTCCAAGCCAAGCTTGCTCAGCCTAGACAAAAGTATGGTATGGTTTTATCACACAGGCTTCTTCAACTTTTTTGTCTGGTGGAGATTGGAAACATGCTAGGTGTGAATCTAATAAACTGCCTGCTGCATACTTAGGCAACATGAGTTTCACTTCCTTGATTGCAAGTCGAGTGTGCTACAATGTTATCATCTGTTTTGCAGAAATATGTGACCCTCTTAGCTTTAAACACAATAGTATGGTATAGTTTTAACTTTCTATGTGATGGAACTGCAAGAATATGCTAGGTGTGAGTCCAATAAACTGCTTGCTGCATACTCAAGCGACTAGAGTTTCACTTCCTTGATTCCAAGTCCGGTGTGATATGCTGTTATCATCTGTTTTCAGAAATATATATGATCCTCTTAGCTGCGAACACCAGATATAAATGATTACCTGAGCTTTAGAAACCCAGTTAATAGTTATGGTTGGTCATTTGTGTGAAACAAGCAAAATATGTAAATGTTGAGGTTTTGATTATCCAACAACTGATTTCCTGAGATCTGGGTAGCATAAAAAATTTGTTATCCACCTGTCTGTAAGTCGTGCATAACATTAATAGTTTAAGTTTGAGGTTTGAACTATGCCAAATAGGACTTTGTTAAGTGCGATGCTGGATGCTAACATGCCTAAACAACTGTATGACCTGTTTTATTATACTTCCTCCGATCCATATTACTTGTCACTAAAATGGATGTATCTAGACATGTTTTTGTGCCAGATACATCCATTTCAACGACAAGTAATATGGATCGGAGGAGTAGTACAAGAAGTAGCATCTACAGCTGAATAATTGTTCCTCGTTTAACGGAAACCTTGCAGGGTTCTCCTGCGCTCTCATTATATATATATATGTCTAGTACTACCTCATTCTTCAAGTGCTAAATCCAGCTGTTGCATATAATTTTTTATTTGTCTGACCTCTAACCTTTCGAAATAGATTGTCATCCCCTGTTCTGTTTAGCACTTGTTGTTTTTTCTCTGTTATGAAGTCTTATGGACTATGCAAAAAACTTGAACATGTAACTCTGAGAATACATCTTTTTTTTCTATGTCTGGCCGACCTCTGTAACCTTTTGAAGGAGATTGGCATCCCTGTTTTGTTGGGCACTTTTGGTTGGTTTTCTTTATCATACACATATATGTTCACCTGTTGTCTATCTGCTCACCCTATTTTCTCATGGAGCGTCTTTACCTAAACCTGATTATGAACTTTTTTCTGGCTGCTCACCTAGTTTTCTCCTCCAGCTCCTGTACCTCTACTCCCCACCACCATGCCTGCTGCCTGATGGTCACCTTGTTGACGGACCACCTGCTTTTGCTGTTCACAATCTGCCCAGAGATCTTGCACTGTTGTGCATGCACATGTTGTGTGTGAGTGTGCCCTGTGACTGCTGGAAGCACAGGTGATCCATCGCCTCAAATTTAATCCCGCGAATCCGGTTGCCTCAGGATGAGCATCAGGCCTCAAGTGGGGCGACACTTGTCTGTCTGGCATGATGAACTACCCTGCCTGTGTTAGGAAGAAAACACTACTCCCTCTGACCCATATTACTTGACTTGGATTTGTCAAAATTTAGATAAACCTATATACTACTAAACAGTGTCTAGATTTATTTGAACCAACTAATATGAGTCGGAGGGGAGGGAGTATTATTACTGTAGTATTTAAATGATGACGTAACTTGTGCTCCTTTCTACTCATGTCTGGCTACCCACCCAGTTTTCTGATGCATCCCGCCCCTGTGTGCCGCCTCGATCGATATGGACCTGCCACTCGGGCCTTGCTGTTTGGAGTCAGTCTGTGCGACTGCGACGATCGTTTACTCTGCACATGTTTTGTATCCTCCGACTCAATCCCAGCTCAAATCGCATCTATAGCGTCTTCCCGCCCGCTGCTAAATGCTCTTTTTTGTTGTGCACCTTTGTAGCTTGGTCAACAAAAGTCTTTGTGGAGTTGGTGCTGTGCATGCGTAACCTGGAGTTCCTTGTGTACAGTTGGTGCATCTCTATCTGTGGGTTATCGTCCAATCTTAAAACCACGGACCTATATATATATAATAATAAACCTTCCAATGGAGATTTGCATCCCTGCTTAGTTGAGTACCTATGTGTGGCGCAATGTGTAGATGACCGTGAAGCTCATAAAGCCTAAAGCAAAACAGATAAGACACATGTGCTCCTCCATAGCATGCGACTTGATTGTGTCTGTTATATTTGGGCACCTGTCATGGATCGATGAACTCGTACTTCTCTCAACTCCCCTGCCATGGAAGTTCAGACAATGTTCTTATTACACTAAGTGTTGTTGTCCCTGGCAGCATGGTTGATTGAATTTTATTTGGTTGCCATGGAAGCAGCTTGAGATCTGTGCAGGCAGAGAGTCGTCTGGCTCGTCCACAGGCATCATTCTGTCAGTTATAATGTAAGTGATGAAGAATTCTCCTGTGCACGGTTGCCTTCTTTCAGTAGATTAATGAAATTAATGATTGAACTGTGGGGGCCCTCCCGTTAAGGAGGATCCCCTTTATAAAAAATTAGCGTATTCTTTAGTAAAAGGCGAAAGAATAGTTCGCTTTGTGTCCGCTGCGCAGCTGCGTGCTTTGCAATGGCAGGCCTTGGCCCTCTATATGTAGTGCTCCCTGCTGCTGTGTACGACCGTGCAGGCAGCGAGATGGGACTAATAATTCCTCTCTCTCTCTGATAAGCTCCGTCGAGTGTACGCAGAAAAGGCCCGTGCTTCCACGGCCCAGTGGGCCTTTTGATAGTACGGGGATGCATAAAGTTTTGTTTTTTGGGGGGACAGGTTATCTTTTGAATTCAGAGTGTAACCCTGCGACTATTATCACGTCCATGTGACTGTTCTAAAAAAACTACCATGTGACATGTCAGAACTAAGTACTAGTATGAAACACTATATACACTATTTTGCTAGCTGCTTATAATCCTCTACCTCTCGGTCCTCTTAACACTTTGTAAAGAACAACTGGTTTGACGAGACCCACAACTTATTCACTTCAGCACGGGACCCACACGATATCCTCTGAGCATAGGACCTACCTCATGTGCACCTCACACCATGGGACCCACAACTTATCTAGCTCGTGAGACAGCAGCAGGAGCCATTCCCGTGCCCGAGCGGTTGCATCCTTCCCTCCCGTTTCTTCTTCTTCTTCTTCTTCTCCGGAGGCAACGCCGGCGACAGATGTCGAGCTCCGCTTCTGCCTCCTGCTCCTCATGGCCGCGGTATGGTGCAGTGCCGATGACAAGGTTTCCTAATTGATCAAGTGTCGTGCCCCTAAAGCGGTTGGCCACATTGACCGAGAAGAATGGCAACCTCGGACATGAATTTGTGAAATGTGAGAGTAAGCGAAAAACGGGGAATGTGAGATCTGAGTTCTCCATCCGCCAATTTGTTGTTTTTGTCTCCAATCTATGGTTTTTCATCGGATTTGGGAATTAGGGTTCATGTTTCCGATTTCATATTCTGGGAAAATGCAGGCATTTTGAGTGGCTGGATGAGTACATCGAGAGGATTCAAAAGGATGGTCCATGCCTAGAGCTCAATTTAACATCGGCGATGGAGCAATTGCGATTTTCCACCCCCATTGCTGCTATGGTGGGGAATGCGGAATTGGCGGCAGAATTGGTGAAGATGAACATGAAGTTAAGGCAACTTATCGCTCTGAAAAAGCAGAACAATCCGATGGCTACGCTGTTTTACTTTTGTGTACTTTGTCTTTATGTATGTGCTGATCATTAGTCGTTAGACAACGTAATTAGTGTTGCAGTTAGCTTGGACACGGATGATTTGTTGTATAGCTTACACTTTTTAGTTTCCCTATTATTGGACGATGTATCTATATTATATGATTAATAAAGCTCGCAGCAGAGTCATGTTGTTTCCCTAAAAAAATAGTTTCACCAACCCAGATAACAAGCCAAAACATCGATCAAGATGGTACTATAGGCATGCCATGTCGATCATTTACTTCCTACCTTTGAGTGCGCTAGCTAATAATTCAACACTAATTTTTTCTTTGCTCGTACCTAGCTAATTTTTGTGAGAGTAAGCTAGAGCCGGGGAATGTGGGATCTGAGTTCCCCGTCCGCCAATTTGTTGTTTCTTTCTTCAATTTGTGGTTTTTCATCGGATTTGGGAATTAGGTTTCATGTTTCCGATTTCATATTCTGGGAAAATGTAGGCATTTTGAGTGGCTGGACGAGTACATCAGAGGATTCAAAAGGATGGTGCATGCCTGGAGCTCGATTTAACATTGACGGCGGAGCAATTGCGATTTGCCACCCCCATTGCTGCTATGGTGGGGAATGTGATAGCTGCGCTATTTTACTTTTGTATACTTTGTCTTTATGTATGTGTTGTTCATTAGTTATTATACAATGTAATTAGTGTTGTAGTTAGCTTGGACATGGATGATTTGTCGTATTGCTTACACTTTTTAGTTTCCCTATTATTGGATGATGTATCTATTATACGATTAATAAAGCTTGCAGCAGAGTCCTACCGTTTCCCTAAAAAACAGTTTAACCAACCTTGATAAAAAGCGAAAACATCGATCAAGATGGTACTAGGCATGCCATGTCGATCATTTACTTCCTACCTTTGAGTGCGCTAGCTAATGATTCACCACTAATTTTTCTTTGCTCGTACCTAGCTACTTGATCCAGCATTCTAGCATTTCAAATAGCTAGGTGTTTTGCCTCATAGGTGACACAGCTGACTACTCATTCTTTATAAAAGTATGGGTTCTACCTCTTTTCAAAAACAAAATGCAGTAAAAAACATTAAAAAATGTCAAAAAAAAATCGAACAAAAATTGCTTTTATACGTCAGGACATTCTATATTCACACACAAAAAGTAATAAAAAATATTTTTTGTGGCTTGTGTAAAAGGAATCTGGGCTCATCATTGCTTCCTCATATGTCGCAGGGTCATCGGTGTTGTCCACCATGACACTCATAACGGGATCATACCAATCAGGAGTGGTACGAGTTCTCGTTGACCTGCGAGGCTCTGTAGCAACTTCAACCGAAGTTTCATGATCATCATCATTAGCTTCCTCTCTTACTGGTGTACTCGCCACATGAACTTCTTCCGGTGCTGCGCTACTCGCAAGTTCGAGAGAAGGTTCAACAACCTCGTCGAGTTCTACTTTCCTTCCAGTCACTTCTTTCGAGAGAAATTATTTCTCTAGAAAGGATCCATTCTTAGCAACAAAGATTTTGCCCTCGGATCTGTGATAGAAGGTATACCCAATAGTTTCCTTCGGGTATCCTACGAAGACGCATTTTTCCGCTTTGGGTTCAAGCTTGCCCGGCTGTAACTTCTTTACATAGGCTTCGCAACCCCAAACTTTAAGGAACGACAATTTAGGTTTCTTCCCAAACCATAATTAAAACGGTGCCGTTTCAACGGATTTAGATGGTGCCCTATTTAAAGTGAATGCGGCTGTTTCTAATGCATAACCCCAAAACGATAGCGGTAAATCTGTAAGTGACATCATAGAACGAACCATATCTAAGAGAGTTCGATTACGACGTTCGGACACACCATTACGCTGTGGTGTTCCTGGCGGTGTCAATTGTAAAATTATTCCACATTTCTTCAAATGCTCGCCAAACTCGTAACTTAGATATTCACCTCCACGATCAGAACGTAGAAATTTAATCTTCTTGTTACGTTGATTCTCTATCTCACTTTGAAATTCTTTAAACTTCTCGAAAGTTTCGGACTTATGTTTCATGAAATAGATATACCCATATCTACTCAAGTCATCCGTGAAGGTAAGAACATAACGATAACCATCGCGCGATGCTACACTCATTGGTCCACACACATCGGTATGTATGATTTCCAATAAGTCTGTAGCTCGCTCCATCATACCAGAAAATGGAGTCTTAGTCATTTTACCCATCAGACATGCTTCGCATCTTTCAAGTGATTCGAAATCAAGTGATTTAAGAAGTCCATCGGAATGGAGTTTCTTCATACGCTTCACTCCAATGTGACCAAGACGACAGTGCTGTAGGGGTTCGTAGCATGGAAAACAAAAAAATTCTACCGCATACAAACAAACAAGCCAAGATCTATCTACTATATTGTAGCAACGAGTCGATAGAATAACTCACCCTCGAAGATTCCAAAGTGTTTAACGAGAGCGGATTCTCGTGGGTGATGTAGTCGTACTCTTGCCGATCTCAAGATCGTGTAGACGATCCTTCCGGCGCTGCGTTCCGGCAGCGCTTCCGCAGTTGGTCACACGTTCGGTACTCGATGAAGACCTTCCTCTCCCTTGTTCCAGCAGGCAGCGGAGGTTGTAGCACTCTCGCGATTCCGGCGACGGCGTGGTACCGGAAGTAGAGGGGAGATCTCGCAGGGCTTCGCCTTAAGCCGGAGCGAGTATGGTGGACTATGAGAGAGGCCTTGGCGATCTAGGGTTTAGAGGCACCAAGGGAGGAGCCTAGCCGGCGGCTAGGGTTAGGGTTTCACCCCAACTCGGCGAGTTGGTGGTGCCCTAGGTGGCGGCGGCAGCAGGGGGTGGTGGCGCCGGCGACTTAGGGTTAGGGTTTTGGGTGGTGGAGGTGTAGGTCTAGACGGGCAGCCCTGCCCCTCCTTTTATAGGTGGGAGGGTGCGGCCAAGGGGGAGGGAGTCCTCCCCCAACTCGGCCTCCTTGGCCGGCGGTGGAGGGAGAGGAACTCCTCCCCAAGTAGGTTTCCTACTCTCCCTCCACCAAGCAAACTTGCCGTTTGACTTTTCAAACTAGGATTTGATTTATCCCTTTATTTTGCTCAGCGATGACACCTAGTACATGATGCAACCATTCCAACTTTTTATGACACATTCATGTACCCTTCGCCTCCAGAGTGCCAGACCTTCCGGACCCTTCTAGAACATTCCCGATGAAAACACCGGAATTATTCCCCAACTCCGAAACAGGACTTTCCTTATATGAATCTTATTCTCCGGACCATTCCGGATCTCCTCGTGATATCCCGGATCCCATCCGAGACTCCGAACAACATTCGGTATCTTACTCATCATTCCATAACTACTCAACAACATCGAATCCTTAAGTGTGTCTCCCTACGGTTCGTGAATTATGCGGACATGATCGAGACACCTCTCCGAACAATAACCAATAGAGGAATCTGGAAATTCATATGGCTCCCACATATTTCTATGATTACTTTGCGATCGAATGAACCATTTACATACGATACCAATTTCCCTTTGTCTCACGATAGTTTACTTATCCGAGGTTTTGATCGTCGGTATCTCTGCATACCTAGTTCAACCTCGTTACTGATAAGTACTGTTTTCTCGTTCCCGTGATATGTGATCCCTTGTGAGCCAGTCACATGCTTGCAAGACAATTGGATGACATTCCACTGAGAGGGCCTAGAGTATATCTATCCGTCATATGGATGGACAAATCCCACTCTTGATCCATGTGTCTCAACCCATACTTTCCGAACACTCAATGCCACCTTTATAACCACCCAGTTACGGTGTGGTTTTTGATGTCATCAAAGAATCCTTCCGGTGATGGTCATATGCATGATCTCATGGTCGAAGGAATTAGGTTACTATGTATTAGAAAGCATATAGCAATTGAACTATTAAAATGACTTGATCTTTATGCTACGCTTATCTATAGGAGTGTGTCCATCATATCATTCTCCTAACGATATGATCTTGTTGTTAATAACATCTCAATGTTCATGATAGGGAAACCACAATCATTTATTAACCAACAAGCTAGTATTATAAAGAGGCTTTACTAGGGACTCTAATTTAGTTTACAAATCACACAAGTATTAATGTTTCCATGTTAATATTGTTATAGCATGAATGTAAACATTTATCATAAACACAAAGATATAATAATAACTACATTTATTATTGCCTCTAGGGCATATCTCCAACAGTCTCCCACTTGCACTAGAGTCAACTAATCTAGATTACATGGTAATATACCGAACACCCATGGCAGTTTGGTGCTGGTCATGTTTTGCCCTCGGGAGAGGTTTAGTCAACGGATCCGCCACATCCAGATCTGTGTGTACTTTGCAAATCTTTATGTCCCCATCTTGGACATGTTCTCGAATAGCATGAAAATGTAGCTTGATGTGCTTCATCTTCTTGTGTGACCTTGGTTCTTGCGCATTGGCTATGGTGCCCATGTTATCACAATAGATAGACATTGGGTCCAGCGCACTTGGAACCACACCGAGCTCTGTAATGAACTCCTTCATCCTTATCGCTTCTTGTGAAGCCTCCGAAGCAGCTATGTATTCTGATTCAGTTGAAGATCTCGCCACAACGCTTTGCTTTGCACTCCTCCAGCTAACTGCTGCACCATTCATAATAAATACGTATCCAGATTGAGATTTAGAATCATCCGGATCGGTGTTCCAACTAGCATTGGTGTAACCATTAACAACGAGCTGTTCATCACCTCCATAAGAAAGAACCATATCCCTAGTTCTTCTCAAGTACTTAAGGATGTTTTTGACCGCTGTCCAATGATCCACTCCCGGATCACTTTGATATCTGCTAGTTAAACTAACAACATATGCAATGTCGGGTCTAGTACATAGCATGGCATACATTAGAGATCCTATGGCTGAGGCATAGGGAGTCTTACTCATCCTTTCTCTATATTCTGTCGTTGCTGGACTTTGAGTTTTACTCAAGGTCGTATTGGGCAACATGGGCAAGAACCCTCTCTTGCTATCTTCCATTCCAAACCTCTTTAGAACTTTGTCCAAATATGTACTTTGTGACAATGATATTAGGTGTCTTGATCTATCTCTATAAATCTTTATGCCTAATATGTAAGCTGCTTCGCCAAGATCCTTCATTGAAAAACTATTATTCAAATATTCCTTGACACTATTAAGAAGGTCTACATCATTCCCAATCAACAATATGTCATCTACATATAGTATTAAGAATGCTATAGAGCTCCCACTCACTTTCTTGTAAATACAAGCTTCTCCATAAGTTTGTATAAAACCAAAACTTTTGATTACCTTATCAAAACGTTGATTCCAACTTCGGATGCTTGCTTCAATCCATATATGGACCGTTGAAGTTTGCATACCTTGTTAGCATCTTTAGGATCGACAAAACCTTTGGGTTGCATCATATACAACTCTTCATCAATGTCTCCATTGAGGAACGCTGTTTTAACATCCATCTGCCATATCTCATAATCATAATATGCAGCGATTGCTAACAAAATCCTCATAGATTTTAGCTTCGCTACTAGTGAGAAAGTCTCATCGTAGTCAACTCCTTGAATTTGTTGAAACCCTTTTGCGATAAATCGAGCTTTATAGACAGTAACATTACCATCAGCATCTGTTTTCTTCTTGAAAATCCATTTGTTCTCGACAGCCTTCCGGCCATCCGGTAAGTCCACCAAAGTCCATACTTGGTTTTCGTACATGGATCCAATTTCGGATTTCATGGCGTCTTGCCATTTATTGGAATCTAGGCTCATCATCGCTTCCTCATATGTCGCAGGGTCATCGGTGTTGTCCACCAACATGACACTCATAATGGGATCATACCAATCAGGAGTGGTACGAGTTCTCGTTGACCTGCGAGGCTCTGTAGGAACTTCAACCGAAGTTTCATGATCATCATCATTAGCTTCCTCTCTTATTGGTGCAGGCACCACAGGAACTTCTTCCCGTGCTGCGCTACTCGCAAGTTAGAGAGAAGGTTCAACAACCTCGTCGAGTTCTACTTTCCTTCCAGTCACTTCTTTCGAGAGAAATTCCTTCTCTAGAAAGGATCCTTTCTTGGCAACGAAGATTTTGCCTTCGGATCTATGATAGAAGGTATACCCAATAGTTTTCTTTGGGTATCCTATGAAGACGCATTTTTCCGCTTTGGGTTTAAGCTTGTCCGGCTGTAACTTTTTTACATAGGCTTCGCAACCCCAAACTTTAAGGAACGTCAATTTAGGTTTCTTCCCAAACCATAATTCATACGGTGTCGTTTCAACGGATTTAGATGGTGCCCTATTTAAAGTGAATGCGGCTGTTTCTAATGCATAACCCCAAAATGATAGCGGTAAATCTGTAAGTGACATCATAGAACGAACCATATCTAAGAGAGTTCGATTACGACGTTCGGACACACCGTTATGCTGTGGTGTTCCCGGCGGTGTCAATTGTGAAAGTATTCCGCATTTCTTCAAATGCTCGCCAAACTCGTAACTTAGATATTCACCTCCACGATCAGAACGTAGAAATTTAATCTTCTTGTTATGTTGATTCTCTACCTCACTTTGAAATTCCTTAAACTTCTCGAAAGTTTCAGACTTATGTTTCATGAAATAGATATACCCATATCTACTCAAGTCATCCGTGAAGGTAAGAACATAACGATAACCACCGCGCGATGCTACACTCATTGGACCACACACATGGGTTTGTATGATTTCCAATAAGTCCGTAGCTCGCTCCATCATACCAGAAAATGGAGTCTTAGTCATTTTACCCATCAGACATGCTTCGCATCTTTCAAGTGATTGAAAATCAAGTGATTCACGAAGTCCATCGGAATGGAGTTTCTTCATACGCTTCACTCCAATGTGACCAAGACGGCAGTGCCACATATAGGTCGAGTTATCGCTCAATTTCAAACGTTTAGCTTCAATGTTATTAATATGTGTATTTCCACTATCGAGATTCAATAAGAATAGACCATCTATCAAAGGTGCATGTGCATAAAACATATTACTCATATAAATCGAACAACCATTATTCTCGGACTTAAACAAGTAACCGTCTCGCAATAAACAAGATCCCGATATAATGTTCATGCTTAACGCAGGCACCAAATAATAATTATTTAAGTATAAAACTAATCCCGATGGTAGATGAAGAGGTAGCGTCGATCGATCACATCAACCTTTGATCCATTTCCAACGCGCATCGTCACCTCGTTCTTCGCTAGCTTCCGTTTATTCTGCAGCACCTGTTTTGAGTTACAAATATGTGCAACCGAACCAGTATCAAATACCCAGGCACTACTACGAGTACTAGTGAGATACACATCAATAACATGTATATCGGATATACCTTTCTTCTTGATGTTGCCGTTCTTCAAATCCGCCAAGTACTTTGGACAATTCCGCTTCCAGTGACCCTCTCCCTTGCAGTAAAAGCACTCAGTATCAGGCTTAGGTCCAGCCTTGGTCTTCTTCATCGGTGCGGCAACTTTCTTACCACCCTTCTTGAAGTTTCCCTTTTGCTTAGACTTGCCTTTCTTGAATTTGGTGGTATTATTGACCATCAACACTTGGTGCTCTTTCTTGATCTCCACTTCTGCAGATTTCAACATGGAGAAGAGTTCTGGCAACTCCTTGTTCATGTTTTGCATATTGTAGTTCATCACAAAGTTCTTGTAACTTGGTGGCAGTGATTGGAGAACACGGTAAATCCCCAAAGCATTAGGAATCACTATACCCAAGCTTTGGAGTTTGTTTGCGTTCCCAGACATCTTAAGCACATGCTCACTTGTGAGCTGCCTCTTCCATCTTGCGGTTAAAGAACTTTTCAGAAGCCTCATAGCTCTCAACTGTCAAGTGAGTCTCAAATATCAATTTGAGTTCACGGACAATATCATGTGGGTCTGAATTCTCAAACCTTTTACAAGCTCGATTCCAAACCATACAAGATAGCACACTGAATCGTGGAGTACCGATTCTTCCGAGCGAGGTAAACATTCTTTACTTCATCGGTAGCATCAGCCGCAGCGGGTCACCAATGTGCATCCAAACATAGGTCAAATTACCAGCATTGAGGACAATCCTCAAATTGCGGAACCAATCCGCGAAGTTTCTTCCATTGTTTCTCAACTTTTCTTTCTCTAGGAACGCATTAAAATTGATGGTAGGGGCCGCCATTGATCTACAACATATTTGCAATAGTTTAGACTAAGTTTATGACAAATTGAGTTCTAATTAATAGTTAAATTAATCTAGGTGAACTCCCACTCAAAACAATATCCCTCACATTTTTTTAGTGATCACACGAACCAAATCCACCACATCAAAACCGATCATCACGAGAGTTGATGTAGCTTCAATGGCGAACAATCAACATGTTCATCATATCTACTATATGACTCATGTTTTACCTTTCGGTGATCCGTGTTCCGAGACCATGTCTATACATGATGGGGATATGCCTACCGGGGTATACCCAGCAGGACGTTTTCTGACTGGCCTAGGAACTGGCGAGTGGGCCTGCAAGACGGCGACTGGATCAAGACCTGGCGTGGATCCAAGCGACTGGAAATTGAAGGCCCAGGAGAGTAGATAGGCCCAGTCGGGTTAGGTTAAACAAGTACCGAAACCTTAACTGATTCGGTTGAGATATGTAAACCCTAGGGAAGGGTGATTCTATATAAACCTCCCTACAGGGCGTGTAAAGGTACGTTCCAGGATCCACCCAAGCGACTCGCCGCCTAGCCGACGAGCTCGCCCCATTGTACCTCCATCATAATACAATCTAGCAGGAGTAGGTCTTTACCCTCCGGGGGCCCAAACCTGGGTAAAACCCTGTGTCTCCGCCCTCATCTCGCACCGCAGATGGCTGGCCGCCCTTGCCCTTTGTTCTACTACTGCCATCGATTGCAGATCTGCGTGGTCATTCCCACGATGGCGCCCACCGTGGGGGCCTGGCGGTCGGCGGTGTTCGGGCGAGATCCAATCTGCCCATCAACGAGTCGGTCGCCACCGGCCGCATGATAGCGATCGGCGAGATGCTTCAGATCTTGCCAAGCAGCTATGTCTCGGCGGCGCGACCCGTCACACACAGTATGATCTTGCCAGTCGGCATGATCAGCCTCTTCGTCGGCCTCACCGACGTCATCGTCTTGGAGGACTCGGCTCGCATCTGCGAGCCACCGCCACGCGACCGGCTCTCCGAGAGCCAGGTCCGCACGATCCGTTGCCTCGCCTCTGAGTACAACTCGGCCCATAGCGACGTGGCCGAAAACACCGCGGCCACGGAAGACGCGGCCCTCAACGACGACGCCGACTCGGCAACCCCGGCGTCACTCGCTGGATCCATCACCGCGGCTTCACCCGCGGGCTCCATCACCCAGGTCTCCAACGTGGGAGACTTCGAGGATCCTTCCATCCTTGGGATCTTCGACTTCGACTCCGGGTCGGAAAACTCCGCCGATCTCCACGACGGGACCGGTCGCCACGCCACGACCTACATGGCAACTGGCACCGATCCACCGGAGGATCCCTTCTCCACTCCGATCCCTCCTAACGCCACGGCAACGGAGGTCGAGGAACTCCGCCTAAAGCTGGCAGAGACAGTCCGCAAGGAGCAAGCCGAGCGTGAAAAATTTCGCCTCGAGCAGGTGACGGCGCAGGAGCTATCGCGCTACCACCAGCAGCGAATCAGGTCGCGCTTGAACCCCACTCCGTGCGCGCCTGAAGTTCGGCACGACGAAACGACCCGGCCCAGCGTGGCGGCGAAGGTCTGCGAACGCACCACCGGGAGGAAGCGCCGGCCCCACCAGGTCGACGCGATGGCGCCCACCTCCACCCAACCGCACCCCCACGGACCAGCCGCGGATAGTGGTCTCCTCACGGAGTGAGACGCGAACGCCTACCTGTTCTCCACCCGATGGACAACCTCATGGCCGAGCAGCGGCCGACAACATCATGGCCACCGCGACGGCGCTCTGATTCAGACGTCGGGCCTTTCGCCAAAAGGCGGTCGAGCAACAAAATGCAGCGCCGACTCACGGTCGGGTGTACTCGCGCTCGGGCAGCGAGCGGCTCAGCGGCCGTCCATTGGCGACAAACACCTTAATCGCCGCCACCTGAACCATCAGCTCAACACCGACCCGAACGCGGCACTCTCCACCAACGACCCGTGCCAGCGACCAACCGTCGCCGCCAACGGTCAGCCCGTCGACGCCCGCACCCACATCATCAACAACCAAAGCTGGCGCGCACGCCAGCCCGACGACCTATGACACACCCTAACCAATCGCCGCGACGGCGAGCCAATGGGGTCGCTAAGCCGACTCGGGCCCAGGTGCTTCAGACAGATGATCCGAGGCGAAAAATACCCGGCGAACTTCAAAGCGTCAAAGGAAATAGAGAAGTACGACCCTTCGTACGACCCCTCTGTGTGGCTGGACACCTACCTCATGGCGATGGGGATCGCTGGCCACACCGACCTGCTAGCCGCCCGCTACCTCCCCCTGATGATGGAGGGAACGTGCAGGCAGTGGATCAACACCCTTCCCCAGGATAGCATCGACTCCTGGGAAGAGATGCGAGATGCCTTCGTCAGGCACTTCGAGTGCTCCTACACCCGCGCCACCACCATCGAGGACCTGGAACGATGCGTCCAGGGACCCCGCGAGTCGACCCGCACCTAGGTCCAGCGGTGGCAAGAACTATGGTACAACACGGTCGGCATCCACCCGGACACCGCGATCCACTGCTTCAAGACCTCGTGCCACTACGAGCCCTTGGTCGCCAAGCTCAAACGACATTCCCGCACACTCGACAACATATCGGACCTCCTTGAGATCGCCAAAAGATACGCGGAGGAAGACCCAAACCAGGAAACCGACGACGAGTCGGGAGGCCAACGCCGCACGAGCGGCAACGACAACGGACGATGGTCCGACCTACGCTACAGCAACACTCGCCTAACCGGAAAACGCCGCAGTGACGGGCGAGTCGACTTCGTCGCCAACGCCGGGCACGCGCAGCGCGAGCCCAAGAGCTTACGCCACGACGGAGGGCAACGCCGCGACGGCGGCAACTACAAGGAGAAACCAAGGTTCGACCCCGCGGCCCTCATTAACCAGCCTTGTGCATTTCGCAGCAGGAAAGGGAAGCCCGCCACGCACACGACCGCCGACTGCCACTCCCTCTAGGAGATCGAGAAGGCACGGCGAGCACGGGAGGACCCCGACAACAACCCGCCAAACGGCGGAAAATTCGGCAGTGTGGCCGGTTCGCTCCACACCTTCACAGGCTTCAACACGAAGCGCGAGAAGAAGGTCATCGCCCGCGCCGTCGCCGTCAACACGGTGGCCCAGGTGGATGTTCCCCAGTTCCTCAATTGGTCAGAGCAGCCCATCACCTGGAGCCGCCAGGACCACTCGCCACGCATCGAGTACCCAGGCCGAGTCGCCCTAGTGGTCAAGCCTAAGGTGGGAGACTACTGGCTCCCCAAGACATTGATGGACGGCGACAGCTCCATCAACATCCTGTACCTGGACACCTTCAGCGATCGCGGCTCCCGCAATCGATGGTCGATGACCTACACCACGTTCCACGGCATCGTCCCGGTCGGAAGGCATACCCGATCGGCAAGGTCACGCTACCACCTTCGCACACCAGCAAACTTCCGCCGAGCGGATCGTCTTTGCTGGTACCCTTCGACAGCCTACCATCGCGTCTGGGCGCCAGCATTCGCCAAGTTCATGGCAGCGCCACTACGCGCATAACGCGATGAAGTTTCCCCGGACGCGCGGGCACATCACCATCAACGGCGACCCGACATGGCCGCCGAAAGTAGGCAAAGGAGCCGAACTCGCCGACGCCGTCATCGCGGCAGAGGCCAACCACGCCGACGAGCTCGCCAAGTACGCGAGTGGGGTCAACAACGACGACCCCATCATACTCAAGAAGCCCAATTCGGAGGGCACCAACACCTCAGCCTTCGAGGCAACGACGCACACCCGCACCGTCGAGCTGGTCCCAGGCGACTCCAGCCAGACGGTGACGATCGGGACAGGCGTGAGCCCTGTAGGGGTTCGTAGCATGGAAAACAAAAAATTTCTATCGCATACAAACAAACAAGCCAAGATCTATCTACTAGATTGTAGCAACGAGTCGATAGAGGAACTCACCCTCGAAGATTCCAAAGCGGTTAACGAGAGCGATTCTCGTGGGTGATGTAGTCGTACTCTTTCCGATCTCAAGATCGCGTGACGATCCTTCAGCGCCACGTTAAGCAGCGCTCCTTGATCGGTCACACGTTAAATTTTCGACGAAGACCTTCCTCTCCTTGTTCCAGGCAGCGGAGGTTGTAGCACTCTCCTCGCGATTCCGGCTGACAACGCGTGGTACCTAAGTAGAGGGAAATCCAGAGGGCGCCTGCCGGTTGCAGTATGGTGGAGCTTATGAGAGAGGCTATTAGGGGTCTAGTAATTAGACACACCAATTAGAAGGCTCTAAACCAATTAGAAGGCTCTAAACCGCTGGCTAAAGCAATTAGAAGCTCTAAACCAAAACGGCTCTAAACCGGAGATCTAGAGGTGGAAACTTGTGTGTACTAGGAGGAGCCCTGCCTCCTTATATAGGTGGGAGGGCGGCCAAGGGAGGAGAGTCCTCCCAAGTCGGCTTGGTGGGCGCCGCCAAGGGAGGAACCCTCCTCCAATTCGGCCTCCACCAATCCTCCTCTCTTCCCACTTCCCAAAATTGCCGTTTGACTTTCAAACTAGCCGTTTGACTTTTCAATTTAGGATTTAAATAAACCCTTTATTTTGGACAGCAAGAACACCTAGTACATGATGCAATCATTCCAACTTACAATGACACATTCATGTACCCTTCCCCGGGCCGGACATTCGGAACCTTCTAGAACATTCCCGATGAAAACAAGAACCATTCCCCAACTCCAAACGGGACTTTCCTTATATGAATCTTATTCTCCGGACCATTCCGGATCTCCTCGTGATATCCGGATCCCATCCGAGACTCGAACAACATTCGGTCTCTTTCTCATAATACCATAACTACTCAAACAACGTCGAATCCTTAAGTGTGTCTCCCTACGGTTCGTGAATTATGCGGACATGATCGAGACACTTCTCCTAACAATAACCAATAGAGGAATCTGAAATTCATATGGCTCCCACATATTTCTACGATTACTTTGCGATCGAATGAACCACTTACATACGATACCAATTTCCCTTTGTCTCACGATATGTTACTTATCCGAGGTTATGATCGCTTCGGTATCTCGCATACCTAGTTCAACCTCGTTCTTGATAAGTACTCTTTTCTCGTTCGTGATATGTGATCCCTTGTGAGCCAGTCACATGCTTGCAAGCTAATTGGATGACATTTCACCGAGAGGGCCAGTATATCTATCCGTCATATGGATGGACAAATCCCCTCTTGATCCATGTGTTTCAACCAATACTTTCCGAACACTCAATGCCACTTTTATAGCCACCTCATTACGGTGTGGTGTTTGATGACATCAAAGCATCCATCCGGTAAAGGTGATATGCATGATCTCATGGTCGAAGGAATTAGGTTACTATGTATCAGAAAGCATATAGCAATAGAACTATTGAAATGACTTGATCTTTATGCTACGCTTATCTATAGGAGTATGTCCATCACATCATTCTCCTAACGATATGATCCTTGTTAATAACATCTCTATGTTCATGATCGGAAACCATGATCATATATTAACCAACAAGCTAGTTTAACAAGAGGCTTTACTAGGGACTCTTATTTCAGTTTACAAATCACACAAGTATTAATGTTTCCTGTTAATACAATTATAGCATGGTATGTAAACATTTATCATAAATATGAAGATATGATAATAACCATTTTATTATTGCCTCTTGGGCATATCTCCAACAGTCTCCCACTTGCACTAGAGTCAATAATCTAGTTTCAAACCTTTGTGTATTCAACACCTATGGCTTTACGGTGTTGTATGTACACGATTGCTAGTGGTCAACTGATCTCCGGATCTGACACTTCCAGGTCCGTGTGTAATTGCATGTCTTTGCGTCCCTACGCATCACTCATTCTCTAATGAGATGGCTTCGTACAAATTTGGTCCTTTGGTGTGACCTTTAGTTCTTTGGGGTTAAAACATGTTGATAATATTGTCGTACAATATATCTTCATAGTACTATCCCACTGTGAACTACACCTAGTTTGATAACAAACTACTTGACACAAATGCCCTCTTTTGCTGCTATAATAGCAGTCATATACTTAGCCTTTTGTTGAAGTATCTGTCACAATGTCTTAACTTTGGAACTCATCCAAATCCATTATGGAACTCACTTTCCATTATATTGTGCCACCCTTAATTTAGATTGAGATAAACTTAATTTGTACTTTGTGACAAAACTAGTATCAATGTAGTACTTTTACAATGAACTAACCATCTATTTGTCACTTCTACAAATAATATACTCTTAGTTCTTCCAAAAGATCATAAGAATATCCTTACTATCGTCCAATGATCATCTTATGAATCATTCTGGTATATGCTCATAATATTTATAGCATAGGACATATCTGGATTTGTACATATCACAATATGATTGATATAAATACTCTTTGTGATTTCATACATCAAGTATCAATCTATACTTGAATCTTTGTTTCACTTACCAAGTGCCAATACACTTGAATATATCATCAACATTGAACTCTTTCAATCCTTTCTGTGCAACAAGAACCTTTCTTGTAGTTTCTATATTGAATTCATTCAATATCTCGTCTATGTATACAGCACAACCATATTAGCGTCTATTGATGCCAAATATTTGGGTTTTGCCTAAGTCTTTCATCGGGATGAAATTCTTAATATGTGTTAATAAAAGATACATCATTTCCAATCAACAATATGTCTTCCACATAATGTATTAGAAACATGTCTTAGCGCTCCCACTTAATTTCTTGCAAATGCAAGCATCTTCATTGTCTCCGATGAAATTAAACTCTTTTAACAGTTTCATCATAGTGAAGATTCCAACTCGCTATGCTTACTTCAACCATTGAAGTTTGCATATGCTTTTAGCATCCTTTGAATTAACAAAACCCTTTGGACCGTGTCATGCACACGTCCTAGGTAACCATTCTATTAGAAGAACTTGTTTTGTTTATTCTACTACCACATAACAAATTATATGTAGTGGTTGCTACATTAATCCGTCTAGACTAAAAATCGCTATGAAAGATCAAATCTTGTCATATACAACCTTTTGAACATTGTTGTGAACTCTTTCCCAACATGTCGACTATTTCATAGATGTGAAACATCCATGTCTACTTCTTTATAGATCCAAACACAAGCGCAAGGTCTTACACCTTTTCGAGGGTCCTTCAAGTTCAAAACTTGATTTCTCGTATGGAACTATCACGGATTATATGGCTTCAAGCCATTTGACCAGTCAGGCCCATCATCGCTTCTTTGCATGTAGTAGGTTCATTATTCTCAAATAATGATTCAACCCTCAAATCTTGGTATTTGATTGTTCATCCGACCTACTTGTTTCAATAGAAACTTAGACCTCGTGACCACAACCTTTGAGGCACGTGAGCCATGAGCATTGTTGTTGCCTCCTAACACTTTTGGTCTTTGCGCAACTTTGCACATATAGCTAAGGTTCTTTTAACCTTATCAAAGTTCTATTGTCCTCCACTTAACTTTTCACGAAAATTCCTTCTCAAAGAAACTTGACGTTCTAAGCGACAAACACTTTTGTCTCCGGTGTTTATGGAGGAATACTTAACAGTAATACAAAGACAGGTTTATCCGACTTTGGTTGCAAACATCTTTCTTATGCATAGCATACCAATGTTTAAGAAAGGACTACTTGGGTTTTATCTCAAACCATAACCTTATATGGTGTCATTTCAGCGGATTATGATGGAGCTCTTTTAGTGGAAAAGCGGTAGTCTCTAAAGCTTTTAATCTTTAAAATATAATAGCAGTTTTATGAATTATACCTTCGATCTTACCATGTCAAACAAGGTTCAATTACATATCTCGAACGCTCCATACTTTTATGGTGTTTCGGGAAATGCAAATCCACGGACCGATTCCTTAAATCTTAGGTATTATGCTAAACTTGTAACTTAAATATCTTCCTTTATGATCTTATCATAAACTATTTATATTCTTGTTACAATGATTTTGCACTTCATCTTGAAAATCTTTCAACTTTTCAAATATTTCACACTTCATCCTTATTAAGTAAATATTCACATATTCACTCAAATTTTCGGAGAAAGCATATGAAGTTGAAATCCATCGCTCTTGACTACACATAATGGAGTTAAACAACAATATGCACAAGTTCCAATAAGCTAGTCATTCATTCCCTTTTGGCCTATGAACGAAGTTTTAATTATCTCTAGGAAAGTTTCACAAACGTCATTTGATCAAAATCAAAAGACTCCAAAATTCCATCCACATGGAGTTTCTTCATGTTTTCTTTCAATATAATTTAAACGCGATGTCACTTCCTAAGTGATCTTTCAATCAATTTGTCTTTCGACAATTTTAGCACTAGTTTTATGGATGTGATTTATCCAACGAGATTTGTGAATCATCCATCTTTTATGGATTACGGCAATTATTTGAACAACCCTTTTGTTCTCATAATACGATAAAACAAATCCTCGAAGGCAAGCTTTGATGTTTAACGAGCAACACAATAACCCTTTATTTGTTTTCGATGAACATCATCACATATTCTTTGCTAGTTACTTAGGCCATTGTAGTTCATGAATTGTGTTGTTTCGTATGACGATTCACACCAACAAATTCAGTATCAAATACTTAAGAACCACATTGTTTAATAAGCAAAGAATATAGCCATAACACGTATATCATCTATATACTTAAACCGAACAATTCTAGTCTTTTCTTTTCGCCATATACTTATGAGATTCTCTTTCAGTATTTCCTTTTACATTTGAAAGAATCTATCAACATCAATAGTGGAGTCATACATATGACACATAGTCCAAAGCGTGTATAGTTAAATACCAATGTCTTTGGACTTGCACTTTGAAGTAGATCACCATTATCAAATGTTTGGTGTTCTTTCAAATTCCTTTCTTTAGTTAACTCTTGGTGTAGTAAACATTTTACCTACATCAAATATTCACCTCCATCATGGATTTATCCATGATCAAGCTACTTTAGCTTATAATGGTGAATCGTGAGTATAATGTTGCTCTCAAAACCTTTTGGAAGATTAGGACAACTAGTGTCTCCAACCTTTTGCAAATTCTCATCAAATATGAGAACATGACTTTTGCCATATTATACTCTATCATGTTGTAACCAAAACTTCATTTCAGATATCACAATATCTTCCACACATCATGGTTTTCTGAAACAACTCTTTCAGATCCTAGATAACCTTGATATTAAGACAACCCTTTGAATATCAAGAATCATGGAGACAAACATGATACTCAAATACTAACACTTGGAATTGTCACTCTTGTTTTAATACTAATTATTAAACTTTATGGAGTAACCGGAAATTACTGAAAGTTTGCAATAGGACTTTTAAACTTTAGATTAACACTTCAAAACAATACGATACCAGTTCGTAAAGTAACTAACCAGAATTCTATAGTTCTATCATCTCAATTATAACTAAGCGCAAGGTGGTAAACGGATGCCAATGACTACAACAACTATGCAAATAACCTTTGATTTAATTTATGATAAATTGAGTTCTAATTAATAATTAAATTAATCCAGGTGAACTCCCACTCAAAACAACATCCCTCACATTGTTTTAGTGATCACATGAACCAAATCCACCACATCAAAACCGATCATCACGAGAGTTGATATAGTTTCAATGGCGAACAATCAACATGTTCATCATATCTACTATATGACTCATGCTCTACCTTTCGGTAATCCGTGTTCCTGAGGCCATGCGTACATGCTAGGCTCGTCAAGATCAAACCTTAGCTACCGCATAAGCAAATCTGGCTTGCTTACGTTGTATTCACCGCTGAATCAAAGACACCCGATCATCACGTGGTGCTTGAGCGACAAGCTTTGTAGCAGTGCATACTAAGGGTGAACACTTTAGAACTTGAAATTTATGTGCATGAGGGATCATCTTATAATGCTACCGTCGTCTACTAAGCAATACAAGATGCATAAAGGATTAACATCACAGGCAATTCATAATATGTGATATGATATGGCCTTTCTTCTTTGTGCTTTCGATCTCCATCTTCAAGCGAACATGATCTCCATCATCACCGCATAGCATCAAGGTCAATGACGCTTCTTCATGGTTGTCGTCCACCAGCTTCAACTATTACAACTACTTTGAATAGACACGCAGGTCTTAACAAAATTAAAGACAACCATATGGCTCTTGTCGGTTGCCAACTTACAATAAGGAACATTGCATACATCAAATATAATCACAATCATGGCCATATCACATCACTGCACACCCCTGCAAAACAAAGTTAGACGCCTCTACTTTCTTTGCATATTTTACGTGGTTTGGGGATTTCAATAAGTGTCGTTCTAACTTACGAACAAGAACCACAACATTGATACTAGCATTGTTGATTACCCGTTGTAAATTGGATCTTAACTATGCTAGGAGAAAGCAGCACCCGCAGAGCCACTTATGCAATACAAGTTGCATGTCAGCGTGGAGCAAGTCTCATGAACGATGTCATGTAAGGTTAGCCCGGCCGCTTCATCCCAACATACCGCAAGATGCAAAGTACACAAAAGCAATCTACAATAAAGCATCAATGCCCACAATGACCATTGTGTTCTACTCGTCTGCAGATCTACATATAGACACGGCTCGATACCCTTTGAGGGGTTCGTAGCATGGAAAACAAAAAATTTCTACCTCATACAAACAAACAAGCCAAGATCTATCTACTAGATTGTAGCAACGAGTCGATAGAGGAACTCACCCTCGAAGATTCCAAAGCGGTTAACGAGAGCAGATTCTCGTGGGTGATGTAGTCGTACTCTTTCCGATCTCAAGATCGCGTGAGCGATCCTTCCAGCGCCACGTTCCGCAAGCGCTCCCATGATCGGTCACACGTTCGGTTTCGACGAAGACCTTCCTCTCCTTGTTCCAGCAGCCGGAGGTTGTAGCACTCTCCTCGATTCCGGCAGACAACTGGCGTGGTACCTAAGTAGAGGAAATCCCATGAGGCTTCGCCTTAAGCCAGTAGTATGGTGGAGCTTATGAGAGAGGCTATTAGTGGTCTAGTAATTAGACACACCAATTAGAAGGCTCTAAACCAATTAGAAGGCTCTAAACTGGCTAAAGCAATTAGAAGCTCTAAACCAAAAGCGGCTCTAAACCGGAGATCTAGAGGTGGAAACTTGTGTGTACTAGGAGGAGCCCCTCCTTATATAGGTGGGAGGGCGGCCAAGGGAGAGAGTCCCTCCCAAGTCGGCTTGGTGGGCGCCCGCCAAGGGAGGAACCCTCCTCGGCCTCCATCCTCCTCCTCTTCCACTTCCCAAAATTGCCGTTTGACTTTCAAACTAGCGTTTGACTTTTTCAATTTAGGATTTAAATAAACCCTTTATTTTGGACAGCAAGAACACCTAGTACATGATGCAATCATTCCAACTTACAATGACACATTCATGTACCCTTCCCCGGGCCGGACATTCGAACCTTCTAGAACATTCCCGATGAAAACACTAACCATTCCCCAACTCCGAAGCAGGACTTTCCTTATATGAATCTTATTCTCCGGACCATTCCGGATCTCCTCGTGATATCCGGATCCCATCCGAGACTCGAACAACATTCGGTCTCTTTCTCATAATACCATAACTACTCAAACAACGTCGAATCCTTAAGTGTGTCTCCCTACGGTTCGTGAATTATGCGGACATGATCGAGACACTTCTCGAACAATAACCAATAGAGGAATCTGGAAATTCATATGGCTCCACATATTTCTCGATTACTTTGCGATCGAATGAACCACTTACATACGATACCAATTTCCTTTGTCTCACGATATTTTACTTATCCGAGGTTATGATCGCGGTATCTCGCATACCTAGTTCAACCTCACATCGATAAGTACTCTTTCTCGTTCCGTGATATGTGATCCCTCAGAGCAGTCACATGCTTGCAAGCTAATTGGATGACATTTCACCGAGAGGGCCCAGAGTATATCTATCCGTCATATGGATGGACAAATCCCACTCTTGATCCATGTGTTTCAACCAATACTTTCCGAACACTCAATGCCACTTTTATAGCCACCCTGTTACGGTGTGGTGTTTGATGACATCAAAGCATCCATCCGGTAAAGGTGATATGCATGATCTCATGGTCGAAGGAATTAGGTTACTATGTATCAGAAAGCATATAGCAATAGAACTATTGAAATGACTTGATCTTTATGCTACGCTTATCTATAGGAGTATGTCCATCACATCATTCTCCTAACGATATGATCCTGTTGTTAATAACATCTCTATGTTCATGATCAGGAAACCATGATCATATATTAACCAACAAGCTAGTTTAACAAGAGGCTTTACTAGGGACTCTTATTTCAGTTTACAAATCACACAAGTATTAATGTTTCCTGTTAATACAATTATAGCATGGTATGTAAACATTTATCATAAATATGAAGATATGATAATAACCATTTTATTATTGCCTCTTGGGCATATCTCCAACAAGCCCAGCATAGGAAGGCGCGCTCATCGAGTTCCTCTGTGAGAACAGGGACATCTTCGCATGGAAGCCCTCTGACATGCCTGGTGTCCCTAGGGAACTCGCTGAGCACAAACTCAACGCCGACCCCAAAGTGCGACCCGTCAAGCGTCAGGCCCTTCAATGAAGAGCGCCACGAGCCATCGCCGAGGAGGTGCATCGTCTCACTCGCCGCAGTTCATCCGCCAATCAAATACTCCAAGTGGTGGCAAACCCAGTCTTGGTCGAGAAGAAAATGGGACCGGAGGATGTGTATCGACTACACAAACTTAAACACCGCTCAAGGAGCAGTTCGTCCTCCCGTGGATCGACCAAATAATCGACTCCACCGCAGGCTCGGAGTCGCTGTGCTTCCTCGACTCCTACTCTGGGTACAACCAGATCAAGATGGCTGTCGAGGACGAGGGAAAGACGGCGTTCATCACGCCATTTGGAGCTTTCTGCTACACCGCCATGACCTTCAGCCTCAAGAACGCCGGTGCGACCTACCAGCGGTGCATGCAGGAATGCCTTGCGAGCCAAATTGGCTGCAATATCCACGTCTACATCGACGATGTGGTAGTGAAGTCCGCTCGCCAGGGCGATCTACTCGCCGACCTGGCGGAAACATTCGCCAACCTGCGGAAATACAAGATAAAGCTAAACCCAGGCAAATGCACCTTCGGTGTACCAGAGGCAACCACCGGGTACGTCGTCTCCAAGCACGGGATCGAGGCGAACCCCACCAAGATCGACACGATCGCTCGACTCGGCAAACCCGAGTGCCTGCGCGACGTCCAGAAGCTAGCCGGGCGAGTCGCGGCTCTCAGCCGCTTCATCCCCCGATTGGGCGAAAAGGCGATGCCCCTATACCGCCTGATGCGAAAGAACCCCACCTCCCAGTGGGACAAGGAGGCGGACGACGCACTCCGCAGCCCAAGAAGGTGCTACTCGCAGCACCGCTACTCGCCGCCCCCGTCGACAAAGAACCCATGCTGGTCTACGTCGCGGCTTCCGAGCGCGTCGTCAGCGCCGTCATGGTCGTCGAGCGGACGGAGGAAAGAAAGGAGCGCCCGGTACAACGACCGGTGTACTATATCAGTGAGGTCCTCACCGAGTCGCGCCAGCGGTACCCGCAATACCAGAAACTGGTATACGTAGTCTTCAGAGCACAGCGATCGCCGCGACTACTTCCAGAGCACCCGATCACGGTCGCTCTCTCAAGACCAAGCAGGACATCATCCGCAACGTGAGGCGACAGGCGAGTCGCCAAGTGGTAGTCAAATCGGCGCCCACAACATCAAGTATGAGCCGCAAGCGATCAAGTCGCAGTGCTCGCGACTTCATCGCCGACCGAAAGAGGCCCAAATTTAAAAGCTGCCATACCACCATCGAGCCTGACTTCGACGGCTCCAAGAACGCGGATGGCGCAGAGCAGGATCGTCTTGACTTCCCCGGCGGCGACAAAGCTCCACGTCCTTCCGCCTCGACTTCACCCCCTGCACCAACAACATGGCCGAGTACGAGGCATTACTCCACGGCATGAGAGCTGCCAAGGAGATGAATGTCAACCGCCTACGTTGCTACGGAGACTCCAACCTCGTCGCTGGGCAAGTCACCGGTACTTGCGACGCCGTCTCTCCCACCATGGCGGCATACCGCCAAGCTGTAGACAAGCTGGGTGGACACTTCGCAGGCTACTCCGTCGAGTGGATCGACAGGCGGAAGAACGAGGAGGCCGACGCACTCCCTCGCATCGGGTCGGCTCGACTCGCACCACCCGCCGGCGTCTTCCTCGACACGATCACTGTTGCCGCCGCCTCCCCAAGGGAGATCGACATCGGAGTCCCGCTGCAACCAGAGGCAGCCCTGGTCGCACTCATCGCCGAGCCAGACGACTGGACCAAGCCGTACATCGCCTACCTGGAGGCTGGCACCTTGCCGGCAGACGAGACAGATGCCCGGATGGTTGCACGTCGATGCAAATCCTTCACCATCATCAACGGCGAGCTCCACAAGCGCAGCGTGACCGGCGTGTTCCAACGCTGCGTCCAACCCGTCGAAGGACGCAAGATCCTCCACGACATCCACTCCGCGATCGGCGCCACCACGCCGGGGCCCGCTCTCTGGTCGCAAAGGCTATGCGGCACGGCTTTTACTGGCCCACCGCACACGCCGATGCCGTCGACATTGTCCAGCGGTGTGCCGGGTGCCAGAAGTACGCCAACCAGACACACGTGCCGAGCTCAGCGCTCAAGACAATCCCCATCACCTGGCCATTCGTGATGAAGGACGGGAGGCAGAGGCAGATATTACACAATGCAAATATTACAGGCAGAGGCAGGCACACTCACCAATCAAAGGACGGGAGAGATCCGTGATGACGCTTTGAAGAGAGGAGTAGTCATCTTGAAGCCCAGCAACAAGGGCGTCAGAGACCTTACGCTCCTCAACGGCGGCTATAACAGCAGCCTTGGCTCGCCCATCCGCCGAACTCGCCTCCTCCTTTGCTTCCTTCAGCTCGCGCTTAAGGTCGGCGATCCGCTTCTCAGCCGAGCTCAACGCAGACTGAGCTGCCGTCAATTCACTCGCTGGAACAAGGCCCTGGCGGACCTCCTCTGCCTTCGCAGCAATCGCCTGGAGTCCCTTGTTCGCCTCTTGGACGGCGACAAGTTCCTTCTCCGCGCGACACTTTGCAGCAAGCCGATCGGCTGATTCACGCTGCAAACCCTGTACAAAAGTCAAACAGCTAACAAAAACGGAATCCTAATTGCCCACCCGCTGAAATTCAGCGACTGGACACTCGGGGACTGGAGTTCAAAAACCCTAAGCGCCCACCCGCTGAAATTCATCGACTAGGCACTCGGGGACTGGAGATAAAAGATCCTAAGTGCTAACCCGCTCAAATTCAGCGATTGCACACTCGGGGACTGGACGCGAGAAATAAAAACGAGACACTAAAAGAATCCGACCACTGCAATTCAGCGGCCCGATCCTCGGGGACTGGACATACCTGGATGGCTGCGCCAAGCATGCCATGAAGTTGTATCGCGCCCACGGATGCGAGAAGAGCCGGAGTGTGCCCGCGACGCTGTTCGACCTCCGTTTCGGCGACGCCAGGTGCGCGGCTCGAGGGCGTGGTACCACTCGCCATAGCCGCTCTGGCCATGAAGCGCGGGAAGGTCGCGATGGATGCGCCGGCACCAAAAGAGGCCGGCTCGGCCACCCCAGGCGAGGACGCACCCTCCTTGGTCGTCAAGGCCGCCTCCGCCACAGGATCACTCGGAGCAATTGTTGTGTCGTCAGACACCGTGACGACATCGTCGCCCTTGGCCTTCTTGGCACTATCCATGGGGGCAACGACCTCATCAGCCTTCCTCTTCCGAGAGGGGTCTTCTTCGGCGACGACTGGCGGCACCTTGGCCACGGACGGGTGGCCTATCTTTTTAACTCCAGTCCTACAAATTGACTACATGAACAAAGTGGTCCGAGTACAACGAATAGCAAGGCAGGTGAATAAAACTTACTTGGCGACTGGTATGAATCGCAGCCCCGTGCGGATGCTAGCCGGCTTCTCCAGTTCGGGGCCCAGTTTATTACTGAGGCCCATCTCCAGGACATCATGCGCCCAAGACACGGACGACCTCCTCGTTGACGAGGCCGTGACAGAGCCTCAAACGCTGCGTAAGCTCTCTGGAGGCGGTTACCGCGATCGAGCCCCACCCGTAGACCGGGCGAACGGGGTGGGGGGGAATCGAGGTCAGAGGTACCTCGCTCAGGACAGCGGTGGCATCCGGTGCTGCCGTCGTTTGCGGCGCTTCGTCCCTGGCCAGGCTGGTGCCGTCGTTACTACTCGCCGAACAAGGCGGAGATGCCTGTTTCGCCGGCTTCGTCTTTCTCTTCGGAGGGGCCTTCACCTCCTTCTTCTTCTTCTTTTTCGACGGAGTAGCCTCGCGACGCGAGGTATGCTCGGGAAGCTCGTCATCATCATGGCGTTCAAGGCTTCTACTCGCCTCGAGTTCGCGCTGACGCTGCCTGCGAGTTTTGCGAACCAGTGGGATGGCTTCTTCCTCGGACTCGTCGTCGTCATCGCTCCTGTCGCTCTCGACGCTGCCCTTGGCAGGAGGCGATTCGCCCCCGTCCTGGACGGACGACCTCGAATTCTCGTCATCCGCGGGCGGAAGCCACCCTTCCACCACTTGAAATAACTGCAATAGTCATGAGGCAGTATCAGTATAACCGCGACAGCATCAACTGCGACTGTGAATGATAGAAAATGACTTACCATCGGGGCTGGATGCTTCGTGGTGTAGGGGGCGACCCCGGCCTTTGCGTCCAGGTACACTGCCTGGGTGATCTTCTTCAACGCTGGGATGTAGTCCTCGAGCTTCCACTCGACGAGGCAGGATTTCGTCGAATCTTCCCGGCCCGTGTACTCGTACATATAATGGTCACGGCGGGACAGGGGAACAAGTCGCCGCCCAAGCCAACAGTTGTACAAGTTGATGGTCTGAAGACCCTTCTTCTTCAGGCCGCGGATGGTTTGAAGCATCTCATCCACGACCATCCGCTGGTCTGTTGGAAGCTTGCCGACTTGGAGTTCGCGGTTCGGCCGGTCGGAGAGTATCTTAGATCGCCACCGCCGTCTCGAGTCGCCTGGTGACGTAAAACCAAGACCTTTTCCACTGCTTCGCCGCCTTGGCGGTAGCATCGATCAAAAAGGAGGCCTTCGACTTCAATCAAACGCTGCCACCCGCAGCAAGCATTGGGCCGCCTGCTTCTTCGCGACTGATCCTCCCGTGGAATAGATCTTGCCACAGGGGGAAGTAGGGCCTGCAGCCCAGGTAGCACTCGCAAAACGCCACGAAAATGGCGAGCTGCTCGATGTTGTGCGGGCCTAGGTCTGATGGCTGGATCCCGTAGAAGGCGCAGAAGCGCCGGAAGAAGAGAGATGGGGAATCAGCCCCGTTCTGTGGCTGGTGAAGCGACAATTCTCTCGCGGGTCCGGGGTCACCTCTGACCGCGGGATCATGCGCCACCGCCGACTTGCAGATCTCGGCCTCGAAAGACGCCAGATGGCGCTCAGACACTTGGACCTGCCCCATGGTTCGGTGGAGGGGGCCATTGGCGGAAAGGTTCGTGGAGGTCGGAGGATTTTGGGTCGGCTGGATCGCGATGCGGAGGAAAATGGAGGTGCGCGCAATCAGAGGAAATGACGAGGGGGTGGTTCTCCGATCGCCTACCATTCCCTTTATATAGCGGTTGTTACCCGCCAAATCAGGAAGCCGTTACTACGCGGTGATTACGCCAAAAATTACCGTTGGATTACCCCAACGGCTAGTTCGGACTGCGTTTGACGGTCCAACTTCAGCCACTCGGCTCGCCGACCCGATCACTACGACAGTGACTAAATATTTCGCCGACCCGTTCGCCGAGCTGCGACCAGAATGACTAGTTTTTTCCTTTATTCAGGAGCCCGCCACCGATTCGACTGGGTGTCCGCGTTGGACCCGTATGCTCCGACTGCCAGCAACCACCTGCGCCCAATCGACGACGGCCTCGAGGACTACTGATGGGGATATGCCTACCGGGGTATACCCAGCAGGACGTTTTCCGACTGACCTAGGAACTGGCGAGTGGGCCTGCAAGACGGCGACTGGATCAAGACCTGGCGTGGATCCAAGCGACTGGAAGTTGAAGGCCCAGGAGAGTAGATAGGCCTAGTCGGGTTAGGTTAAACAAGTACCGAAACCTTAACTGATTCGGTTGAGATATGTAAACCCTAGGGGAGGGTGATTCTATATAAACCTCCCTACAGGGCGTGTAAAGGTACGTTCCAGGATCCACCCAAGCGACTCGCCGCCTAGCCGACGAGCTCGCCCCATTGTACCTACATCATAATACAATCTAGCAGGAGTAGGTCTTTACCCTCCGGGGGGCGAACCTGGGTAAAACCCTGTGTCTCCGCCCTCATCTCGCACCGCAGATGGCTGGCCGCCCTTGCCCTTCGTTCTACTACTCGCTGCCGATTGCAGCATCTGCCGTGGTCATTCCCACGACAGTACATGCTAGGCTCATCAAGATCAAACCTTAGCTTCCGCATGAGCAAATCTGGCTTGCTCACGTTGTATACACTTGCAGAATCTAACACACCCGATCATCACGTGGTGCTTCGAAACAACAAGCTTTAGCAACGGTGCTTACTAAGGATGAACATTTTAGAACTTGAAATTTATGTGCATGAGGGATCATCTTATAATGCTACCGTCGTTAACTAAGCAATACAAGATGCATAAAGGATTAACATCACATGCAATTCATAATTTGTGATATGATATGGCCTTTCTTATTTGTGCTTCCGATCTCCATCTTCAAGCACGAACATGATCTCCATCATCACCGGCATTGCATCAAGGTAAATGACGCTGCTCCATGATTGTCGTCCACCAGCTTCAACTATTACAACTACTTTGAATAGACACGCGGGTCTTAACAGAAATTAAAGACAACCATATGGCTCCTGCCGGTTGCCACCTTACAATAAGGAACATTGCATACATCAAATATAATCACAATCATGGCCATATCACATCACAGCACACCCCTGCAAAACAAAGTTAGACGCCTCTAATTTCTTTGCATATTTTACGTGGTTTGGGGATTTCAATAAGTGTCGATCTAACTTACGAACAAGAACCACAACGTTGATGTTTGAACTATCAAGTGCCTGTTGTAAATTGGATCTATACTATAATGGGAGAGACAGACACCCGCAAAGCCACTTATGCAATACAAGTTGCATGTTGAGCGTGGAGCAAGTCTCATGAACGATGTCATGTAAGGTTAGCCCGGGCCGCTTTATCCCATCATACCGCAAGATGCAAAGTACACAAGAAGCAATTGATAATAAAAGCACCACCGCCCACAATGACCATTGTGTTCTACTCATGCAACAGATCTACATATAGACACGGCTCTGATACCACTGTAGGGGTTCGTAGCATGGAAAACAAAAAATTTCTACCGCATACAAACAAACAATCCAAGATCTATCTACTAGATTGTAGCAACGAGTCGATAGAATAACTCACCCTCGAAGATTCCAAAGCGGTTAACGAGATCGGATTCTCGTGGGTGATGTAGTCGTACTCTTGTCGATCTCAAGATCGTGTAGACGATCCTTCTGGCGCTGCGTTCAAGGCGCTTCCATATCGGTCACACGTTCGGTACTCGATGAAGACCTTCCTCTCCCTTGTTCCAGCAGGCAGCGGAGGTTGTAGCAGTCTCCTCGCGATTCCGGCAGCACGACGGCATGGTTCCGGAAGTAGAGGGGAGATCTCGCAGGGCTTCACCTTAAGCCGGAGCGAGTATGGTGGACTATGAGAGAGGCCTTGGCGATCTAGGGTTTAGAGGCACCAAGGATAGAGGGCTAGCCGGCGGATAGGGTTAGGGTGGCCACGGCTAGCTGGTGCCTTAAGGTTAGGGTTTCGGGGTGTGAGAGGTGTAGGCTAGAGGGGGCACCCCTGCCCCTTATTTTATAGGTGGGAGGGCGCGACCAAGGGGGAGGGAGTCCTCCCCCAAGTTGTCCTCCTTGGCCGGCGGTGGAGGGAGGAGGACTTCCTCCCCAAGTAGGTTTCCTACTCTCCCTCCACCAAGCAAACTTTCCATTTGACTTTTCAAATTGGCGTTTGACTTTTCAAACTAGGATTTAATTTATCCCTTTATTTTGCTCAGAGATGATACCTAGTACATGATGCAACCATTCCACATTGTTATGACACATTCATGTACCCTTCCCCTCCGGAGTGCCTGACCTTTCGGACCCTTCTAGAACATTCCCGATGAAAACACCGGAATCATTCTCCAACTCCGAAACAGGACTTTCCTTATATGAATCTTATTCTCCGGACCATTCCGGATCTCCTCGTGATATCCCGGATCCCATCCGAGACTCTGAACAACATTCGGTCTCTTACTCATCATTCCATAACTACTCAACAACATCGAATCCTTAAGTGTGTCTTCCTACGGTTCGTGAATTATGCGGACATGATTGAGACACTTCTCCGAACAATAACCAATAGAGGAATCTGGAAATTCATATGGCTCCCACATATTTCTACGATTACTTTGCGATCGAATGAACCACTTACATACGATACGAATTTCCCTTTGTCTCACGATAGTTTACTTATCCGAGGTTTTGATCGTCGGTATCTCTGCATACCTAGTTCAACCTCGTTAACGATAAGTACTCTTTTATCGTTCCCGTGGTATGTGATCCCTTGTGAGCCAGTCACATGCTTGCAAGCTAATTGGATGACATTCCACCGAGAGGGCCCAGAGTATATCTATTCGTCATATGGATGGACAAATCCCACTCTTGATCCATGTGTCTCAACCCATACTTTCCGAACACTCAATGCCACCTTTATAGCCACCCTGTTATGGTGTGGTGTTTGATGTCATCAAAGCATACTTCCGGTGATGGTGATAAGCATGATCTCATGGTCGAAGGAATTAGGTTACTATGTATCAGAAAGCATATAGCAATTGAACTATTAAAATGACTTGATCTTTATGCTACGCTTATCTATAGGAGTATGTCCATCATACCATTCTCCTAATGATATGATCTTGTTGTTAATAACATCTCAATGTTCATGATAGGGAAACCACAATCATCTATTAACCAACAAGCTAGTATTATGAAGAGGCTTTACTAGGGACTCTAATTTAGTTTACAAATCACACAAGTATTAATGTTTCCTTGTTAATACTGTTATAGCATGAATGTAAACATTTATCATAAACACAAAGATATAATAATAACTACATTTATTATTGCCTCTAGGGCATATCTCCAACAATAGAATTAGTAGCAAAATATATCATCATAAAAATATTTCGAACAATATGAGAGTACAATGAGTTAAACGTATTATCACTTCTTTTCGCAACAATGGGTCCTATATTATCACTTCTTTTAGAAAAATTGGGTCCTATATTATCACTTCTTTTAGGAACAATCAGTCCAATATGGAGTACCATAGTACTGAAGTATTTCACGGGATTTCACAATAATATTAATACGACACATTTTGACCGAGAAACTATTTGCAGATCATATTTTGTTGGACTTCTGAAGAACACATCCATGATAGTTTATGGAACATCATGTGCACAAATTTGTTTATGGAAAGGGTGTGAACATAAAATTTAGTGGACAAATCAGATGGTTGGGAAATGTTGTAGGGTAAAGGGATAGAGAGATTGCGGAATATGATGGTTGTATTATTGAGCCTCTCGGGCGAGTATATATAGGCGTACAGAGACCGACTTGAAGTACAAGACAAGTAACCTACTTGGAGTACAAGACAAGTAACCTAGTCTATCCCTAACAGATACGTATACTCTAACATCCCCCCACAGTCGTAGCGGTAGCATCGTGAACAACTGGAACGTCGCGAACAGTCAGACTGGAGAGCCGAAGTAGACCAGTGCGCTGACATCCCCCCGCAGTGGTAGCGGGAACGTCGTGGATGGTGTCACGTCGCAGAAGCTTGGACCGTAGAGGATGCTGGTGAGGAGCTCAGGCGAGGTGGTAGCCCTTATGTCAGCGTCGAGTGAGCCGAGAGCGGTGGGTGCTGCAACCTTGGTTGAGGTAGCCACGCGAGGGGTCGCCGTGGTTGATGTCGTGGTCGGGGTTGCCGGTGTCGAGGTAGCCGCATATTAAGCCACATGCGCGTAGTGCAGCCAGTAGAAGGATGGAGACACGTCAGGGCAGTCGTCGGAGAGAGCGATGCCGAAGCCGATGCAGTCCGAGCCGTCGAGGACGAGGTGCGGCCATGGCTTTGCCAAAACCAGGCGCACGTCGGGGACGAAGGCATACTCTGGTTGTGCCAAAACCGAGTATGCGAAGACGAACTCGGTATGACGCAGTCGAGGCAGACGTAGAGGAGGTAGTCGATGCCGATGAAGACCTTGTCGAAGCCGATGAAGACGAGGCGCTACAACCGGGCTTGCCAGACTCGGGAACACATCAGGGACGAAGGCACGCACCGGTGTTTCCAGTACCGGGCATGCAAAGAACGGGACCAGTAGAAACAACTTCATGCCATGTCGGAGAGGAGACTAGCAGAGGAGGACTCTACGACGGTTGCGTTGCGCAGATCGGCGAAGTGCCGATGCAGGACGCAGTTGTCAGAGTAGACGAGTAGGTGTGGTCAAGGACGATGGCGACGAAGTCGTGCTGGACGAAGACGTAGAAGGCGGCGGACCAGCGACGACCAAGAGTGGTCATACTGGATGCCCTAGATGGAGGGGTAGTCGGCGGGACCTACGACAGCCAGGAGTGGCCATGCAGGCTACCTGTGGAGATGCGGTGGCGGTGCTCGAAGTAGGCGAGGAAGAACCCGACGACGTGATGAAGACCATGCGCGGATGGCGGCGACCCGCGCCAAGGGAGGTGGCACGGTGGAAGCCTGCGACGTCCTTGCGGGGTGACGACGATGACCGCGTGCAGCGACGCTACTGCCCGATAGGGCGGCGTAGCTGCAGGGCGCGAGTCGGTGCAGCTGCGTGAGAACCACCAGCGACGGACATGCCTGAGAAGGCGCATTGGTAGCCGGCGGCGGAGACCAAAGGCGGCGACGCTACGGCCCGAAAGGGCGACGCAGCGGCAACCCGATGCTCGATCGGTGGTAGGCGTGTGCTCGGAGACGTACTCGGTGGAGACGAGCGCCAGATCGGTTGATCAGACCGATGGCGGCGCTGTACGCGCCAAGTCCGTGACGACGGAAGATCGGAATCCGCGGCGTCGTTGTCGGTGCCATCCCGGGCGATGACGACGAAGAAAATCCGAGGGGGGTCGGCCGCGGAAGCCTCCCGAGGAAGCCGCAGCAGGTGGCCGTGATGCGCGGCAGCATGTCATGAGGTCGCGACGGCCTACCGAGGAAGGCACAGCGGCGCAGGTGACAGGCGCACAGGCGCGATGTAGATCGTCGATGCCGATGGTCGGAGTAAAGGCGCGGCGATGGCGACGGCGATGGGCGACTCAATCCGATCTAAGATCGGTAAACCAAAAAAGAAAACCGATCAAGAGATCGGAAAAAAAGACTTACAGGGCAGCCGATCACGGATCGGCAAACGAACCCTGCGTACGGGTCGTGCAGCCCCCGGCGGAGATCATAGAGATTGACCTCCCTAGGGGCGACACGGTGCGGAAGCGGAGGCGGCGGCTAGGTCAAGGACCGTGCCGCTCTGATACCATGTTGTAGGGTAAAGGAAGAGAGATATTGCGGAATATGATGGTTGTATTATTGAGGCTCTCGAGCGAGTATATATAGGCGTACAGGGACCGAGTTGGAGTACACGACAAATAACCTACTTGAAGTATAAGACAAGTAACCTAGTCTATTCCTAACAGATACGTATACTCTAACAGTAAAAAATATATTTCACATAAATAATGATACTGTTTTACTTTCTACTCCCTCTGTTTCAAAATATAAGATGTTTTAGGTTTGTGAAGAAAATGAATCTAGACTTGTTTTAGTACGTAGGTTCACTTAACTTTGGGATGAATCTACGTACTAAAAGAAGTCTAGATTCATCTTCTTCACAAACCTAAAACATTTTATATTGTGAAACGGAGGGAGTAGTCATTTACATTTTACAAATTAAGTAACATGTTGTATCTTTGTCGTTTTGCACTTTCCTCGATAATCTGCAAAGGGAAAACAATAGCTATGGTTGGAACAACTGTTACAATACTTGATGGAGTCGGGTGGGCACGTCGATGCATGTCCACGACGCACCTGAGCTGGTCCTCCCTGGCCGGCGATCATCGAGAGCCTGCACCCGAGCACCGAGCAGGTACTCCGCGGTGATCAGGTCAGTGCGCTGATGACTTGGTTCGAGTTAGAGTGGGGATCAAGGGCAAGCCATGGCCACGAGCATCGTTTGTTTCCTTGTGTGTGTGTGGGAAGAAGTTATATTCACAGCTGGTCTTCATAGTTATAGATTTACGGTACTATGCGGCGGGTTGGGAGGTTTAGAGTGATATTAATTAGGCTTGTTTTCTTTGAATTACTTAGTGTGTTTTCCAGAACATGCTTTACTTGAAAGTTGGAAATTGGAATACCTCTGCAGTTGGCTACTCCCTCCGTTTCAAAATATAAGATGTTTTAGGTTTATGAAGAAAATGAATCTAGACTTTTTTAGTGTGTAGATTCATCCCAAAATTGAATGCCATACTAAACCAAGTCTAGATTCATTTTCTTCACAAACCTAAAACGTCTTATATTTTAAAACGGAGGGAGTAGATTTTTAGACCTGCACTGAGCCGTGCCCTGAATCTTTTAGCTATGAGCTGTCATGTGTTCTCTTGCATGTGAAATGCTAACGTATATATATATGCTGCATATTTGTATACACCTGTAATGTCAAAATAAGAACTGTAGCGATGTTTCTGTTTTCTAACATGTAGTAAGATCGATACGATGCGGTGCAATTTTTGGATCAGGGTCTGGTAGTATATGTATCGCAAAAGAAAGAAAGACGGGTAGTATATATGCTTCATTGTTGGGACAGCTTGTAATGTCAGTCTTCTCATCTGATGTGTCCGTCGTTGATATATGTTCGCATCTGCTACTACTTATTCGTGGCATGACATTCATTTTTAGACCTAGGATGATTTTGTTGCACTGCAATCAATCAGCTGGATGCATGCTAAGCGGAGTAGATGCCATGAACTAACTGAATCAGCTGGATGCTCTTTGTTTTCTGGAACAAGCTCGACAAATTTAGATGGTAAAATCATCGATCACCAGCAAATTTTCCAATGACGCACACTTTTACTACTCCCTCCAACCCATATTAGTTGACTAGGTTCATCCAAATTTAGACAAATCTGAGTCAACTAATATGGGTCGGAGGGAGTAGTACTAACAATTTACTAGAGATCTTCTTAACACAGCAGTTTTGATTCAACTAAGCAAACAAGTTTAATACCAAGAGATCGAACAAGCAGAAAGAAAAAGTCCATGGCGCGCGGCACGTACGTCAATCGATCGATCAGGCGAAGAGCCGGTCGGCGTAGGGGAGCAGCTTCTTGAACACACTGATGATGGTGGCCGTGGAGACGCCTGTTACCGTCGACACGTATACCTCGGTCCTAAAGGCGCCGGAGCGCTGGAGCGCCATGTAGACGACGGCGGCCGCGACGGACTCGCCGATGTGCGGCAATTGCAGGTCGATTTCCTCCAGCCGCCGAGCCGCCTCCATGGCCACGGACGCCTCCCGGTCCCCCATGCCGACCTGCTGGCAGAAGTGGCGCATGTAGCCGGACGCGCGCACCACGCCTACGCCCGCGGTCTGCCCGGCATCCTCCTCCCCGAGGCTCTCCCTGATGAGCGCGGTCATCTTCACGATCTCCCCCATCTTGACGATCTCACCTTTCCCCGCCGCCGCCGTCGCTGCCTGGACCAGCTCACTCAACGACCGCGGCGAGCCCTCGTGGCGGGACGCGATGGAGAGGCAGGCTGCGTACAGCGCGCCCTTGCCCCCGCCCTTCTTCCCGAAGGGTCGATGGTGCGGCCACGCCCTCGCCTCTTCCATCTTCCTGAACACCTCCACGGCACGCTTCCCGACGAAGGCCGGGAGTTCGAGCCGATACGCCATGCCGGAGATGGCCGCCTCGAACCCCTCAGCCCCCGCCATGACCGCGCCGAGATCCTGATCGGCCGCGTCTCCGCCTGCGCCTGCGCCCTGCCCCTGCCCGAGCCTAAGGACGACGTCCACGGGTGCCAACTGGATTGGAGGATGCTTGCGTTGCTTCTTGCGGGAGCCCGGCGGGATGCGCTCCCCCTCGGTGAAAGTCACGCCGCCGGTCGCCGACGCCGGCGTGACGCGCCTGCTCCGCTTGTCGGCGCGCGCGATACTGGTTTCCATTGGGTGCAGCAAATTATGGGACAGCGGCCGGCGGTTGCCTTTTATGGGACAGCGGCCGGCGGTTGCCTTTTGGGCTGCTGGTCGTTCGATCCCTGCTGTACGGCCTGGATTCTCTGTTTTCTTTGCCGACAATCCCATCTCAGATTTGGGCACTAATTTTGCATATTACCTGAAACGCAAGTACTCAAGGTATACACATATTAGGTAGGTATATATTTAATTTCTTCATTCTAAAAATAAATTGAATTAGGGAGCCAACCCACGCCTTCCTTAATTCCCGTGCGGAGAGATGAGAGACATTGAGCGTGATGGCTATGGCCTATGGGCTAAATCGGACGAATTTCGCACGGCGTCATCATAAGATACCTAAGGGCACGTACAGTGCAGGCTCTTAGGAGAGGGGCTAGGGATCAAATCCTGGCCGTTTCGTGCAGTTTTGGTAGCGGCGACGGAAACTTAAGCGCTGGGCGCTCGGGCGTAGCTAGTAAATTTGGCTTGGAAGCGTCCGACGCTAACCGCACATATGGTAACCACCTGTTTAAGCGTCCCAGATAAGAGACCTGCAATATACATGCCCTAAGAGGGAAGTCCATATTATTCCCTATATCCCGGTTTAAAAGACATAATTTGCAATTCTTTGGATTCTAGGTGTCTTCTAATTGGTTTATTTTATAGTGTAGAGAACATGTGAGGAGCAAAAGAGCTAGCAAAACGTTCACATTTATTCACACATGTGCATAAATGCTTTTATGTCTAAATATTTTAGGATTGCATGGGTTTGCAAATTATGTCCTTTAAACCGGGACGGAGGGAGTACCCCCGAACTTGTCATAAAGTTCGTATTACAACCCTTATTATGTTCAGTTTGGTCATCTAGAATTAATACACCCCTGAATTTGCAAAACCGTTCATTATCAATTGACCGGTTTTGACATCTTTGACTCCGGTTTTTTCCTAGTCAGATTGCAATGTCACCATTTTATTTCTCCGCATCAGAGCTGCTACTTCTTTAATATTCCGTTACCCTCCGGTGAGTCTCTTCGTAAGCCATAGCAAAGCCGCCGCCGCTGCCGCTGCTCCCACTCCTAGCTCTACCCGGCCCCAGCCCCGTCCCCTGCATTGCCCGCCGCTCCCTAGTTTCATCTTCGTCACAGATCATGGACAGGATCATGCAAGCCTGCAAATTGCGATTCTGTTTGCGACTGGTGACCGCTGCAAGACGCCAAGACGTCCGCTTTGAAGAACCGTGGACTGAAGTAGTGCAGAGTGCAGTGGTGGACCGAATTCAATGCAATACGTGTGAGCCAAATCCCAAGATTCATAACAGCGGCTTTGAAGATTCACTATGCTCATCGCAAAAAAAAAATCACTATGCTCGATACGAATTGATCATAAGGCTGGTCATAGTGGAGAGTAACATAGACTAATAACATGCACACGTTACTACTCTATGTTACTATCTTTATAGTGGAGAGTAACATATAAGTGGTGTCATGCAAAGTATTATTTATTAGGTGATAGACTCATCTTGCATTGGTATGTGTGATGTTACAGTAACCAAATATGTTACTCCATCCTCCTCTCTCTTCATTAACTCAATGCCACATAAGCAATTTTGCTGAATTGGACCCTTAGTTACTTTTAAAGTTATTTGCACTATGACCAGCCTAAGAGTAAATCACATAAAAGTGACAGCGTGATCTCCTCTTAACGGAAGGACATGCAGTGGCTCACTCCGCCATGAACAATCTCATTGCTGATGTATATGTTTTCACAGCCGGTCTCTGTAACATGAATGATACTAACTCCGGTGTCTCAACCTCGTGACCTATGTGCGAGCAGCAGATCTATTCGGGACAATGAGCTGACATGTCGACAGTGAGAACCAAGATGAAAACCAGATAATATTGAGAATGAGGGGTAAATATAGACGATTTTGCAAGTGTATTTTAGATCAAAACAATACCGGTTTGTAATGTGAACTCGATGACAAGTTCAAGGGGTAATATAGACTTCTCTCAATACCGAATCCAAAAAATTCAAAAAGTTCTATAATAAAGGAAAAAACCTGAAAATGGTCCATTCCTTGATGCCAATAAAAGTACAAATTGGCCATTGTAGCAACAATATCTTGAAAGGTTATGAAACTTGCAAAATAATAATAAAAGATTACAATAGATAGTACAATAGGACTTAGCTTGGGAGCGACGACATCATGTTTCACTTTTAAGAGGAATTCCTTCTCAATAAATGTAATCAAACAGTCATTCAAGATTTTGTCCTCTGTTTTGTTTTGTAGCTTGTTCTTCATAAAATTCATTGAAGAAAATACCCTCTCAACACTAGCAATTGCTACTGGTAGGGGTAACACCAGTTTGAGAAGCTTGTAAACAAGGTTATATGTCATATTCTTGTTTGTGTCAGCAAGCATAATAGAGAGAAAGAGAGAGAGAGTAGAGGGATTATTTTGAGGTTTTCAAACCTCTCATCTCTACGCATACCGGCAATGAAAAGAGTAAGTTGATATGGAACAACTCTTCCTCTAAGAAACCCATAGGATAAAGCTTTCCAAACTTAACCAAGTTGGCATGATAAGTGGTGAAAGATTTAGTCAGATTTAAATATCCCAGACAATGAAGTAATATGAAACATCAAACCTATTCCAAAGCTCTTGAAGTTGTCGATCAATGAGACGCAAAACTATCTCAACATGGAAGACATGGGAGATTAGTTAGATTTTTGTAGAATCTTGAGGGTCTTCCCACCGGCTTATAATGACCTTCCATTTGAGGAAGTTTGACTCTATGCTTGACACAAAAAGAAGTGACCTGCTCGATTTTGGAACTATGCTTCTTCCTTTTTGTTGTCGTATGTATAGAGATCCTGATTTGTCCATCCGATTGATGGATAGATACACCAGGGCCACTGGGTGAGGTTACATCTATAAAGCTTGCAAGCATGTGACTAGCTCACAAGGCTGTAATATTACAGAAATGAGTAAACGTGTTTTTCAGTAACAAGATCGAACTAGGTATCGAGATACCAAAGATTAGATCTTGGAAAACCAGGTAACGGAGAGTAAAGGGAATGAGACTTGTTTTTTAAGGTTAAAGCAATCAAGTAATTTGTGGAATGCATGGGGGCCATCACGGGTTTCTAGATCCCGTTGTTGGTCATTGACTGGAGAGGTGTCTCGATCATATATGTGTATTCCTAAACCGTAGGGTGGCACGCTTATGGGTAGAAGATGCTTAGGGATTGATCCCAGATCGATGGAGAAGAGAAAAGAGAGAACCGGAAGCGTTCCGTGAGAATTTGAAGGATGTTCGGAGGGATCTAAAAAGTGTTTCAGAGTAAGAGGAATTAATTAAATATAATTTTAATATTAATAATTGGAATTAAGTATTAAAACCTAATTTAAAATCAAGTTTTGAGCAAACCTCCTTATTGGGCCACTTCTCGGAGGAAAGGCTCCATGTGGGAGGGTCGCCGCCCCAAGATGCAAGGGGGGCCGGCTCACCAAAGGCTAGATGATGTGGGTATGACTTATTGGGTTCCCATGATTGGTATACCTGTTATAGATCTGAACTAAAGCCCGTAAGGCCAACAAGAAACTAAGAGTCCTGGAAGCATCCGAAGCCCAGGAACCATACATGATGATCAAGGCAGAAACCCAAGTTGTAACCGACATAGTCATAGAGTCATCTGTCAAACTGTAATCCGACTCGTATAGAACTCTGAGACCCAGTCTCTCATATAAAGAATGGGAGGAGCCTACGGGAGGTCAACTAAGCTTTCATCTCCACAATCCGATGTAAGCTTAGCAACCCGGCGAATTTCTACTCTTCATAAATAATAATCAGACAAACATGAGTAGGGATTTCCAGTACGAGGGTCTGAACTTGGGTAAATCTAACCTCCCTTGTTTGTCTAATAAGCCGAAGAAATCACCAGTGTTTTTCTTTTTCCCAAAACCCAAGTTCATGACTATGGACATTGCCAAGGTTAACCCTTGATAATTGTCACCGTCTATGGGAAATCTAGGCAACAGAGTCATGAATTCGTCCGGCTCCCTCTTCATGAAGCAACAACTCGAAATTGGGAGTAGTCAGATTTGTTTTGGTTCTGTCGATCTGCTTCCAACCGCGCCCACCCTTCTTCTAGCCTTCGACAACCTCGACCGGGAGATAGATCTGATGATCGGAAGCCTCAGCTTCCGCATCGGATCAGAGGGAACTTTCTGCCTTTCGAATTCGATCTGTTCGGGTCTATCGGTAGGAATCACAATGCCAACCGCAACACCGATGTCCTCCCATCAGCTCCACTAGAGGGACAATCTCGTCCCAAGAAGCAGTCATGGACAATCGTGACTCCGTCGTGGACTGGAAGGATCTCGCTGATCTTAGTAACGGTGTCTCCTTCGGTTCCGATGATGAGCTAACGTCATCTCCAGTACTCCACATCGTGGATTCGACAAAATTCGTCGACCGCGGAACTCGACTACGACGTCAACTCCGGAATCAAGAGGGTTGATCCATACCTAGAAACGAACTCGTGGGATTTCACGGTCTTACAGATGGTTACAAGGCTATTTTGTATTGCATGTCTAACTTTGAATTGTAATTTGACCAATAAAATATAAGTTATATGTTACAAAAAATATATACACAAAAACATCATTTAAACATGAATTTAACAATATATTTTTGTGTACTCCATCCGTTTCGTTTTACAAGTCTTGCACATATACTTAGGTTATCAATTTGACCACTAAAATATTGACTTCATAGCATAAAAATTATATCATTAAAAAATATAGCATCTAGAGTTTTTAATGGTATAAATTTTGTGCTGTATAATTTATATTTTATTGAGTAAATTAGCGATCTAGATATACGCGAAGTGCTTGTGAACTGGAAAAAAAAAGAGGGAATAGCACACAACTCAGGTTTTACCGCAAATATAATAGTCAAAGTTAGACCAAAATAAAAAGTGGACATGTTTAAAGAGACGGATGTTGTATCAACCGATCATGGAGAATACAGTGCATTTTTATGACCCCGACTCTTTAAACATGACCCCGACGACTTTGGCACAATCTCTCGTAACTATAGCTAGTAGGGAAAAATTGCACCTGTGAAAGAAAAAATTGACCCCAACCCACCAACATCTCATCTATGTCCAGCCTACTACTTTGTCCAGGCCCAACAAACGCAGCAACTCTAGTTTCCTGATTTCGATCAATTGCTAGAGAAAACAGTGTGAGGAATGAGACCCAGGCGCTGCAAGCCGAACTTACAAGGCTGCCGTCTGATCCTGCGAGGGCGGGACCAACACATGCAGAGACCAAAATAGCTGATCGCTTGGTGGAATTGAATTACCGTGAGGAAGTAATGTGGAAGCAAAGATCCCGCCGGGTTGAGTGGCTCGCAGAGGGTGACAAAAACACACGATTTTTTCACCTTAGAGCGAGTCAAAGAAAAAATAAAAATAAAACTAGCTGCCCCCGGAAGCCTAATGGTGATTTGACGGAGGATGTGGTGGAGATGGCCAGGATTACTAACAGCCATCAGAAGTTAAGGAAGCCCTTTTCAGATGTTTCCCACTAAGACACCGGGACCAGATGGGTACCCTGCATATTTTTTCAACGCCATTGGGATTTATGCGGGGACGAGGTGACAAACATTGTCTTGCGAGTTCTCCGAGGTGAGGATGATCCAGGTGCTCTTAATAAAATCTTTATAGTTCTCATTCCAAAGGTCACCAAGCCAACAGAACTGGGTCAGTATCGCCCTATCAGCATTTGCAACGTTATTTATAAGATAGCATCAAAGGTCCTTGCAAATAGACTGAAGATGGTGTTGGCTGATGTTATATCGAAGGAGCAATCTGCATTTGTTCCTGGAAGGTTGATCATGGACAATATTATTATTGCTTATGAATGTTTGCATTTTATGAAAAGGCATAAGGCGGCGAAGCATAGATTCTGTGCACTCAAACTTGACATGCGGAAGGCTTATGACCGCGTGGAATGGGATTACTTGAAGCTAATTATGTTGAAGTTAGGATTCCATCAGGTCTGGGTGAATATGGTGATGAGGATGCTGACAATAGTATCATTCTCAGTGTTACTTAATGGGGAGCGCTTAGAGGAATTTAAGCCATCCCGAGGAATTCGTCAGGGGATCCAATATCTCCCTATTTGTTTTTGATAGCAGCAGAGGGCCTGTCATGCCTTTTGAAAGCAAGAAGTGAATCATTAAACTTACAGGGATTATTGGTGGCGCCCACTGCCGCCACTGCCCCGGCAGTGAACCACCTCCTCTTTGCAGATGATAGCCTGATGTTTAGCAAGGCGAATGGAGAGAGTGCTCGAGGTGCTCGAGACATTTTGGATGCGCACTATTGTGCCTCAGGTCAAGGAGTGAATTTGGACAAATCTTCAATTTTTTCAGCAAACTTTGTCCAGACATGATAAAGCAATAACTGAAGCATATTCGTAATGTTCAAATCGAGTCATTGAGTGAGAAATACCTGGGTATGCCTACTGATGTGGGACGATCGACAAATGGGGCTTTCAAATTTTTGAAGAACCGAATATGGAAGAGAATCCAGGGGTGGATGGAGCAATGCTTGTCTGTAGGAGGGAAAGATGTTCTAATCAAATCTGTGGCACATGCTATCCCTATATTCTCTATGTCCTGTTTCAAGTTACCACGAGGCCTATGTCCAGGCCCGCCTAGGCCTAAGGGCTTGGGCTTATCGACAGGTCCCTCAAAACTGGCCCCAGATCCCAAAGGCGCAGCCCAGTCTAGTACTCGTTCTTCTTATTTTCTGCCCAGCTGGAAGTCCCCGGTTGAGGCCCCTTTGCCTACGAAGCTAAGTCCCAGCAATATTTCCTTGGCCCAAACCAAAAGAGAGCCCAATGGCCGCATGTCTCTATATTAAAGTCTCGTCCTTGTTCCCGATCAGCCGATGTGAGACGGTTTTGGCTGTAGACTCGTAGTCGATCAATCCGAACTCCCAATTCCCAATCAGCGGCCCAAACTTCCAATCAATCAATCGATCGACGCACTACCCAAAGACACCATCTTGCTCTCGCCGAGAACCACGAAACGGCAGAATGGAGAACATCATCTGCCCAACCGCCCAAGTGCGCCTTCGGCTGTTCACTATGTCCCGATGCAATCTGTCAATCTCGTTTCAACCTCAAACTCAAAGACAAGGTTTGCAAGTTCTTCTCTAGTTAACTTATGTTGACACTTCTGAAATTTAATTCTGTGTGAATTCAATCTTAATATTAGGTATAGATTTAATGCTTGATATATTTCTATATATTGTATAGAAATAACAAAGTTAAGCTGGTTAAGTGTCGTCTAGAAATAAGTTGGAGGGAGTATGTGATTTTTTAAAATTTAGGGCCTCATTCTACATTTCGCACAGGGGCCTCTAAGTTCTGGAGACGGCCCTGCCTATGTCAACATATAAACTCGTTGATACGCAACTTTTGGTGGGGAGCAAAAGAGGGCGAGAGAAAGACATGCTGGTTTCCTGGGAGAATATGACAAAGCCAAAATTTCTTGGAGGCCTAGGCTTTAGAGACATTGAATTGTTTAACTTGGCACTGCTGACATGACAAGGTTGGCGAATCACGCAGAATCCGGGTACGTTGAGTGCCAAGGTTTTAAAAGCTGTTTACTTTCCGGAGGTTGACTTCTTAAACGCTGAGCTGGGATCTCATCCATCTCATGTGTGGAGAGCGATCATGGAAGGGAGAGAGGTTCTATCACAAGGCTTGATAAGGCGGATTAGCACGGGAACTGAGACTAACGCTTGGAATGACAACTGGATTCCTAGAGACGGTACATGTTTGCCCATTGTATGACCCCCCACAGATGGTTGGTGAGTTCATTGATCAGTCGACCAAGCAATGGGATTTAGTTAAGCTGCGCACATGTTTTCTTCCAATGGATGCAGAGATCATTCAAAACAGCACGATCAGCATGAGGCAACAGGCTGATTTTTGGGCATGGCATTATGAGAAGAAAGGAAGTTTTACTCTACGGTCTGCGTACAGGATGCTCTCGAGCACGAAAGAGCGACGAGAGGCTTGGCTGGATGGAACGTCAACGAGTTCTGATCACAAAGGGGTGCAGAGGAGCTGGACCAAACTATGGCATATTCAGGTTCCAGCCAAACTGAAGGTTTTCTTATGGCGCCTCGCCCAGCACTCGCTTCCCACGTCACATCTTCTTCACCATCGACACATTTCACCTTCGTGTTCTTGTGGTATTTGTGGTGCCGAGGATTCATGGCGGCATTCTTTGATTGAGCGTATGATGGCACACTGTGTTTGGTCACTAGCTGATGAAGAAATGGTCGAACATATGTGTCAAGTACAGGAACCAGATGCACGAAACTGATTGTTTATGATGATGGATTTATACCTGGACGCTCAACTCGGGCCAGAAAGCTCGGCTCGGCCAGCAGTTGGAGGTGGACCGAGCCGAGCCTCCTTTGCTGGACCGCGACGACCTCGGGCTCGGCCTGGTCCAGCTTGTTGGTTCTTTTTTTTGTTTTTAGAATTCACTGGAAATGGGTCTAAAGAGGGAAGGCACCAAGTGTATGGGCCAATTTCTTCTCAGCTCGTACGTGTCCAGGACCTTGGTCGTCTCTGGACCGGTCGTCTTCCTCGCTTCCTCACCTCCAGCTCTAGGGCAAGCCGCCGCCGCTGGATGACACAGATGTGCCGCTGACCCCCATCGCCGCCACATCGCTCTCTGCCACGCCCCTCCGCGACCTCTACTCGTCCCTCCCCGACATCTACCCATCCCTCCCCGAGCTGCAGGCCGCAGCGCTGGACGCCAGCAGATCGAGCGGCAGCAGCCAGCAAGGTACGCCGGCGTGGCCCCACCGTCAGTGACCCAACGCCTCCTCCAGGCTCGCGAGCTGCCCCGAGCTGGACCGAACTCGTCGGAAGCTCGGGCCGAGCTCCCTTTCATGGCTCGCCGGCGGCAGCGAGCTGGCTCGGGCTCGGCCGTTTCAGACCGAGCTTTTCTCCGGCTCGGCCCGAGCCAGACCGAGTTGGCTCGCGTCTAGTTATAGATGGATTCACTACCTCACGATCAGCTAGTCCGGATGTGTGTTACTCTGTGGGCTATTTGGCACGCTAGAAGGAAGGCTATCCATGAGAACACTTACCAGAGCCCCCTTAGTACGCATATAGTTTTGTTCTGAATTTTATTTCGGAGCTAGACCAAGTACAACTTAAATCAACGGTGCAAAAGAGGGCTGCTGGTCAAAATCCCATCCATCCTCGGTGGATTCCGCCTCCTGCCGAAGCAGCAAAGCCGAATGTTGATGCTGGGATAGCAAAAAAAAAGGAGGCAGCTGGAGCCATTGCGGTGGTGGCAAGATCGGAGACAGGTATGTTCTTGGCAGCGTCTGCTGTCCGTTTTGATGGCATCGATGATCCGGAGGTCCTGGAAGCCATGGCCATCAGGGAGGGACTCCACCTTGCTCAGGATCTTAATCTCACCAGGTTCAGTCTGGCTAGCGACTGTCTCAGTGTTGTAAAAGCGTTGAAGGAGACGAACCTAGGGAGCTATGCTCATATTCTGCTTGGCAGAATTTCCCGATTCTTTAGTTGTGCATGAAAACCGTGCCTCAAATAAGGAGACTCATGATCTAGCTAGACTAGTTTGTTCGTCACCTATAGGACGATATGTGTGGCTCATTGATCCGCCTTCGGGCATCTGTATCCCTAGTGTTATGACATTCTAATAAAGATGCCGGTAATTCTTAAAAAAAGATTGCTAGAGAAAACGCTCGCTCTCCACCCGGTAACATCTACCAAGCCCCCCGTTTGTCTTCCTAACCAAATCGCTCGACGTCCTGCACTTCGGTTTGATCTGCCAATTGCCAGCCGTCTCTCGTCCCCATTCGCCTCCTTTACAACAACAGTTAACGATTCCTTCTCCAATTTCGATCTGTATAAGTGTCATCTAATTGATCTTAAAGAGCATAAGATTTAATATCCTAACTCTCTTGTTATTTACGGTTCCTTATTAGACGACTCGATTTTCTATAATCGGTTGAAGGTTTGGGTGGGTAATCTCACTGGATTAGATGATCAAAGATTATAATCCCGAAACGTCTACTCATCTCGATTTAATTAACCAAGCAAATAGGCAGTATACGTAAATTTTCTGAATATTTGTATTTATTTTAGTACTGATGTCTTCTTATCAATTTATCTGGCAATAAAACTATGTAATGGAGCATATATTTTTAAATTTCTCACATCGGCCCGAACTAATGATGCTAATCATAATGAAGGTCCATTGATGTGTCATTTTCCTTTTGGATCAAATAACTCTAAGGCCTTTCACAATGGGAAGTATCTTAGCTCGCAATCCTGGGTAGTGGTGTATTTTAAGAGACAATTAGTACAATAGATTGTATCTTAAGAGTTGTATCTACATTTAATGATGCTGAGTACACGTATGCATTTGATTGGACTAACCATGTATTTTGCCTGATTAATATTGTAGAGGATAGGTACATACAAACCGACTATTCCCTAAGATTTTTTGACCTGACACCTCTATATATATGATTATATATATGATGACGAGCAAAAACAAACAAGCACAGTTTGTCCCAAAACATCTTAGGAGGAAAGATGTCGCCTATGAGAAACATCACATGTGTTCTATGTTTAGCACTAACTCTTGCGTTAGTGTTCACCACTTTGCAACCATCGCTACATCACGGTTGATTATTAGAGGCACAAAAATGTGCTTTAAAAAATATTATAAATGCCTTTAAAATCTTTAAAGGCAATAAAAATAATGCCGAATCAAATGATGTAGGGAAAAATCAGTTAAGGCACTTCAAAAAAGTGCCTTTAAAAATAGTTTTTTGAGGCATTTTTAAAAATGCCTTTAAAAATATATTTTTTAAGGCATTGCAAAAATTGCCTTAGAATAAATTTTAAGGCACTCTTGATAAAAGACTCTAATAATTTTTGTTGGCACTTTTCAAAGTGCCTCAAAAAAATTTTATAGGCAGTTTACAAAAATGCCTCAAAAAATAGTTTAAGACATTATACAGTAAATACAAGCATATACAAAAAATGCCTTAAAATTAATTAAGAACCATTTCTAAAGTGTCTTAAAACAAATAAATACACACCGAAAAACAAATTTAGGCTCACATTACAATTCATCTATTCTTCAAGCTCACATTACAGTATTTAGGAATATGCAAGTTACATAAACACTTCTATAACAAAACTAGAGAGTTGGCCAAAGCACATGTCCGAATCAATCTAAATCCTCAGAGTCTAGCATCAAGTTTGTGCATCCAGTAGGAGCTCCTCCGCTCGGCCGGCCGCCGCTGCCGGAGATCCTCTGCCGGAGCTCACAGTGCTAATTCGCACACATGATCACCAGAAGTAGCTTCGCAGAACTACTCCTGTACAGAACAAACAATGTAGACTGCAAACCTCGAGTTAATTCGGTGGTACTAATTCTTTTCCTGATGTCGGAACAGTTAACCAACAATTTATCGTCTCAACAGTAAAAAGAAGAGCGCTAATGTGGGAACAATAGACAATGTATTGTGTAATTTAGCAATCGATCGATGAAGAGATTGAATGGAACTGGTGTAAATCACAACTTGCTAAACAGGAGTACAACAATTACGGTAGTACTAACGTGAAGAAAAAACATACCCACTGGGTTGGTAGTCAAATAACTAACATGAGCATTGACTAAAATAAAAGAAATATGTATCAGCAAACAATATTTCAGAACCATAACTTCAGGAATCAAGTACTCCATAACAGGAACAAGCACCCACGTTTAACTTGCCCATAATTGCTATATTAGCCTATTTATAAATAGAAATAGCCTATTTAGCACACGGATACATATTGGAGGAAAGGCAATAGAGAAACACACCAATCCGTGAAGAACCGTTAGTTAGATTTCTAAATAGATCATGTAGTGTCTATGTTATTGTATTTAGGACATACCAATTTGTACGATCCAAAAATGCAGGAATCGGAAAAACACGCCAATATTAAAATTTGTAAAGTTGAAACCTCCTAATCTTACATGAATGGTAACTGTAGGAGGCAGCACCAAACTAAATGCTTTTTAGCTGAATTAAATGGTGTTTCATTAACTCACATGAAAACAATTGCAGCCTGACTTCTTGGATTCAAAGAAATTATATTCAATAAATATATTTGAGTAAAATAGAAAATAGGCTATGTATTCAATAAACAATGGTGTTTCATTAGCTCTAAAATTTCTAACTGTGTGAATCAAAGATGGAACTTCTATTAGAAAATTAAAATGGTTCAAATCCTACAGTACTATTTTGAGTCAAAAAGGCTATGTCTGTATTTTCCACCCCAAATAAAATATAAGGATAGATGAAGAATGCAATATGTAAAGACTCCAAATTAGTGACCACGTAATTAAAGGTATGCTCATATTCTCTAGCTACTATTTACAGACAGACAGACATATGCATAACTCAGAACTCTACAAAACATCATATTTCCATGCTTTTTCTAATGTCAAGACCTGATGTATAGAAGATACAGTAAATTGCTTAGACAAAAGCACTAACTAATTTAGCCAACCTTGCATACCTTTAGATCAGCGCAGAATTAAGTAAGTATGCTATATCCTCTCTTCAGTTTTTTCTGTTAGCGCCAAGACATCGATCAGCGCAGAATCAAGTCAGTGTGCTATATCCTCTATTCAGTTCTTTTGCTAGTGGCAAGACATTGATCAGACGTTAATTCTGGCGCTTTATCACTAAGAAAAGATCACATTGCAAAGAACGGGCATCTTCTTGTACAAACCTGAATATTCTGGTGACAACATGAATATTCAGAGGGGCCTCCCATCTCCGGCATCTTCTGCATCTCCTTGTTGTTCCCCCCTGAACCACATGGCATACATGCATGCATCACAACATTAGCACCGGTATCACACCAAATTAGAAATTTGGAAACACACTTACTTTGTTCTTACATGCACAACAACAGACACCAGTTAGGCACCAAAATCACAACCAGATCACCTAATATTTTTAGACCTTTTACAATCATCATTCAGGACCAACTAAGATGCCTTCGATCTACTAAACAACAGGGAATTCAAACCATGTACATAAGTATTGGGAAAGAAGAAATCAACCTGCAGGTGGCTGGCCGTTGGGAAGGTCTTCCCACGCCAATGAGATCCATGCTTCTCTAGGCTGGGGTGGAGAAGAAGGGTGAACAGGAGCAGCCGGTCACGGGACGAAGTAGCTGCGTGCCACCTCGAAAACATCATCATGGGCACCTGGCCCTAGGGCTCTGCCGCGGTCCAGCGTGTGTGCGCCTCCTCGCCGAGCGAAGGAACAAAATCGAGGCCGCGAGAGAGGGGAAACCATCAGGAAATCGAGGCCGCGGATGGCGCTTGCCGAGGAACGGTCGGTGAACCAGACTGCGGAGGGAAATCGAGAATTACGGGAGAGGGGATCTGAGAATAAAGAAGGTGCCAGCGGTGGCCGCCGCGAGGTTCGGAGGCGGAGCGATGGGGTCATGGCCTTAAGGGAGAGAAACCCGCCTCGAGCAGCGCCTCCAAGCCCCCTGACCCCGCCGTGGAGTGGGTGGATCGGGTGGAGCCTCTCGTGGCGCCAAGCGCGCGCGCGGGGCGCGGGAGCGGGAGGAGACCGCGAGGCGGCCCTCGAGGACACCGTCAATGTCGCGGTACAGAGAGGGATCAAAGCCATCGCTGGCTGGCGGCTAGGCAGAGGAGCATGGCGCGCGGGATCGAGCGACAGGGACAGGGCAAGCAAGAGGAGCGCGGAGGGGGAGGAGTCGACGACGACGGCTAAGCGAAGGAGGGCGATGGGGCGCGGCCGACAAGCGATGGCGAGCTCGTCAAGGGGAGGCGGTGGGGATGTGTCGTTGTCCTCCAGGCTCTAGCTGCAGCGCAGGTCAACGTGAACTACAATAAAAGATCAGAAATTGCTAGCACACATTTTTGCCGGCACTTCAGAAATTGCCTCAAAAGATCAGATTATTACCGGTATTCTAGAAAACTGCCTAAGAAAAAACATATTTTCGCTGGTACTTTTGATAGTGCCTTTAAAAATCTTCTTTTTATCGGCACTTTTCAGTAAATGCCCTCAAAAAATAGGTTATGTTCCTCTCTCTCTCTCCATTCAATTGTGATTTTGTTCATTACTTTTCCCACTCTACATGTTTACGCTTTGACTAACTTTGGACTCGCCAAATTGCACCGACGAAAACTGCAAAGCTTTCTGCAATCAAAATTACCCAGGTACAACTGAGACATGCGACAAAGAAAGGGTCGAGGGTGGTAGATTGTGTTGTTGTGAATATTAAGGTCAAGTTGTTGTAAAAATTTGGATGGACCTAGTAGATTCATTCAAATTTTGATAAATCTAAGACATCTATTTTGGGACGGAGGAAGTAATCAATAAAGGGACCGCGAGCCTATGTGAATAAGCCGTGTTTCATGCAGCTCTACGTATGACCCATGCTCTACTTGGTCATATGATCGTTTTTAGCTGCTGCATCAAAAGTTGCCGATCTTTGTTTTAATTTCATCTTAGAAAACTCAGTTGGTGATTGATGAGGTGGCTGTGCCCGCATACTCCTGATTCTAAATTATACTTCCTGAACAAAAACCTAAACTGAATAATGCATCAACGGGAGTACCACAGGTTCTAAATTTTGCATTGCTTGCAAGTCATTCTGTTACTTCTGTTGTTGCTGAGTACCAATTCACGATTTCCAAGGTGAAAACCAAATGTCATGTTTTTTATTGGTTCTGCCTTCCAATGGCCTTGCTAAAGGATTGTTTTGGTAAGGTAGTAAATGACACCGTGAGTCACTCAACTTGTCCTCTATGTGCACTTAAGTCACACATCTTAAAAACCGAACTAACCGGTCACGTAACTCGCAATCGTGTGCACCTGTGATCACAAACATGCCTGCTGGCCGGTTTTTGACAAAAACCGGTAACGTGTCCAACACCGTGTGTAAAAGTAGACAGACTTTTGCAAAAAACACCCTACATTTCTGTCTTGTTACATAACGATTCAATCACCACGTAGTTTACCTCTATTTTTTTGTTTGCAAATACGATTTCCTTTTTATATATGGGGCCCATTTGTCAGCGATGAAAAACGTATTCAAAATAATTAAACCGCGTGGGATTCAAATTGTTGATCTGCAAGCGTGACAAGCATAGCCTATCCAGTACACCAAACAGCCCTCTTATATTACTTCAGGAGAATACGTATATAACAGATGAATATATTAGTGAAAATCATTTTTCTTTTCGCAACCCTACACGCACAAATAGATTCATTCTATTTATCTTTTTAACACTAATTACAAGAATTGAGCCTATTTGTTTTCTTTATAGACGCAACACACACACATATATATTTGCGCTATCTATGATTTTCTATAAAATGTTCATATAGTTATATAAATATTCATAAATTCACTTTAGAGGACGGGCTCACTCGAGCCCCTTTTTGAATTTTTCAAAAATTATCAAATATTTTCAAAAAATATACCTACATGTAGCCACTAATACGAAATACATGTATGCAAATACTATTTTGAGTGCAGAAAAAAAGATAAATATCATAAAATTTGGAAAAACGGAGGCCCATTTAAAATTACACTATTTACGTTCAGATATGAAATCTTCACTTTTTTACCGAGGATAGAATACAAAATATTTTCACATGAGTTTTCGCATACATGTATTGTAAATCATATTGACAATAAAAAAATATAGAGAGCTCTTTTTGCATAAGTCTGTCTGCTCTTACACTCACGTGTTGGGTACGTGACCGGTTTTTGTTAAAAAACGGCTAGCAGAACGGTTTGTGACCACATGTGCACATGATTGCAAGTTGTGTGACCAGTTAATTCTGTTTCTAAGATGTGTGACTTAAGTGCACATATGGGAAAAGATCAATGATCCACAGTGTCATTTACTCTTTCTTCATGGTGTAAACCTAAGATCTTCGATCAGACTACGACAACGGTGCATTGTTCTCTTCTTGAAGGATTCTCTTTTGGAGAATCTCTTTGGTTGTCAAGTTTTTATTTTGTGGTGGTTTGAGTGTTGTTCTTATTGGTGATTGATCATCTTGGCGGCATCATGTTTTAAAATCAATAGATCCCCTTTTAAAAATCATTTTAGGACCATTGTTTGAAGATCGGTATTTCCTGGACATCTTGAAACTATTCGCCAAAGTCAATTTGAAGGAATCAAAAGCAATTGTTAAGACTTAAAAATTCCCTGTCCATTGGGGCATGGTATAAAGTAGATAGGGTTTGTGTTGTACTCATGTTTGGTACCGATAACCAAATAATATACGGAAATAGATTAACTTGCAATATATGAATGTGGAGTGATTTGAAGATATATTGTTTGACTCTAATGGAGGATGTGTAGTGCATGTGTCTAGCAGATGCAAGGGTTATAAGAGTAGAACCGGGAACCATGTAAACTGCCGGAGAAAATTATTAACTGTACTCCCCAGGCGGGATAGTTAACATGCTAGTTCCAGCAGTTCAACGTATCTCAGTTTCAAAGGCAATTTAGTAAGAGAGGCCTAAAATAATAGTAATTACAAATAGGTCAATGGACCATGTAGCGACAACTACAGTACTAGCGCGAGCCAAAGGCGTACCACCGCCCTCGTTCCTCCGTCACCGGAGACGGGCAGAGCTTGTCGTACTAGAGCTTGTTGTAATCGATAGACGAGAAGTCATTGTATTTAGGTCCCAAAGGGTTAGGGCAATAAAGCAACAACCATAGACAATAATGGCATCCGTAGATCGGAAGAGAAAGGCCTGAAAAACAGTAATGTACCTAAAAACCGACCATATCCCAGGATATTTGATGGATACAAAGACTCCATGCGCGCTGGCGCTAGACGGACCCCCGGAGCGAGGATAGAGAGAACTTTATTCTCACTTCAGGATGTAGCCATCGCCTCACCGTCCCAAAGAAGTAACAAAAAAGTCTAAAAAAACATCATCTACCAAATTCCGGCAAAGGCTTTTGCTTGCTTTATCCTTGAAATATCTAATAAGGACAAGATAGTTTGGCATCCTATACACCGTTTAGGTACCAAGCTACCAAAGCTGTGTAGTGATATGTGTGTAACTTCATTCATTTACCAAATGAGGATCTTCTAATGTTTCTCTATCCCCCGGGGTTTCGTGTGAAGTCAAGGATGATCGTTCCATCATGTGCCTTCGCCAGCTCGGTGACCGCCAATAATGAGAGGACGGCGGCGGCAGCCCGGCATTTGTACCTAGTGTTAGAGGAGATAGACAAGTTCAATATCTACAAGCTGCCCGAAGCACCTGTAGCCGCGCCGCCTCCCTAGGGCAGCCCTCAGCCTTGGCGTCCCCTTGGTAGGTTCAAAACTGCACTTCGAAGCCCTCGGTAGGAAGATCCCCATCTACGTACGGTTGTGCTTGCGTCATAGCTCAGAGCGAGAGCTATCATGGGTCACTAGCTTCCTCACCTTGTTATACGATGCCATGACGGGGACGCTGGACGGCGGGAGTACTCTACAGACATATGCCGGACCTGGACGATGACGAGGTGGAGATATGATCAAGGTTGGCTACCACGGTGCCTGGCCTGGCGGCGATGGTAAGAAGTTGTGTGTGTGTCTTAGAGACTAGCTAATTTAGATAAGCCAATCTACCTCTACGAGAAGCGGCACATTATAGGGTAAGGGTACCCCTATCTAAGCCTGTGCATTCCCGGTTTCTGAAACCAGCCCGTACATGAGCGGTTTTGGCTGGTTTGGTTTGGTCTGTACAGTTTAGAAGACGATCGACGCCGCTTGCGGGTTGAGCAGGTTGGTTTTAATGGTTTTGCATGGTGTAAGAATGTAAGATCCCTGAATAGGAAGCTATGGGTCGATCGTTAGCTCGCATGGGATATATTCCGACCTGCCTCGGTCTCAAGTCTCAGCAACAACGCCGCCTTCTCCATCATGGAGATGCTCTGCCAGCAGCATGCTGCCATCGAAACCCTGCGTCGGAGCCGTGGAAGCCACCACCAGCAGTACCTGCACATAGCAAGGACGCCGTGGACTCATTGTGCCGCTTGAGTCAACATCTCTTGCTCCACCTTGTTGTGCCAGCCTGCAGCCATCGACGATGCGATAGCGCGCACGGGCTGACGGGCATGGACGAGCTGTCATGGTGCGCCGATCGAGCTGGTTTTCCTCGCCACCTGCAGGACATGCTCCAACATGTCCATGCCGGAGCACGCCAGGGCGTTCGGCACCGGGTCGCGACTCTCCGCCATGCATGCGCGACAGACGCCATCTCTGTTGGTCTGGAAAGAGAAAGGGCTGCTCAACGTTGGGTGAGGGAGTGAGCTCAGGAAGTCCATCCGCTGCGGCGGCCACGCGACGACCTGTCGGCGGTCATGATACGGCAACGCCGAAAGCTGGGCGTCGCCAGCAGGCGCTACCTCCTCCTGTCCCGGCTCTTGTCCTGTGAGGCGCACGACGCACCGCTGGGATAAAAAGCTTGTTGTTGCTGCTTCATCATGAGCTAGGCTAGCGGAGACGTGTTGCGTGCGATTCAGGAGTTGCGTGTGACAGATGTGCGGTTTGATCGGTTTCACTGGATCCAACCCGTCTCAAACCAGCTCATGGGTTTTTTCGTACGGTTCAATCGGTTTGTTGCAACTAAACTGCCATAAACTGCTGATCCGGTGCGGTTCGGGTTGGTCCGATGATGCGCCGGAAGCCCCACGCTAGTCTGCATTGGGCATGGTAAGTACTGCCTAGTCGAGGTTAGCTAGGGAGCCGAGGCACATGCACGTGTCACCCTGTAAGTGGGAACGGCGGCTGCCCACGGCGCCGCAGCGCCAGCCCAAGGCCACTTAAACTGCTTAGTGGACACCCATGGGCAGAGATAGAACTGTGTCGACCACTCACGGGGCGCCCGCTACTGCCGCCACGTCGTATCTAGGTCGTCGGGCGCCATGGCTGGAGAAAGCTCGCCCTCCCCCCTCCGCATCGAGGCTCCATGGCGCTGGTGCGGGGATCCATCACTCCGCCCTTCCCCTCCGGTATACTTCTCCGTCCACGCCTATCCCATCTCTGGAGCAGCAGAGATCCGGCGAGAGCAGCTGTGGCCGGCAAGTTCCTTGGTTTTCGCGCGTGTCCAGTGAGGTCCTTGGGGTTCCACACGCGGCCGACGAGGTCCGTGGGGAGCCACACGGCTCCGGCGAGGTCCCTGCGGATGTCCGGCGAGGTCCACGGGGAGACGCAGGGCGGCAACAAGTTCCCGCGAAAGAAGAGCCGCAACAAGGTAAATTGAGGCCATGACCCTACCCTGTCCAACATAGAATTACTGAATAAGCTGCTAAATTACATAAGATCCATGGATCAGGATGGATAGAGAGAACCTTATTCTCACTTCAAATTGTAGCCATCGCCTCATTGTCCCAAAAAAGTACAAAAAAAGTCTAAACAAAAAACATCATCTACCAAATTCCGGCAAAGGCTTTTGCTTGCTTTATCCTTGAATTATCTAATAGTAAGGACAAGATAGTTTGGCATCCTATATATATGCCGTTTAGGTACCAAGCTACCAAAGCTGTCTTTGTGTAGTGACATGTGTAATTTCATCTACCAAATGAGGATCTTCTAATGTTTCTCCCCCCTCCCTCCCTCCCGGCTTCATGTGAAAGTGAAGGTGTACGTACATACACAAAGTGGAGTGAGACCATGATGACTGTGTTGGATTATTAGGCATAATTTTCACAATTAATTTCATAATATAAATTATGACAACAACAGCTACAATCACGTGAACCTCTAACATACTAGATGTATTGATCAACATAAACAATAGCAGATTATACGCACTAACAGGCATACTAAAGCAACTGATCTGATAACAATATACGTACTGATCGGTTGCCGATGAAGTCGTTGTTGGTGCAGCGTTTGCAGTAGACTGTCGAAGAAGTCGGCGTTGAAGACGACGAGCACGAGCTCCGACTTGACGACTGGGAAGACGCTACGCGGATGATTTAATCTTGAGCCGCATGAGCGCTTCCCAAAAACCTTATTCGCCCTCTCCCGTACAGGATCACAAGGGCGAGTGGTTCCGGAGACCTGCTCTCCCGTCCGCCGGTGCACGCCGGCAAGCGGGATGGAGTAGACTACGGTGACGGCGCAAGTAGAGAGGATGGCAAAACCCTAGATTGGTTTTCGGTGGTGTTGTGGCGGTAGCCGCGCAGGACTTTATATAGAGAAGCTCAGGAAACCCTAACGGAGGTGAACATGGCCGAGTCCACGTTAGGGTCGGTTACAGTAGCCCACGATCCGGGAGCGACCCGAATAAGCTAACTGTTTGACACGTCTGTCAAAACCTCAGTTTTCCTGAGCAGCAAAATAAAGCTCGGCTCGGCGAGATTCCCGCAACCCGTGGCGCGCACGAGACGAGACGAGACGAGACGAGACGAGCGGGCGGGCGGGCGTGCATGCGAGCGGCGTCGTCGTCGGAGGAGGAGCGCGCGCGTGTATCTCTCTTATTGCCACTCACTTACAAAGTGGTGCAACACTCCACCTTATAAGGTGGTGCAACTCTCCTCCAACTTTCCATGTGGGACTAAACTTGAGCTCCCACTCCACTTCCATGTGAGCTGCCACTAACATGGGCCCAAACACATATGGGCTACCACAAATTTGGGCTTTGAGATTTAGGGAAAATCTGAAATACACATGGGCCTTGAAAGGACTATATCTTCCCATGATGTTTTTGGTGTTAATGATAATCCCAGTTGTGTTTTTTAATTGTGCGTTTGTGTTTCAGGGGAAACGTTGTTGTTGTCTCCTTCTATTGTGGTGGATGCTCTCTTGGGATCTCATGAAGACGGTGGCCTTTTAGTTTTCTCCTAGTTTCTCTCCGGTTGTTGTTTTTAGGTCACCGTACTATCAAGAGGGGGTCCATCTTGGAAGGCTGTGGGAAATCACTTGTTCTTGCACAAACCTATATGCACCTCCACAGCCATCCTACTATTCTGTGAGAGAGCGTTTTCCTGTTCTGTTGGGGACTTCTGTGTCTCACCGGAACTTCCGGCCTGGCGCCAGAAGTTCCGCTCAGGCTTTTTCTGCGGGCTGTTCTAAGCTTTGTTCCAACGCTAGTTCCGCCCCAAGTTCCGATGGTGAATCAGTAACCTTCTCTATCTAATTGTCGTAACTTGGGCCGGAACTTGCATCGGAACTTGTCCTGCCAAAAGGTCCTGAGCGGAACTTCCGCCCAAACGCCGGAACTTCCGGCCAGATTCGATTCATGACCAAAATTCCGCCCTTGTTCCTCCAAGTTCCGTGGTGGCTCAAGAACCTTCATTTTGAAGTGTTCTATTTGCCGGAACTTGGCCGGAACTTGTGTCGGAAGTTCACCGGAACTTCCGGTCTGTTTTGACCGGAACTTCCGGTTGCGCTTCTGGAGCGGGAGTCAACGGTCTGATGACCGTTGGAGCCAGGCTGGGCGGAACTTCCGGCCTCTCACCGGAACTTCCGGTGAGGTTGCGGGGGCTGTAACGGTTCAGCGCGAGGGGGCCTATTTAAGGCACCCCTCTTCTTCCTCCCACTAGTGCTCGAATTTTTCTCTCTCCTCCATTAATGCTCGAGATTCACCTCACTAGATCTCTCTCTCTCTAGCCACTCAAATGACTTGATCTTTTGAGAGGTGAGGGAGGTGACCTAGATCTACACTTCCACCAAAGAAGATTTGATTTCCCCCACCCATCCTTTGTGGATCTTGTTGCTCTTGGGTTTCTTGAAACCCTAGGCGGTGTAGGGCATCCTCGGAGCTAAGGCTTGTGTTGTAAAGCTTCGAGGTGTCGTTGAGGGCCTCCAATTGAGTTGTGGAGCCTCCCCCTCAACCTTGGTGTAAAGGTTTCGGTTGGCGCCTTCAAGGTCACCGGTTAGTGGATTGTGAGGCCTCCTTTGTGGGGGAGCTCACCAGAGAAGAAGGTGAGGCCTTTGTGGCGCTCGACTGACCTTGTGTGGCCCCGACACCTCTCCAACGTAGACGTAGCTCCTTGGGAGTGAACTACAGGAATTACATCTCCGTGTCCCCGCTCCGGTTACTTTGTTCCCTTCCTTTACTCCTTGATATTTACCGTTTTTGTGGTTGGTGTTTTTTTTCTTGCATTTAGGTTGTTCACTTAGTTGCATCTCTAGATAACTTTCCTTCTCGTTGAGCCTAAAAGTGAGAAACAAATTAAAATTGGGTAGACGCCTATTCACCCCCCTCTAGTCATATCAAGTCGGTAATTTCAATTGGTATCAGAGCCAAGGCTCTTATTTCGGGCTTTACCGCCTAAGATACTATGGCCGACGAAGGGGGTAGTGAAACCGAAAAATCCAAGAACTTGGCCACTATGGATGACCTCAAGAAATTGGAGTCGTCCATGATGTCCAAGTTCGAGGAAATGATGACTATCTTGCAGTCTCTCAAGCCAAACCCCATGGTTGCTCTTGACACACCCCAACCCACCGAGGTTCCTCCCACCGTTACGGTGTCCGCCCCCGGGGTAACTCCCGCGGCCGCCACCACTCACTTGGGACTTGGTTTTGTTGCTCAAACCTCTACCAAGGTTCCAAGTGAGAACATCGAGGAGCCCGAGAACCCAACTTCCAAAGAGGAAAATGGAGGAAAGGACTACTCGGCGGTACCCCACCATCAAGTACACTCCGGATCCACCCATTCCCATGCCACACATTATACCTCAAGGAGCACTACCCATGCTAGATACTTCTAATTTCGCCAATTGGCAATATCTAATGCACTCACATATTTCTAGCTCTTCTATTGAGTTAATGAGTATTGTGGAGGATGGATTCTCTCCATATGACCCAAAGAAATTGACACGAGGTGAAGTGGTGGACAAGCAACTCAATGCCACAGCTTTGGGAATGATTCAAAAGGCCTTGACTCCAAAGGATTTTGCTCACATTCGCCGATTCGACACCGCCAAGGGAGCTTGGGATCAACTCACCGAGCTCTTTGTTGGGAATGCAAGCATCCAAAGCTCCAAGTTTGATGAGATCAACAACGAAAAGGATGGTTTCAAATGCAAGATGATGAGACCCCCGAAGACATGTATAGGCGCCTTAAGGTCCTTTGTTCCACTATGAGGGACCTTGGGGCTCACTATGTTGATGACAAGTTTATGAAGAGGAAGTTCATCCAAGCTCTCCTTCCGTTTGAAGAACAAAAGCTCAACTCTATCAAGGGAAGAACCAACTTTCACCTAATGACCTCCCAAGAAGTCTTGAGTGAAGTAATTGCCATGACTATTGCCAAGAAGAATGCGGAGTCCGCTCGAGCTAGGGCCATTAGGTCAACCAAAGTGAATCTTGCTTTGAAGGCCAAGGATATTGAAGTTGATGATGATACATCAAGTGAGTGGTCTCAAGAGGATCTCAAATGTGCCTTCAACGAACATCTTGCTCTCGCTTCAAGGGCCTTTTGGAACAAGTCCGGATTCAAGTCAAGGTCAAGGGACAACTCAAGATTCAATTCACCCAACAAGTCTCCCAAGGCAAGGTCGTGCTACAATTGCAACGACAAGAGTCACTTCGTGGCCAAGTGTCCCTTTGAGAACCGTGAAGACAATGGTGGTCGTCTCATTCGCAAGATCAAGTCAAGACCTCCTCATCCCTTGAACAAGAACTACGCCGTCAAGAACGTCACTAACAAGGAACGAGCAATTGTGGTCCATGAAGAATACCTTTCGGGCACAGATGAAGATGATGATGAAGTTCATGGTGGAGAGATTGTGGGAGTTGCTGCTATTGCTACTACCTCGACTCCACGTCTATCCCTCTTCGACTCGCCAAATGAAAATGTCATCTCCTCCAACCAAAAGTGCTTCATGGCCAAGGCCACCGAGGTAACACCAAAATCCACTCCTCAACCTATCTCTAGTGAGCCTTCCTCTCTTGATCTTGTTGGTCTAGAGGTGAAGAAAGAGATGATTGACATGTGTGAATTTGTTGCTACCTTAGATGAAGAAACTAAAACTTGTTTTGAGTCCTTGCTTGCACAACTTGACAATGCTAGGGATGCCTTAGATGAAAAGGAAGAACTTCTTGACTTGCTAAGTAAAAAATGAAAGAGATGCCGCCGATGAAATTACTTCTCTCACTCAAAGTCTTGAGGATGAACCAAATATGAGAATTAATCTTGAAGAAAATGTGTCTAAGCTTGTAGATGATCATAACAACACCTTGTGCTCTATAATTAAAGAACGTGATCATGCTCTTGCTTTGATTAAGGTTCTCAAGAAATAAAATGTTGAGTTTGTGGGTGGTCATGATAGGACTCAAAAGGATCTTGAGAAACTCAAAGAGGAACACAAAGCATTGGAGAGTAAATTCTCAAATCTTTCTGAAGCCCATGAACAGCTTCAAACTCAATTAACTTGTGATCTTGCTAAGTCTTCCGCTGTGCAAATTATAGACTTGTCTAGCACTCCTAACCCTTGTTGCAAGCATGAGCATCTCATAGAGGAAGTCAAGGTGTTGAAGGATCAACTTGCCAAGACTAGGAAGAAGAAGAAGAACAACAAGAAGAAAAAGAACAAGGGCATGGCCCAAGGGGTACCAAATGGCCTAACCCTCTTGCAAAGTGACAACTTTGCCGGAAAGAACAATCCCTCTTATAATCTTTGCAAATCATATGATGGTCATGTATATGCTAGATATGTGGGAACGTCTTACACACATGATTATCATTGGGCCATTTGGGTGCCAAAGGCTCTTGTGACTAACAAAAGGGGACCCATTGCAAAATGGGTACCTAAAACCAAAGCTTGATTTTCTTGTAGGACTATGCTTCCGCTGGATCAAAATGGGTGCTTGATAGTGGTGCCACGAGTCATATGACCGGAAGGAAGTCTATCATGACCGAGATGAGGCCCAATATTGCCAACACCATGGTCTCCTACGGTGACAAAACAAGCTCTCAGGTTTTGGGTTTTGGCAAAGTGGTGGTAACCCCGGATGTTTCCTTGGTTGACGTCATGCTTGTCAAAACTCTTGGTTACAACTTACTCTCAGTTCGTGCTCTTGCTCTTATGGGTCTTTCTTCTTTCTTTAATTCTCATACCGTGGTCCTCATGTGGAGCAAGTCTCTAAAGGTGGCTTTTGTAGGATATGTAGAACATGACTTGTATGTGGTGGACTTTTCAGGGACCACTACACCTCATGCTCTATGTCTCTATGCTAAAGCCGACAAGGGCTGGTTGTGGCATCGCCGCCTAGCCCATGTTAACATGAGAACTTTGCAAAGACTTCACTCCGAGGGCCACATCCTTGGAATTAACGATGTTTATTTTGCCAAAGATCGTGTTTGCAGGGCTTGTATTGAAGGGAAGATGCATGAAACTCCTCACAAAGCACTCAATCAAATCACTACCGAGAGGTGTTTGGAGCTCTTGCATATGGATCTCTTTGGTCCACCCTCTCACGATAGCCTTGGAGGCAAGAAGTATTGCTTGGTTATTGTGGATGATTTCTCAAGATACACTTGGGTGTTCTTTTTCAAGTACAAGAGTGAGACTCAACAAACCGTCATCGACTTTGCTAATGAGGTTCAACGGAAGCACAATGCAACTATTCTCTCAATTCGAAGTGACAATGGCACCGAGTTCAAAAACTATACCTTGGATGAGTTTCTCAGTGATGAAGGAATCAAGAATCAATACTCCACTCCCTATACCCCTCAACAAAGCGGAGTTGCCGAAAGGAAGAATCGCACATTGATGGATGCGGCTCGGTCTATGCTAGCTGAGTTCAAGTCTCCATACAACTTTTGGGCCGAGGCCATCTCCACCGCTTGCCATGCAACCAACCGGCTTTATCTCCGCAAGAAAAAGAACAAGACCCCCTATGAACTTCTCACTGGGAAAAGCCTAATGTTAGCTACTTTCGGGTGTTTGGTTGCAAGTGCTACATTCTCAAGAAAGGAGTTCGTTTGTCCAAGTTTGAATCCAAGGCCCAAGAAGGAATTTTCGTTGGATACTCAAATCAGTCCCATGCTTATAGATTAGACAACAAAGCCAATGAAAGGGTTGAAGAAACAAGCAACGTGAAGTTTGATGAAAATCATGAGTCTCTTGTTAGGCAAGATGGTGTTTGTGATCCAAGTGATGAAATTCCTCCTAAGGCCATAAGAAGAATGGGTGTGGGTTTCCACCTCCCATTGAGGATCCCCTTATGGACGAAGGAGAAGGACCAAGCTCTACTCAAGTAGAGCCCTCACTTTCACAAGATCATCTTGCCCCTCAAGGACCTACTTTTTTGGCACAAGCTCCCTCAAGCTCTTCCGAAACTTCCCATGCTCATGACTCTCCAAGCTCCAAAGAACAAGCTCTTCATCAGCAACATCAACCTCCCCAAGATGGGGCTCCCCCTCAAGGTCACGGCTCTCCCCAAGGTCAATCTCGTCAAGATCAAGAGCAAGTCAATGATCCTCAAGGATCCTCTCCAAATGATGACTCCCCCGGAGTGGAAATTGATGAAGATGACCCTCGTGTTCGTGCTTATAGTCAAGGCGGTGGCTCAATTGGTGGAAATGACCAAGTGGTAGCTCAAGAATCTCGAGTTGAAGCACAAGCCCGCCGTCAAGCCTATCGTCTCACCAAGCTTGTTCGAGATGGCCATATCCTTGATAATGTCTATGGAGATTTCAATAAAGGTTCTACTACTAGGAGGCAACTAGCTTCCTTTAGCTCTCACCATGCGTTTATCTCTCTTGTGGAACCACAGAAAGTCTTCGAAGCTCTTGAAGATGATGATTGGCTTGCTGCTATGAACGAGGAACTTCACAACTTCAAGAGGAACAATGTTTGGACATTGGTTGAGCGGCCCAAAGACTGTCAAAACGTCATTTGAACCAAGTGGGTCTTCAAGAACAAGTGCGATGCGAATGAAATTGTCGTGCACAACAAGGCAAGGTTAGTTGCCCAAGGATACTTACAAGTTGAGGGCATAGACTACGGTGAGACGTATGCCCCCGTTGCTCGCCTTGAATCCATTCGTATGCTTCTTGCCTTTGCTACCCATCATAACTTTAAGTTGCATCAAATGGATGTTAAGAGTGCTTTTCTTAATGGTCCTTTGAAAGAGTTGGTATACGTTAAGCAACCTCCGGGTTTTGAGGATCCACTTTTTCCGAACCATGTCTACATGCTCAATAAGGCACTCTATGGCCTCAAGCAAGCCCCACGTGCGTGGTATGATTGCCTTAGGGAGCTCTTGTTGATCAAGTGGCTTCAAGTGGGTCTCATTGATCCCACTCTTTTTACTAAGAAAGTTGGAGGCCACTTGTTCGTATGCCAAATCTATGTTGATGACATTATCTTTGGGTCTATTAACAAAACTTTTAATGAGGATTTTGCCAAGCTCATGACCGATCGCTTCGAGATGTCCATGATGGGGGAGTTGAAATTTTTCCTTGGGTTTGAAGTCAAGCAATTGAGGAAAGGGACTTTCATCAACCAAGCCAAATACATCCAAGACATGCTCAAGAAGTTCAAGTTTGATCAAGTCAAAGGTGCCAAGACTCCCATGCCAACTAAGGTTAATCTTGATCTCGATCCCAAGGGTAAGGAAGTGGATCAAAAACTCTATCGATCTATGATTGGTTCTTTGCTCTATCTTTGTGCATCCCGACCAGATGTTATGTTGAGTGTGGGTATGTGTGCAAGATTTCAAGCCGCACCAAAGGAAAGTCACTTGGTGGCGGTCAAGAGAATCTTTTGATATTTAGTTCATACCCCAAACTTTGGGTTGTGGTACCCCAAGGGAGCCAGCTTTGATCTTATTGGTTACACGGACTCGGACTGGGCTGGTGACAAAGTGGGAAGAAAGTCAACCTCCTGAGCTTGTCGGTTTCGGAAGATCTTTGGTTTGTTGGTCCTCGAAGAAGCAGAACTGTGTCGATGTCCACCGCCAAGCTGAGTACATCTCGCCTAAGTCAAGTTGTGCTCAATTGCTATGGATGAAGCAAACTTTAAAGGATCTTGGACTATCTTTTGACAAGGTGCCTCTTCTTTGTGACAATGAGAGTGCCATTGCTATTGCTCACAATCCCGTGCAACACAACCGGACCAAGCACATTGAGATTTGTCATCATTTCATTCGGGACCATGTTGCTAGAGGAGACATCTCTTTGGAGTATGTTCCCACCAAGGCAAATCTTGCGGATCTTTTCACGAAGCCTCTTGATGAAGCAAGGTTCCAGGAGTTAAGGCATAAGCTAAATATCATCGATTCGAGCAATGTTGCTTGAGTACCTTGCACACCTACCCGCGTCTCAATGTGTATCTTGTTTGGATGTAGGCATGTATTTAGGGGGAGTGTAGTTCCTCTTATGAACAAACGCTATCCCTATTATGCGCACATTAAAGTTTTCATACTCTATAGTCTCTAAAGGAGACCATTTGAGATTCATGATGAGTGTTGGTAATGAACCCAAGATATATCTTCGCGGTGTCAAGCCATTTACTCTTATATAAGGTGGCCTCGGCCACCGACCCGTTTTTATTTGTGTCTTTGACCTTTTTGTGTTTTTCTTGGCTTTTGTTGGCTTTGGTTCTTCACAGTTTGAGCTCTCTATCCTAAGCCTTTCCTTTCCTCAAGACCTCTCTATTCCCTGCACAAGTTCTTCCTTGTTATCTTCCAAACCTGAGAAGGTCTTCCTGGCGTCACCGGAACTTCCGGCCGATGTCGAACTTTCGGTCACACCGTTGTTCGTCTGAACCACCTGCTGACCTGGAACGTGTTCAGCCTGACCCGGAACTTCCGGTCCACCAGAACTTCCGGTCCCTGACCGGAACTTCCGGTGGTGCTCCCTGTCCTATATAAGGTGGGCCCTGGGGGAAAACGGGATCTTCTTCCTTTTTCCCCCAAGACCCATCCTCTATTTGGAGCAGCCACCGGCCAAGACCTCTCCGCGAAGGTGCTCCGGCCCCTTCGTCTCCGGCCACTCCTCCACAGCTCTGCTCCGTGGGAACCTTCCCCACCTCGATCTCCCGCCATGGACTCCGGTATTTGCCCTCAACTCCCTCCATTAATGGAGATCTTGCTCTCTCACCATGGCTTGAGTTAGGGCACACCATGTCTATGCTAGTTCTTTGGCTAGAACTTGTTGGGAGATCTTGGTAGGCCTAGGGTATCATGCTAGAGTAGATTGGTCCAATACATTCTTGAAAATCTTTGCACGTGTGGCTTTTAGATCTAGATCTAGTGGACTACTGTTTGGAACCGTCAGTTCGTGGCCTCACCGAAACTTCCGGTTGAAATGGATCGTATGGGCACCTAGAGGGGGGGTGAATAGGTGCTAACCAATTTTTAATACTTTTTCAATTTTAGGCTTGACACAAAGTAAATTCTCTAGATATGCAACTACGAGAATTTCCCTATATGTAACCCTAACTACTAAGCATGTAAAGAGAGGAGCGAGGAAACCGTAGTGGAGCACGCGGAGACACAGGGATTTGTTTTACCGCAGCTCCTTCCTTGTTAAGGGAAGTACATCTGCGTTGGAGGGGTGGGCGGTTCTAAGACCACCACGCCACAATAGGCCTCACCCTATTCTCCGATGGATCTCGCCACGAGAGGCCTGATCCACCTTCTCCACTATTGGATCCCTTCGAGGCGGGAACCGGTGCCTTTTACAATACTATCGGGGCACACACCCACAACCGAATTGGGGGCTCCCGAGATGACAACAAGCTGCCACAAGAACAAGGTTTATCAATATCACTGGTGGAAAAAGGGCCTCCAGTCCCGGGCCGCAACGGGCTCTAGTCCCGGTTTTGGGCCCGGGACTGCGAAAACGGGACTAGAGGCCCCCCTCTAGTCCCGCTACGAACGGCTCAAGGGTCGATATCAACCACGTGGCTGTTTCAGCGCCAGGCGGAATTCTCAGTCCCGGCTGTAACACCACCCGACTAAAATGTTTCGCCAAGAAGAGAACGCCACATTTCTCGCCATGCGTAGATTGTGTATTTTTTTTTGCTATTTTGTTCCTTTTTCGTTTTGTGTTTCACTATAACAAACTTATATTTCAGTATACATATTATATGCTACTACATACACACTACACGTCGATGCATTTATATAATTAATCGATCCCTTGCAAGCATACATATAATCAATCATATCAAAAGGAAGAAATGTTTTGAAATTACATGGTCATTGATGAATATATATATCATATGAGATACATGGAGATGACTAAGGCAAATCGAGTTCCACGTCATCCGCATAATGCTCTCATGTACATCAAGGACTTCCTTCATCATAAATCCCGCCAGCTCCTCTTGAATTGCTCTTATGCGCTGGTCTGGCTCTAGTTTCTCCCGCAAATCATAAATATAATGTGAGTCAACTTTCCGCTCACTGGTCAACTCTCGGATGTACTCGCAGACGTAGTATCCACATAAATGAGTTCCCGGTGGCTACTGTAAACTCTTCGCCATTTTATAAGTTAGCTCCTCTTTGAATGGACCTGGTATTTTCTGTCTGAACGGTGTCCAACACCTGCTCGGCAAAGAAAACGAACAAAGGAGTTATTAGTTACTTGATATCAGGAAATGAATGAAAGAGGACGATATAATGCGATAATGATTGAAATTACTTATGGAGCATTGCTTTCATGTCGCTCCACTTCTCTTGGTCCCAACTTAATGAGTCATAGACTTCAACTAGGGAGTTGTCAACTTGAATGTTTAGCAAGATCCAGTGGAATCTGCGGACGTTTACATAAGCATACATGCATATATAGCTCATCGAGTAAGCAAAAATAAAATGTGTACAAGATATAAACACTCACTTGAAGTTGTAAGGAAATAGTATTTCCTTAACAAAATTATTCTCGGTTAAGAACCTGGACAGGTCTTCCTCCACGTCTTTGGGGTGATTATTTAACGTATATTCATTAATGATATATGGGTCAATGAACCCAACGTCGTATCTTCTAGCTCTTTTGCATTCAAGCATCTTCATTCTGCAGAATATAATATCATCATACAAAATGATATATATAGTTAGGATAATATATTAAATGCAATGAACGAGCTAAAGCTACAAACTTAATTATAGAAATAAATAACTTATGCAGTAGTGACCAATGATAGATTTGTCGAGGGCTGGTTGTATAACTGAAACAGTTCGGTCATTTGAACCTCAGACGAGTATGGTTTGAAGTGATGCTCCGCTCTAACGCCCACCGAAACCAATCTTTCTCGATGCTTTTTTGTGCTTGCGACATGTACCATTCGTACAGATTTAGATATGTGTGGATAGACGCGTGAGCTCCTCATTATCGACTAGAGGCGCCTTGGACATACCGTCAGACTATTTGACCTTTGGCGTATCTTCATAGCCTAAATATTGACCAAGAGACATATTTGCTTCATAGCAAGTGCTTTGGCTCATACAGTGATTCCTATAAGTGCAGCACTAATACGGGCTCTCGGGTCCATTATTTTCAATTCCATATCCATTACAGCTCTTAATGCATTGTCGAGGTCTGAAATGAATTTGATCTGGGCGATCGATTGATTCTTCCGTGTTCGAGCTGGGCAACTTGCTTCCCGCTTTTTGCACTTGTGATTTTTTTCTTCTGTGCTTGCTTAATAATCTCCCGGTCATAGTCTGATTCCAGATTCATCGATATCTGGGATGGTTGCTCAAGAAAGGACTTAGCCCACTTTTTGGTTTTTTCGTTATATATCGGCTTTGGCTCAGGCTTTTTGGGTGCAAAATGCGCCTTAACTTGGGCAGCCACATCCGCGTTAGTTTCCTCATCGGTCTTGTCATAAGGTCTCTTTGGAAGAGCCGGCGGGATATCGACTATCTTCGGCGTTTGACCTTTCTTCCATGTGGGGCGCGGGGGACCGTCAAACTTCCGTTTCTTCGACGAGGTAGTAGTATTGCACGGAGGCGGAGGCGGAGATCAAGTTGATGTACTCCTGCTGCGGCGATCGTCAGCGGGGCGGGGTGGACTTGGAGGTTGGCGATAATCGGGTTGGGGTGGACTTGGAGGTTGGCGATAATCGGGTTGGGGTGGACTTGGAGGTTGACGATATTCGATGCGGGGTGGATTTGGATTCCTTGGAGTCGGTGGCCTTGGCGCCGATCCTGGAAACTTGATGTACTTCTTATTCCATAGAATGATGTTCTGCTTGACATCTCCTAGTTTCGTAAGGCCTTCAGGCGTAGTGATTTCAATCTCTTGGTCCGCAAAATCCTCCACTATGTCATCCACCGTGACACGAGCATAGCCTGGTGGAATCGGAAGTGAATGGTGGAGTGCTCCAGGTAGACAAGGTAAAGTAGTGCCGATCGCCACCTTGAAGGACAGGTTGTTCATTGGCTGATGTAGCTCACATTGTGCCATCTCTCTGACATCATCCACGGGGTAGTGAGGAGCCGGTGCATCATCCAGTAGTGCTTGATCATCAGCACGGACCTCCGTGGAAGCCACGCTGCTTCTCCGTTGGCTAAGATCCAATGCAGGATCATCAGACCGCGGGTGAGTTGACGACGGCGGCCTTTGGCTAATTTCATGCATGAGGTTCTTTAGATCAGCTAGGTCCTGCTCTACCCTGGAGATCTGGTCTGCCTCCCGGTCCTTCTTTCTCAGACGGCTTCTGTAACTGGCATCGTACCGAGGAAACCCTTTCTTCCACGAGACACCGGCGCCTTTGCCTCGTGTTCGTCCTCCCTTTTCAGGATTCCCAGGGGCGTGTGTCAGCTCTTCGTTCTCTCTCTCGGGACGGAACAATCCCAATTGAGCATCGTTCATTGCTTGAATAAGGTCTTGGGAGGGATTTAGAATTTTATCATGAAATAATGTCTTCCATGTTTCTGGGTCCAAGGATCCCCCGTGCCTGTACCACCAGTGCTTTGACCTCTCGGGCCATCCATCTGTACTAGGAGTGACGCCTCGATCCCTCATTTCCTTCTCCATAGTTTCCCACTTTGGGACGGCACTCTTGTAGACACTTGCCCCCATTTTATGATGGTATTTCTTGTTGGCAGCATTTAACGCGTTCTTTGCTGACTTTGCCTTTGCTTTATCAGATTGCTTGTACTGTACAAAATCGGGCCACTGTTCTCTCAACTTCTCGTTTACTCCTTTGAAGTCTGGAGTTTTATTTTTCGCGACATATTTCGCGTATAAATTTTTCTTGTGGTTCCGGTACAGTTCAGCCATCTTGCTTAGTGCCCACTCCTTGACTTTCGCTCTATTTTCAAGCCCACCCGGCCTTGGGGTAATACCATCTACCTCAAATTCCTCATACTCTGGAGGTAGTATGAAATGCGCTATGAGCTTCTGCCAAAGGTCATCTTTGGCATCATCGTGACATAGCTGGATTCTTCACCGGCTTTCTTTGACTTATTCCATTCTTCGATGGTGATCGGCAGGTTGTCCCTAACAAGCACCCCGCATTGATTTATAAACATCCTCCGATGCTTCTCTGGAGCAATCGGTTCACCATCATCATCTATTTCTTCGATGGTGAACCTCTGATTACCATCCAACTTTTGTTCGCCCTCGCTTTGTTCGAAATGTCGATTGCTTCGATCCGTGGGCTAAAAGAAGAAGAGAGAGTGATTAATATATATCTAGATCAGTTAATGAATAGAGGTAACATGAGACTTTATATATATATGTACCTCACGGATCCTCCGAGGGGCCATCATTATTGTTGTTATTTGTTTGCCCTTCGTCCATCTGGACTTCCCCTTGGTACATTAGGTTTTCCTCTAGTCCATCACTGGATGGATTCAGATATGAGGAAATATCTTCCTCGAGCAAAATATCTTCGGTGCCGGTAGTAATGTCTTCACCTCTTATCATGCCCTGAAGAAAACCTTCACCGATGCGACCAGGATATTCGGATGGATCCATCACTTAATTATCTATAACAAAAAGAGAGTTAAACAGGTTAGAAAAAACAATAATCCTAATAACTAAAACAATATAATCCTAATTATAATAATCCTAATATTATTTGTGCTAAAACAATAATCATAATAACTAAAACAAAAAAATAACCCTAATAAAACAATAAATAAAACAATATAATCCTAATAAATAAAACAAAAAATAACTAAAACAATAATCCTAATCCTAATTCTAATATTTTAATTAAAACAATAATCCTAATACTAAAACAAAAAACCCTAATATAAAAAAACTATAGAAACAAACTATAACAAAAAACACTAATAAACCTAATTATAATAATCCTAATAACTAAATCTTAATTATAATAATCCTAATTATAATAATACTAACTATACTAATTATAATAATCCTAATTATATACCTAATTATAACAATCCTAATAATTTTAATTATAATCCTAATTATAATAAACCTAACTATAAAAAAACTATAACAAACTATACAAAAACTATAACAAAAAAATAACAAAAAAAACTATAAAAAAACCACCTGCTGGGGCCTTCTCGATTGAGCTTCACTCACGAGGCGCGGCGAGCAGGCTGCCGTGAGGCTGGCGACAGCAGCTGGCTACAAGGCGGCTGCCATGAGAGGTAGATGTCGCAATGACGGCGAGGATGCTGGTGACAGCCGAGCACGACGGGCGGAAGTGGCACGGCGGGAGATGGCACCTCCTCAGCTGCCTTCGATGCGCTGCCTGTGCTTCTGCCTTCACTATCGAGGAATGCCAAGTGCTGGGCAGGGGCGGTGGCGCGCAGAATATATAGGGTCACACCTTTAGTCCCGGACTAAGCCACGGGACGGGACTAAAGGGTCTTTAGCCCCGGGCCGTGGCTTAACCCGCGACTAAAGACCCCCCCTTTAATCGCTGGAAAGTTACCACGACCGACTAAAGGGTTTTTCTACCGCTTGCTTTTATGCCATAGTATTCCTTTCGTCCCGGGTCCAGCCACGACCCGCGACTAATTGTTTTTTTGTAAATTTTCTTTTTTTAATTCAAAACTAATATAAAAACTTTGAAAAATCATATCTTTTATTGTAATAATCCAAATAAAACAAATAATATGTCTATTATTATCAGAAAAATATAAAGAATCTTAATATAATATCCATTTATCTTTTTGCATCATTTATAAATCGTTTCATTTGTAAATTTTCTTTTTTTATTCAAATCAAATATAAAAACTTTGGAAAATCATATCTTTTATTGTAATAATCCAAATAAAACAAATAATATGTCTATTATTATCAAAAAAATATAAAGAATTTTAATATAATATCCATTTATCTCTTTGAATCATTTATAAATGATTTCATTTGTAAATTTTCTTTTTTAATTCAAATCAAATATAAAAACTTTGAAAAATCATATCTTTTATTGTAATAATCCAAATAAAACAAATAATATGTCTATTATTATCAAAAAAATATAAAGAATTTTAATATAATATCCATTTATCTGTTTGCATCATTTATAAATTATTTCATTTGTAAATTTTCTTTTTTAATTCAAATCAAATATAAAAACTTTGAAAAATCATATCTTTTATTGTAATAATCCAAATAAATCAAATAATATGTCTATTATTATCAAAAAATATAAAGAATTTTAATATAATATCCATTTATCTGTTTGCATCATTTATAAGTTATTTCATTTGTAAATTTTCTTTTTTAATTCAAATCAAATATAAAAACTTTGAAAAATCATATCTTTTATTGTAATAATCCAAATAAAACAAAAAATATGTCTATTATTATCAGAAAAATATAATGAATCTTAATATAATATCCATTTAGTCCCAATTGTAGTCACAAACCGGGACTAAAGATATTTTCCGCCATTTCCCACCTCTTCCCGCCAAGTTTTCCCGCCCTTTCCTTTCTACGAGAGCTTTTAGTCCCGGATGTAGTCACAAACCGGGACTAAAGATATTTTCCGCCATTTCCCACCTCTTCCCTCCAAGTTTTCCTGCCCTTTCCTTTCTACGAGAGATTTTAGTCCCGGATGTAGTCACTAACCGGGACTAAATATATTTCCTGCCATTTCCCAAAGCTTCACGCCAAGTTTTCCCGCCTTTTCCCTCTATATTTAGGGCGATCGTGCCATGGCTATCCACACATCCACACCTTTCTATCTTAGAACAATGGACAACGCCTACTGGGCCATTCTGACCCTCGAGGAGACCGAGGCGCTGTTTTTAATATTAATAAATGTCTTGAGTGTTACCTAATAAATAGAGGGAAATGCCTATATAAAGAGAGGGTTCATCTTTAGTCTCGGTTGGAGAAACCAACCGCGACTGAAGGGATTGCGACAGACTGGGCCAGGCAACACTATAATAGGGGTGAATGTCGACATTATGTCGTGCGGCTTGTACCTTGTCCCGGATGGTGTCACCAACCGGGACTAAAGATGAACCTTTAGTCCCGGTTGGAGACACCAACCGGGACTAAACATGAGTCAGCACTAATAATAGGGGTGAGTGTCGACATTATGTCGTGAGTGTCGACATTATGCCGAGCTGCTTGTACTATAAATAGGCATCCTTGTGAGTCCAGTCCTCCAGCCAGTTTGAGGCATCTCCAAGATGGTTTTCGAGAGCAGGGACACCACTACGGCCAGTTTTAGGGAGATGCCGACGAGCCTGGGCCTCCGGCATCTCCGAGAAATCGTCATAGAGGCACTCCCTAATATGTGAAATTAGTTAGCTCCCAGTATTGATCTAGTTAGAGAAGTTACAAGCTGCAAGATGGTTTTCGAGAGCAGGACACCACTACGTTAGCCAGTTGGAGATGCCGACGGAGCCCAGCCTCCGGCATCTCCGAGAAACTGGTCATAGAGGCACTCCCTAATATGTGACATCACGCGTTTGGAGATCAGATCTTAATGGTAAGTATGAATCGGTATTAAAGGCCCTCCTTTAGTCCTGGTCCAGCCACAAAATGGGACTAACGCACTCAAGATTGTTTGCAGACAACACTATAAAAATGGACACATGCACGGAACATCTTCACTCATAAAATGTTACAATTATTACATATCATTTCTTCGCGTGTGTTCCTTTCTGATCCCGTCGTATCCATGGAGCATCTTCATTCATTAACATGATGCTTGGGTCATCCTTCACCGCGAAGGGCGGAATTTCATGAAACTTATCACAATCTTCTGACATGTCTGTCTTGTCCTCCACTCCCACGATGTTTCTTTTTCCTGAAAGAACTATGTGGCGCTTTGGCTCATCGTCTGATGTATTCTTCTTCTTATTTTTTCGTTTTCTAGGTTTGGTAGACATGTCCTTCACATAGAAAACCTGGGCCACTTCATTGGCTAGGACGAATGGTTCGTCTAAGTACCCAAGATTGTTGAGATCCAACGATGTCATTCCGTATTTCTTGTCTACCTCAACCCCTCCTCCCGTCAGCTTGACCCATTTGCACCGAAACAAGGGGACCTTAAAAGTAGGTCCATAGTCAAGTTCCCATATCTCTATGTAACCATAATATGTGGTCTTTGACCCATTGTTGTCTGTTGCATCAAAGCGGACACCACTGCTTTGGTTGGTGCTCTTTTATCTTGGGCTATCGTGTAAAATGTATACCCATTTATCTCGTACCCTTGGAAAGTCGATATAGTCGAAGATGGTGACCTAGACAACAAGTATAGCTGATCTCCAAGAGTGTTGTTTTTGATGAGATGTTGCAACCAACCGCCAAAACTCTTCATGTGTTCATCTCTAATCCAAGAGTCATGCTTTCTGGTTGTTGGAGTGTAAGATTTTCTTGTGTTCCTCGATATATGGGGTGCTAAGATAGAATTCTGTAGAACGGTGTAATGTGCTTCGTGTAAGAATGTCCGCCTCTATATATTATTGATTTCCTTCCTAGAGTACCTTTTCCACTCGTCTCCTCATACCGTGATTGAGGAAGACCAATCGGCTTAAGGTCGAACGAAGTCAACACAAAATTCAATGACCTCCTCTGCTCCATAGCCCTTGGAGATGCTTCCTTCCGGCCTAGCACGGATTTAACATATTTCTTTAAGATTCCCATGAACCTCTCAAAGGGAAACATATTGTGTAGAAATACAGACCGAGAATGGAAATCTCTTCGACTAGGTGAACCAAGAAAAGGCCATAATATTGAAGAAGGATGGTGGAACACCAACTCAAAACCGACAAGACATTGGAGCACATCATTCTCAGAATCGTGGTAGATCTTCGAGGATTGATTATCTTCTGAGAGATTGCATTGAGAAATGCACATAGCTTCACAATGGGTACTCGAACATTATCTGGTAGAAGCCCCCTCAATGCAATCGGAAGCATTTGCGTCATAATCACGTGGCAGTCATGAGACTTTAGGTTTTGGAACTTTTTTCGCCATATTTATTATCCCTTTATATTCGATTTAAGCCGACGGGACCTTACTACTGCTTAGGCATTCAAAAAATATTTCCTTCTCTTGTTTGGTAAGAGCGTAGCTGGCATGACCTTGAAACCATTCTGGATGCAGGCCATCTGGGTCTTTCATACGTTGATGGTCCTTTCGTGCTTCCGGTGTATCTTTTGTCTTCCCATACACGCCCAAGAAGCCTAGCAGGTTCACGCAAAGATTCTTCGTCACATGCATCACATCGATTGGAGAGCGGACCTCTAAGAATTTCCAATATGGTAGCTCCCATAATATAGATTTCTTCTTCCACATGGGTGTGTTTCCTTTAGCATCTTTCGGAACAGATTTTCCTCCAGGACCCTTTCCAAAGGTTACCAGTTGATCCAAATCTTTGACCATATCAAATATATCAGCACCAAGATGTTTCTTAGGCTTCGTGCGGTGACATGCCGCATCGCTGAAATGCTTGCCTTTCTTTCTTAAGGGATGCTTGGCCAAAAGAAATCGACGATGCTCATTGTATACAGTCTTCTTACAATGTTCCAAATATATACTTGTAGTCTCATCTAAACAGTGTGTGCATGCATTGTATCCCTTGTTTGACTGTCCTGAAAGGTTACTAAGAGCAGGCCAATCATTGATTGTTATGAAAAGCAATGCTCGGAGGTTAAATTCTTCCTGCTTGTGCTCATCCCACACGCCAGATCCCGGTTCGTGCCACAACCGTAAAAGTTCTTCCACTAATGGCCTTAGGTACACATCAATGTCGTTGCCGGGTTGTTCGGACCTTGGATCAACACCGCATCATAATGAACTTCCGCTTCATGCACAACCAAGGAGGAAGGTTATAGATGCATAGAGTCACGGGCCAGTGTGTGGATCGAGCTCTACTCCCCAAAGGGATTCATGCCATCCGTACTTAGACCAAACCTTAAACTCCTTGCGTCATCCGCAAAGTCCGTACTTTCTATCGATTTTTCTCCATTACGACCCATCAGGGGTGTCTCAACATCCCGTCGACTTACGTTCCTCTTTATGCCATCGCAACAACTTGGCGTGCTCTTTGTTTCTGAATAAGCGTTTCAACCGTGGTATTATAGGAGCATACCAGATCACCTTCAGAACCCTCTTCCGGGGCTCGCCCTCAACGTCACCGTGGTCATCTCGTCTAATCTTATACCGAAGTGAAGTGCATACCAGCATGCATCTAAATTCTCATACTCCTCACCGCGGTAGAGGATGCACGATTAGGGCATGCATGTATCTTCCGAACCACTAAACCTAGAGGGCGACACCTTCTTTGCTTCAGACGCATCAAGCGGGCAATACGTTATCTTTTGAAGCATATTCTTCATCATTTTCAGCAACTTTTCCAATGAGGAGTCGTATAGCACACTCAGCCTTCCATCGCAGCAATTCCAGCAGTCGCCCAGCTTTTTCAGACCATTTTCGCAATTTGGGTACAACAACTTTGTGTGATCCTCTAGCATGTGATTGAACTTCTCCCTATCCTTTTCAGTTTCACAATCTCTTCGTGCATCGGCAATGGTCCGACCAAGATCATCAGCGGGTTCATGATGTGTCTCTTCTTCATCCTCCCCTTTAGCATCCCCCATGGAAGTATCTCCGTACTCAGGGAAACCATGATAGTTGTCATCCTCCTCCTCTTCTTCATTGTCTTCCATTATAACCCCTCTCTCTCCGTGCTTGGTCCAACAATTATAACTGGGCATGAAACCGGACTTCAACAGGTGGCTATGAAGGGTTTTTAAGTCAGAGTAATCCTTCTGATTCCTACATCCATTACATGGACAGAATACAAAACCACTGTGCTTGTTTGCATCAGTAACACAGATGAATTCATGCACGCCATTAATGAACTCGCCAGAGCGTCGGTCAGTACCGTATATCCATTCCCGGACCATCTGCATTATAGTAAAAGTATATCAAAAACCATTACACAACATGATAAAATTATTACAAGTTATATTGAGAGCTTGTAGAGCATTAATTTTGAATTTTGAAAAATTTACATGCACCAATTTGTGAATTGGAGAAAACAATCAACATGATAAATGTGGAGTTTTTTATTATTGTTCTATCAGTGAGAACCTCATTCCATTCTAAGCTTTGAAACTCTAAAATTACACATTTCAATTTTCAGTAACTATGTGCCTAATCAAAATTTGTTACACATATATATCAAAATCCTTCTAGCTACTTCTAGAGCATGCATGCATTTGATCCATATCTCTATACTTCTAGAGCATTATATAGAGCTAAAGTAGCAATAAGAGATGAAAGAATGAAGTTCTAACCTTTTAAAGCTTTGGATTTAGGTGTTGCAAACTAAATCTTGACAAATCTTGAGAAAAAAATGGCATGAACTCTCTTGCTTTCTTTGAGAAAAATGGCTAGCATATGCTTTAGGGCAGCTGGCCAGGGAGCTGTATATATAGTGATGGACAATTAGTCCTGGGCCGTGATACGACCCGAGACTAATAGTCCCCGAAAAGAGTTGTTGCCCCGCTCCAGCTTATTAGTCCCGGGCAGACACGGGCCGATTAATGCTCGTCCGCCGGGACTAATGCTTATGGCCATTTCTAGCCGTTGGAGGCCTCACGGACCGGGACTAGTGCTAGCACTAGTCGCGGTTCGTGACGGGCCGGGACTGCTGGGCTTGTTCTGATCGAACCGAAGATGGTTTTTCCAGTAGTGTATAAACAAAAACAAGGATCTAGATATTTGCAAGAAATACTAGATCGGTGGTTCTCCAAATGAATGGAGAGGAGATGAAGTGTTGGGGAGGTGACCCCGGATAGGGTAAGGATGGGGAAAGATGAAAGGATGTCCCCCGTCCAGTTTCCGAGTTAAAGCCTGAGTCGGCCGGATCCTGTAAAGGTCGGCCAAGATATGAGAGGGCAGGACCCTTATGGTAATGGCAAGGCACTACCCGACCGAGGTACTGCGTAAGTCGGTCGGGTTAGCCCGAGTAATCTTAATGCAGGTGAAGGACGAGCCGAGTTATGAGAGGCAAGGCTGAATGATATGAAGCTTACAGGAGAAGGAGAAGCCCAAAGTCAAACTCTAGCCACAGGCTAGGGAGAATTTGAGCAGAGCCAAGCACAAGGTACAAAGGCGCAGAGCGACAGAGGGGCCGAAGGAGGTCACGGAAGTGACAGTACTGAAGCCCGAGGCACGCAGGAGGGGCCCTCTAGAACCTTGCCGTCAGTAGAAGGGCGACACAGAAAGGAGGCCGCCGAGTTACTATCTTGGGACAAGCATATTCCTCGAATATGCTTGCCACGTCAGCCCTAAAGGAACCCAAGGCTCTCCTTTATAAGGGGAGGTTTGGACCCTAAGGAGGGCATCGGCTCATTTGAGGACCGTTAGGCTGGTAAAGGTCTCCCTTTTCTCTTTGTATACAGCTCAAGGAGCACCTGTAGCCCAAGGAAGGAGAAATAAAGATCTTTACCTTAGACTTTTGTGTGTAGAATCAGCTACATCTTCCCTCCCCAGACCCCTCTAGCATCCATTGGCCCCGTACTTTAGCCTACCCATGGCATCTGCCGTGCCACCACCATGATAGTTGGCGCCCACCGTGGGGCCAGCAATGATGCTAGCTGGAGTCATGATTCGGACGGGAAACTTCATTGACACTGGCGAGCGCATTGTCTCTGGCTTGGTCCGGAGATTTGATCTCTGTGACTACGTCAGCGACAACGCGGGCAGCTTCAAGGGAAAAGCTCCTCCGCGCAACGGCGTCTTCATCAGCTTGGGCATGCACCAGATCTACGTCGGCGTCGACATCTCCGGCGTTTATCCTCACCAGGTTGTTATTGCAGGAGAACCTCCCTTAAGCCGCGATGAGCGCCATGAGCGCTACCGCCAGCGTCGAGGTAATGGTCGCAGCCGGGGTGCAGGCGGGAGAAGCAGGCGCCGGATCAAGCAGAGACCCAATGGCAGGAGTGCAGGTCGCGCCCAGGCAGACAACTCCACAACCCACCGAGGTAATCCCTTTGGTGGCCAAACAGGCCGAGGTGCAGGAGACAACCCCAAAGGCACCAAGGGTGAGAGGTCCACCTTTGGAAAGACCAGAAAACATTCTTCAGGCAACCATAGATAATCTGACTACACCTATAGCACCGATACTTGATCCGGCAAATGCTCAGGCAGAGTTGGAAGAAACCAGGCAAAAGGTGCTGGTAGAGGCAAAAAAGGTGTCGGCCTTGCGGGAGTCCTTAAACAGGACCCTGCGAGAATATGCCAAGGCAAACAAGCTTGACGTCAACCCCGAGCGGGTTGATGAGTTGAGGTTAAGAGGAAAAAACCTCATAGATGATATCAACAAGGAGCATGATGCTCATAAGGCAGAATCAGTTGATCTAGGCTTGCCGAGATACAGTACCCCGGTAAAGAACCTGAGAGCGGCAAATGCCGCAGCATTAGAGTTAGAAGGATTGGCCAACGAAGCCCGGCAGAAACAGCAAGAAAGAGTGAATGAGCGGGTGCGCATTGCGAACCAGCAGAATGAAGAAATGCTCAGAGCAGACCTGGCGAGGCTAGGTGCCTCGCGAATGGTTCACTCGGCTGGAGCTGCACCTGCCTTATCAGTGGCATCAGCATCTTCACCCGGAAACAATGCACGAAAGGACAGAGCGGTAACTTCGGGAAAAAGAAATAAGCAAATTGTTCCATATGATCCAGCGGTAGCCGGAAAAGCAAATGAAAACAGAGGCAATGGGAGCCGAGGTAATAGTGGCGAGAGAAACCCCGGCCGTGCCGAGAAGGGCAGCGGAGGCCGAGGCAATGGAGATCTCGGAAGAGGAAATCACAAGAACGATATCCTAGTCGAAGGAAGGAGAGAACCGCCACCCAACCCGCAGCCGAGACATGAACCTTGGCTGGAAAGAGAAATGAGACCAGTTCGCCACACTCAAGTGAATGAGAGGTATAATGATGGATATTCCGAGATGGAATATGCAATTCATGGTGGAAATAACCACTATGGAATGCAGGAGAGAGTTCTGTACAGAGATTTGCCATCAACTAACGCCAGAGTGAAGCTGGACCGGCTATACCGATCCGAACTACTAGAAGAACAAGGTCCACTAGGACCGGCGTGCTTCGGACCTCGGATCATGGGCGAGCCGCCTGTGCTGAACTTTCAGCTGGCAAGAGGCACAAAAACATACAATGGGAGCACTAAACCTCAGGATTGGTTGATTGACTATGCTACTGCGGTAAAAATAGCTGGTGGAAACTTACGATGGGCAGTACGATATGTCCCGCAAATGTTGGAAGGACCAGCTAGAGTATGGCTGAATAACCTGCCAGCAGGCAGTATCAACTGTTGGTTGGATTTTGAAGAAATGTTTGTTAGCAATTTTACCAGTACTTACAAGAGGCCAAACAGGCCGCAGCAGCTAGCCATGTGCAAGCAAAGGCCAAATGAGACAGATAGAGAATTCTTAACTCGGTGGTGTAACCTGAGAAATTCGTGCGAGGGAGTTATAGAGTCACAGGCAATAGCTTGGTTCGCCCAAGGATGCCGCTATGCCAGTGTATTGTGGCAGCGACTGCAAAGAGATATGCCAACCACGTTGGCAGAAACCATTAGGATAGCAGACTCCTATGCATTGGGAGATCCGACGCAACCAGAATTAATGTCGGCAGATCAACGAGAACATCAAGATCAATATGCAAGAGACGTGGCCGGGTCATCCAGGCGCAATGACTTCAGAGGGAGAAGAAGAGAAGAGACCGGATTATAGATATGGTTCAACTCAGGTGGCAGCGGTAGTGCAAGATCAGCCGAGTCACGGAAATAGTCAACGGCAAAAGAATGGCCCTCAGCAATGGACACCAAGGAATGAAGGAAAAATACAATGGACACCAGAGCAAAAGAAGCAATGGCAGGAGAGGCCAAAATACACGTTTGAGTCTATGTTAGATCAGCCGTGTAAATTTCACACGTCAAACCCGGCCAGGCCAGCCATACGACCCGCCAATGTGCATGGATGAAAAACGCAATGGGTAACCCCGCAGGCATATAGGAAACACCTCTCCAGGCACATCAGCAGCATCAGGCACAGTTGACTGGAGCAAATGCACAACAACTAATGTTACCACCCCCTCCCCCGTATGAAAACTCGGACCGAAGGGATGCGGTGCATCAAGTGATAAACCAAGGTCCGGATGGAAGGACAAATCCAAGAAATAATGGACGCAATGATTACAGAGAGCATCATCCGTCGTATTGCGTGTTCACAACAGAACAGCAAGACAAGGAGAGTGTACATCGCTGGCATATGGAAGTACATGCAGTTATGCCGGCAGTACCAAGATATGTGCCTTGGTCGGATCAAGAAATAACTTGGAGCATAAAGGATCACCCCAAGATAATGCCGAGTCCAGGGTCGTATGCACTCGTGTTGGATCCGACATTTGTCGGACCAAGCATTAATGTGAAATTTTCAAAGGTACTCGTGGACAATGGGAGCAGTATCAATATCATGTACAAAGATACAATGCATAAACTCGGAATATCGCAGAACATGCTGCAATCCACGAGAACCACTTTCCACGGGATAGTACCAGGGCTTTCGTGCGAACCCATTGGCAAGGTTCGAGTGGATGTCTTATTCGGCACAAGAGATAATTGCAAAGCAGAAAATCTAGAGTTTGAGGTGGTGGATCTAGAGAGTTGCTATCATGCTCTACTCGGACGGCCAACATTGGCCAAATTCATGGGCAGCTGCCATATAAGTTATCTGAAAATGAAGTTACCCGGACCACAAGGGGTGATAACAGTAGCAGGGGATTACAGGAAGTCAATGGAATGCGCTTCAGCCGGATCAAATCTGGCCGAGTCATTGGTAATAGCAAGAGAAAAAAGAAGGATTCAGGAGGTAGCGGCCCTCGCTCAGTCGGTGCAACTGAATATGCCGGCATTGGCCAACCCACATGGAAGTGTCTCTTTCCAGCCGACTAAGGAAACAAAGAAGGTCCAGATAGATGAGCAATTCCCAGAGCGCACCGTCACCATTGGTGCCGGCCTAGATGCCAAATAGGAAGACGAGCTCACCAACTTCCTCCGTGAGAATCGGGATATCTTTGCATGGTCAACTCAAGACCTGCAAGGTGTGCCGAGGGAGTTGGCTGAGCACTCTTTGAATGTAAGGCCAGGAGCAAGGCCGGTGAAGCAACCTCTCCGCCGCTTCGCCGAAGACAGGAGAAAAATAATAGGGGATGAGATAGCTCGGCTCCTCGCGGCCGGGTTCATCATGGAGGTGCTGTATCCAGATTGGTTATCAAACCCGGTGCTAGTGGAGAAGAAGAAGGAAGATCCAAATATAGCCATTGTATGGCGAATGTGTATCGATTACACGAACCTAAACAAGGCGTGTCCAAAAGACCCTTTTCCTTTACCTAGAATAGACCAAGTCATTGATTCGACCGCTGGTTGTGAACTATTATCATTTGTAGACGCGTATTCTGGTTTTCACCAGATACCGTTAAATCTAGCCGATCAAATAAAGATTGCGTTTATTACCCCGTACGGGGCTTATTGCTATCGCACCATGCCATTCGGCCTGCGCAACGCAGGAGCAACGTATCAGAGATGCATACAAAAATGTCTACATGACCAGATAGGGAAAAATGTACAAGTATATGTAGATGATGTGGTTATCAAAACCAAAGAAAGCAAAACGCTACTGGATGACATCCGGCAGACTTTCGCGAACCTGAGAAGGTTCCGAATCAAGCTTAACCCGGAAAAATGCACATTTGGTGTGCCAACAGGAAAATTGCTCGGTTTTCTCGTATCTAGCCGAGGTATAGAGGCCTACCCAACTAAGATAAAAGCAGTGGAAAGGATGGAATTGCCGAGATGTCTAAATGACGTACAAAAGTTCACAGGTTGTTTAGCCTCGCTCAGCCGGTTTGTATGTCGGCTGGGAGAAAAAGCACTACCACTTTATCAGCTGATGAAAAAATCGGATAAATTCATTTGGACTCCACAAGCAGACAATGCATTTCACGAATTGAAAAAGATGTTGGTCACAGCGCCGGTCTTGGCTTCTCCATTATCGAAAGAGCCTATGTTACTTTACATAGCAGCCACCAACAGAGTAGTGAGCGCTGTAATCGTGGTGGAACGAATTGAAGATGGTAAATCAGTACAAAGGCCGGTGTATTACCTAAGCGAGGTACTATCAGCCTCAAAACAAAATTACCCACATTATCAGAAGATGGCATATGGGGTGTACATGTCAGCAAAGAAACTTAAATATTACTTCGAAGAGCACCCCATCAAGGTGATTTGTGAAGCACCTATAGCCGACATATTGAGCAACAAAGATGCAAGTGGCCGAATAGCAAAATGGGCAATTGAATTGTCACCCTATGCTCCATAATTGACAAAGTAGATGCAATCAAATCTCGTGTGGCCGACTTCTTCAGAGATTGGGCCGAGGTACAATATGAGCCACCATTACCAGATCCGAATTATTGGACGATGCACTTTGACGGTTCCAAACTAAGAAATGGTTTAAAGGAATAGTGTTAACCTCGCCAAAAAGAGACCAGCTGAGATATGTGCTGCAAATACATTTTGCCGCGTCAAACAATGTAGTCGAATATGAGGCACTAGTCCATGGATTGAAGGTGGCGAAAGAGATTGGCATACGCCGAATCTTGTGCTATGGAGATTCAGATTTAGTAGTACAGCAAGTCTCAGGCAATTGGGATGCGCTGGATGATAATATGGATTTGTATAGGTTTCATGTGCAAAAACTCAGTGGATACTTTGATGGATGTGAATTTCATCACATACCTCGGGCAGAAAACGACGCCGCGGACACATTGTCAAAACTCGGATCAACCAGACAGTCAATTCCCCCAGGTATCGCCCTAGAGCACTTGAGGAAGCCATCAATAACACCATCTCCAGAATCCGAATCCATCTTTATTCCGGCAAAATCAAGAGAGGATAATGTGCCGATGGAAATTGACAAGCAATGTAACCCGGAAATTCCAAAAATAAAGCCAGCCGAGGTAAGGATGAGTATAGAGAAATCCGAGGTAGTTATGTCGGCAGAAAATATGGAAATAGATAGTGAAACACCAGGGAAAATCACACCTACATGGGCGCAAACCATATTCTCTTACCTTAGAGATGCAAGTTTGCCGAATAACGAGATATTGGCAAGACAGACAGTGAGAAGAGCTAAATCTTATACAATCATAAACAATGAGCTGTATAAAAGGAGTGTCACAAGTGTGTTGCAAAGATGTGTGAGCTCGGCGGAAGGCCAGGAGATCCTCCTAGATATACATCAAGGAGAATGCAGACATCGCGCCTCATCCCGAGCTTTAGTGGCCAAAGCATTCAGGCATGGGTTTTATTGGCCAACAGCGTTGAAAGAGGCCAAGGAACTGGTCGAAAAATGTAATAGTTGCCAAAAATATGCCAGCAAAATACATATGCCTTCATCTGAGTTAAAAACAATACCAATTACTTGGCCATTTTCTGTATGGTGCTTAGATATGGTGGGACCATTTAAGCCGGCCCGAGGTGGGATGACCCACATATTAGTCATGGTGGACAAATTCACAAAATGGATTGAAGTGAAACCAATAAAGAAATGTGATGGGCCCACAGCAGTGAAATTCCTCAAAGATATTATCTTAAGATATGGGTACCCACACGGTTATTACGCATAAGCACAAACTTTGCAGAAGGAGCCTTCGCTAGATTCTGTCAAGAAAAGCACATAAGACTAGATGTCGCCTCTGTGGCTCACCCAGCATCCAATGGGCAAGTAGAAAGGTCTAATGGACTAGTACTGTCCGGAATAAAACCACGACTCGTCGAACCGCTGCAAAGGTCGGCAGGATGTTGGATTGAGGAACTACCAGCAATACTATGGAGTCTCAGGACTACCCCAAACAGATCAACAGGTTATACGCCATTTTTTCTAGTGTATGGAGCAGAAGCTGTGCTTCCAGCCAACATAATACATGACTCCCCAAGGGTTACCCAGTATACAACCGCTGAAGTAAATGAGGTAGCTCGACAAGATGATGTCGACCTGCTAGAAGAAGCCAGAGAGCTGGCGCTATCAAGATCAACTATCTATCAGCAGGACTTGCGACGATATCACAGCAAGAAGGTGAATCCAAGAGTGTTTAAAGAAGGAGATTTGGTTCTCCGGCTGGTGCAACGCACGGCCGGCATGCACAAGCTGTCGCCTCCATTGGAAGGACCATTCATCGTGAGCAAAGCATTGCACAATGATGCGTATTACCTAATCGACGCGCAATCACCAGGAAAAAACAGGGCAGACAAAGCCGACGAAGAATCGAAAAGACCATGGAACGTAGCTTTACTTCGTCCATTTTACTCGTAGGAGTCGTCTATGACACGTCGTAAAATGATGCCTCAAGATGGAGCACCAACTATGTATTGAACCTCGGCAAACAGAGCAGTGACTCGGGGACTGCCATATGTTGTTTTTCTAATTTTATGTTATGTATTAAACCTCGGCACCTTGAGCAGTGACTCGGGAACTGCACTATATTTTTTTTAAGTTTGGTTTATGTACTAAACCTCGGCACCTTGAGCAGTTACTCGGGGACTGTCCCCTATTGTTTCTATGTTTGATTCAAGTATTGGACCTCGGCGCTAAAGCAGTGGCTCGGGGACTGACATATATTATTTCTAAGTTTGGTTTATATATTAAACCTTATTGCCTTGAGCAGTGGCTCGGGGACTACCCTATGTTATTTCTAAATATGGGTTATCCTTTGTTGCAAGAGTGGGTATCAAACTTAGGCTCCCAGAGTGATATTACTTAGCTCTTCCCAAATACGGTCTTCAAGGTTCACGCCCAGATTAACAGTCCAAACCACAGTGGTCAAATGGCGAAGTTTATCAAAGTCAGGCAATGTTAGACGCCGAACTACGGGAGAACAAAGGCAAATATATACTCCAAACTCAAGAAATTAAAGGCCGCCAAAGCAAGGATTCGGACAAATAGGACCAGTTAAACAAAGTAATAACGATCACAACCACATGTGTCTCAGTGGCACACGGAAAAAGAAATTCATGCCGCACAAAAGACGGACAAATGTTTGACGTACATCATACGCCCGGCATACCAGGGGTAAGAAAAGACTTAGAGTTTTTTAGCTGGGGAGGCAGTGCCTTGGTCAGGAGCTGAGCACTCAGAGGTAGGTGGAACTTCGGCCGAGGTTGCCTCGCCCTCCATAGACCTAGGAATGACTTCGGAGGAAGCCCGAGGCTATGGAGGAGCGTCAGCTTGTGCAGTGGAATGCCCAGTACCTTTGGAGGAGGATCGCGCGTCGCCGTTACCATCCGAGCTCGAACTGGAACCACCAGAAGTAGCCGAGTCACCCTCATCTTCGCCCTGATCAGCGGAGTTATCATCCGAGGCATCCTCGACTTCGACCTCGTCCTCCGGGTTAGGAAGGAAACTCGGACCTTCATTCCAGCTATGCACGTCTGCATACTCAACAAGCTGGAAGGCACGAGCTTGCCGAAGAGCGACAAAGTCTGGGTCCTCAACCCAACGGGAACCAGTGCGCAAATTTCACAAGGTATCAAGAGAAATATGTTCATACCATGACATGATGACAGTGAGAGCCATATCAGCACCAGCTCGTCCGGCCAATTCCCTCCAAAGACTTAGCTATCTTTCGGATGCCATTAATCTTTCCACCAATATTTTGACCTCATCAATATCAGGAGTCCCAGAAGTATTCGGCCAGAGAACATGGTAGGCTCGGATAGCTGCCTGCACCAAATCCCTGCCCATAATCTTCATCGGACCAACTGCAGTGCCAACAGCAACCAAGAAATCTTCCATCGAGTACTCTGAGCCCGCATCAGCAGGAACACCTCGGCGCACACGAGCATTAATTACCGCTTTAGAGCTCACGGGCTTAGCTTCTGGAAAATGGTCTGCGCAAAACAGAAGTGCGTTGATCAGCGGTAAGCAAGGGTAAAGATAACTTGGCCAAGGTCAGAAGCTTACGATGAATATAGCTCAGCATTATCTGAAGATCTTTAGCCCAATCACTCTTGCTCTTCTCAAAGCGAGTGATCTCCTCGCTCATCCCCCGTGTCTTCAGTTCGGCAGCCTCGAGGAGCTCTTTATTTTTCTGCAATTGCAGAGCTAGCCGATTCTTCTCCTCGGAGAACTCCTGGTCGACCTTTTCTAATTCAGACTTCTGAGAGAGCTTAGGGGACTCCACCTCGGCACACAAGCGAGCTATCTCGTCATCTTTATCCTTCAGCTGCGCTGAGTGAGTAGCAGTTTGTTCTAAAAAATGCAGCATCACATCAGGCATGGGCGTGCAATCTTGGTGGGACGCTGCAAAGGTTTGTACCTCGGCTGTACCAAAGCCAAAAGAGTTAAAAGAAACTTAATGCACATTTCAAAGGGGAGTATATAAAGTAAAAGAGTAACTAACCTTCCAGGGCCTTGACTTTTTTCTCAAGGCGGATGTTAAGATTATTGATGTTCCCTGTTTACCAACAAAGTGAGCCAACATCTCATGTACAAAACAATAAGAACTTCGGAGATGATGCAAGAGTTTGTCAACTTACCAGCTTTCTTCACCACAGGAATAACCTTCTCGTACTTTTCTTGCAATTTTTTATGCGCGAAAAGCAGCCTTTGGAATTCGGCGGTCCGCCGGTCATGCGCAACCTAAGCAATAAAGCAAATAGTAATAAGATATTCAAACCTAATACAGGTCCGAGTCAAGCAAGACTTAACTCGGATCTAGGTGGCAGGATATTCCAAGCTAAGACAGATCCGAGTCAAGCAAAACTTAACTCGGACCTAGGTGGATGGATATTCAAAGTTCAGACAGACCCAAATCAAGCAGAATTTAATGCAGATCTAGTAGGATGGAGGTTCGAACTCTAAGAAAAAACTGAACTAAGTAAAGCATCATAAAACTTCCAAACGAATAACGAGTTATTCGGTTGCAAGCTTCGGGGACTAGAGTATATATAATAGCATCCGGAGGACTAATCAGAACTCCGTAAAAACAATTACCTCATTCATCTTGTCACTGTCAAGAACGATCTTGGCAGCCAGATGTAGGCGGCTGCTGATGTCGGAAAGTTGAAACGGCTGGGTGCTTGGATTACCCTCGAGCTGATCAGCAGCGTTCCAGTTGTGGGCATACACGACCAACGAGCCGAGACTGTTCCCACTTTCCGTGCGAGTCAGAACTTTACCTCGGACATGTTGGGTAGCCACCGCTGCCGCGGGACTCTTATGGAGGGCAAGCTGTGTGTCGGCAGCCGGGGTAATAGTGCTCTTAGCAGAGGAAGCCCCCTTGCGCAGCGCGTCAGCAATGGTAGGCTGAGATGAGCTGGCAAGTCCTTTCTGAGAGGACGCAGGCTTCGTAACAACGACTTTCCTTGCCTTAGCAGAGGCGTCAGTAGGAGCTGATACCTCGGCACTTGGAGCAGTGTCCCTGGGAGCCGGAGGAATTACAGTGGCAGAGGGTGCCGAGATATTGATATCCTCGGCTAGAGTTGGTGTCACAGTAGAAACCGCAGGGGTCGAAGGGATCACGACGGAAACATCGGGGTTCACGGAGGAGGCAGCGGGTTCGGTAGGAATATCTGTTGGCCGAAGTGTATCGGCATCAACAGGAGAAATCTCAGGCGCATCATGGCGAGGTGATGTCTGATTTGGAGCAGGAGGAGAAGCAACGCGAGCAGGACTCGGAACTCTGGTATCCTCAGGAGGCGGAGGAGAAGGCGGCCGAGTCGTACGACTCATCATGCTAGGTCCGCTGGGTTTAACAGAAAGAGGAGCCCTGCAAAGACAAGAAGATTAGGTCAAAAAAGCAGAGAGAGAAATAAGAAATACAAACAAAAGCAACTCACCCAGTAACCCCGGGCATAGTTTTGCGCTTCAGAGGGTGCTAGGCTGACTTCTTTATTCGTTTCCTGGGAGCCGCTTCTGAGGCACCAGCTGGAGCGCTACGTTTCCCCGAGGTAACAGGAGGCCGGGAGGCGAGAGGCTCGGCGTTGTGAACCTGACCGGCCGGATTAGCTGGGAAAGTAGAAGCCGGAAATGCATAAGAAATTGGCATTGCGGCAACTACCTCTAGAACTTGGATCTCGTCCGAATCACCTTCCTCCTCGTGCGTCGAGGTCTTGCCGCGAGCGCGAGCCGGAGCAAGATACGACTTAGGAACGAACTCTTCTGAGTCCGGCTCCCCGCTGTCCGGAGTATTCCGATCCGCAGGCCACGGGAGTGACAAAACCTCGGCGTCCTCAGTCTTCTGCTCCTCAAACCTCTACAGGACAAGAAAGAGAAAAATTAGCAAAAAGAATTACGAACGCGATTAGAAAGCAAAACACAAATGCGTAAACTTACTTCGGGAGGGGGATGCTCGCGGGTGAACGGCTTCAATCCCTAGGCCCAATCCTCAGGCATCTCCGTCTTAAAGATAGCCCGGACGCGCTTGAAGATGAGGTAGTTGTCCAGCTCCACCGTCGAGACTCGGTTAGTATCGAGAGGACCGCTCATATAGCAGAGTTTGTGTGTGCGTTTCTGGAATGGGCAGATCCGGCTGCTGATGAAGGTAGTCATCAGATCCTCACCGCGTAGCCCGGAGCGGATTAGTTCCTTCAGCCGAATCTCAAAGGCCTCGGCCAGAGCATGACTCTTCCTCGGATTATAGGTCCAGTTCCGCTTGGAAGGAGGGCCAATGGAAAAAGCAGGGAGCCGAATCTTATCTTCACTCCCAGAGTTCTTGACATAAAAGAATGACTTATGCCACTTCTTGCATGATTCTAGACCTGCAACGCGAGGAAATACGGATTGCCTCCGAGGTGTGATGGACGCGGCACCGCATTGGGTGAGCAACTTCTCGGAGGGTTGCAGAGATTTGTCTGGGACGACGTTGGATTGAATCTGAAAGAACTTTGACCAAACATGCACCGATGGCCATAGGCCGAAGTATCCCTCCGAGGCAGAGATGAAGGCAGAAAGAGAGGCGATGGCGTTAGCAGGAAGATGATGCGGCTGAAGGCCGAAGTAATCAAGGAACTCCCTAGCGAAATCGCTGAGAGGGAGACCAAACCCACGAGCGAAATGCGACATGAAGACCACATATTCTCCCTCCCTAAGAACTGGAGAGGACTCGCTGCCGGGTAAGCGAAAAGTTACCTCGGCAGGAATCCGACGAGTTCGGATTAGCCACTAAACCTCTCGGCGGGTGACAGAAGAGCCCTGCCACGAGCCCCGTTCGGGCCCAGAGGCAGCATCGTCATCCTCAATAAGGGCACCGCTGACGGAGCTCGACATGGGGTCGCCGAAAAGATTTACGGAGGAAGAACTAGCGGCGGAGGAAAACTTAGAACTGCATGGCCTCGTCGTAATTCTAGGCAGAAACAGCAGCGGAGCAGCGAAGGAAGTACATCGCGAAAACGAAAGGGAAACAGAGGAATCTAGAGGAGATCCTAGGCAATAGGACTGGAAGAACTCACCGGACGGCATTTAGAAGAGCAAGCGAAGGGGACGAGGGCGACGGAGCGGTCTTGAACCTGGCGTCGGAGACCAGGAGAGAGCAAGGCAAGGAAGCACGAACGGGAGTGGAGGCGTGAGGAAGAAGAAGGGCGCAGGTAAGGGGAAGGGGAAAGTGAATCCCCCAGTCCCGCTGATCCATAAGAGCTTCAAAACGAACTTTGTGCTCACCTTGCAAGTTAGTGTAGAAGTAATCCAAAGCAATAATCTCTTCTTTAACCTTAAGACTAGTAGGATCATCCATGTCACTCATAGCCTTAGAAAAAGAAGAGTTAGAAGTCGTTGCCTCAGAGCTTCTTGCCATGAGACAAGTGGCATTCTTGTTGATGATGTTTTCATTCGGGGAGTCGAAGAGAGATGTTGCTGTAGATGTGGTGGCTATAGCAGCCACCTCTTGAGAGTTATCATCCTCGTCCTCATCTTCACTTCCCGATGAATATTCTTCTTGAGCCACTAGAACAATCTTCGGTTGCTTCTTGAAGGGAGCATTCTTCTTTACAAACTGTTTCTTGCGTGGAGCCTTTGACTTGTCCTTGAAAATAAGTCTTCCTCCAATATCTTCCCTACTTTGATATGGACACTCAGCTACAAAGTGCAGCCGGTCACCACAATTGAAGCATGTTCTCAGCTTGGGACCATTTTCTTTTCTTCCATAGGCTCCACTCTTGCGTTCTAGTTCAGCTTTAGCCTTGGCTGGATCTTTCCAAAAGTTTCTTGCATAAAGAGCCAAGTATTGTCCGTGGATCCTTTTTATATTCTCGGGACAGTCCAGACCTTCTACCGCATATTCATCATGATCAATCACACTAGTCTTCAAGGCCATATTGACCCCCTTTTGCATCCCCATAGCTCGAGCATGAGCATCTTCGGCATTCTTGGCAGCCACTTTGAAAGCGGCCATTTCTTGCATTACCTCATTGGATGACATGAGGTGATAGTTATGCCTACCTTGTAGGCTTTTCAAATCTGTGGGCTCAAACGGCATAAGAGCACTGACATACTTGCGCTTGATCCAAGCATCATCAACATGAGCTGCACCGTGGTTTCTGAAGGTTGTGGCTATAGCCTTGAGCCTCCTATACATGTCCTCGCGGTCTTCTCCATCCAGCATATAGAATCCTTCAGCTTCGTTGCTCAACGCATCATATCTATTCCTCTCATACTTTCATTTCCGATGAAGAGCTCGGTGAGGGCATCCCAAGCTTCTTTAGCTGTGCTAAGATGTTGAATGTGTGGCATGTCTTTGTCACCCACACCAAGTTGTATCATGTGTAGAGCTGTAGCATTGAGTTGGCTATCAACAATTTCTCTTCTTGTGAGATTGTTGGGGTTTCCAACATGAAGACCATTTTCTATGATTTTCCACAACTCAATGGAGGAACTGCACACATGAGACTTCATAAAAAATTTCCATTGAGAAAAAGTAGATGCAGAAAGTTTGGGTGGATCACCCCTATTATGTATATGTGGGTGAGTGATAGGTGGATCAGGAGAATACACATGAGAAACCTCATTGTATCCATCCTTACCGCTATCCTTTTTCGAGGAGCTCTTGCTACTATCATCACCAACCACTTCGTTATCTTTGGAAACAGTTTTACCCGTTTCCTTGGATTGCGGAGTGGTATCCTTAGAGTTAGATGGAGGTGATGCTGCGGATGTGGAGAGACGCATTATCAATTGACGCATCTCTTCCATCTTAGCCTCCATTGAACTCACCAAGGTTGTTTCCAACATCTTGAGATTGTTCATGGTGACTACCTCCGGAGCATCACTCCCATCTACCTTGGAACCCATACTACTCTTAGGCGGTTAAGCCCGAAATAAGAGCCGAAGCTCTGATACCAATTGAAATGCATCGTATGGGCACCTAGAGGGGGGTGAATAGGTGCTAACCAATTTTTAATACTTTTTCAATTTTAGGCTTGACACAAAGTAAATTCTCTAGATATGCAACTACGAGAATTTCCCTATATGTAACCCTAACTACTAACCACGTAAAGAGAGGAGCGAGGAAACCGTAGTGGAGCACGCAGAGACACATGGATTTGTTTTACCGCAGTTCCTTCCTTATTAAGGGAAGTACATCTGCGTTGGAGGGGTGGGCGGTTCTAAGACCACCACGCCACAATAGGCCTCACCCTATTCTTCGATGGATCTCGCCACGAGAGGCCTGATCCACCTTCTCCACTATTGGATCCCTTCGAGGCGGGAACCGGTGCCTTTTACAATACTATCGGGGCACACACCCACAACCGAATTGGGGGCTCCCGAGATGACAACAAGCTGCCACAAGAACAAGGTTTATCAATATAAACAAAAACAAGGATCTAGATATTTGCAAGAAATACTAGATCGGTGGTTCTCCAAATGAATGGAGAGGAGATGAAGCGCTTGATTGCTGATGATGAAGATTGAGTTCTCCTCCTTTGATTCCCCAAGGGGCGGGACCTTTGGGTGGATCTAGGTGGAGCTCTCTTGGATGGAGGTTGCAGATCAGATCTCGTCTTTTTCGAATGAATCAAGAGTTCTGGCAGGAGGGGGAAGGCTGGCTTAAATACCCCCTCCCCAGATCTGGCCGTTGCACAACTTTGGGGGCAGATTATCCGCCCCCCACTTGGGGCGGATTATCCACCCCCTGGGATAACTCCGCCCCCAGGGCGGATTCTCCGGGGGAAACTCCGCCCCCTCTCTGGGGCTGACGCCTGCAAAACTTGGTGAAGATCTTGGGGGGCGGGTAATCCGGCCCCCTCCAGGGACGGATTATCCGGCCAGACCGGAAAGTCTGGCCAACACTCCGCCCCCTCTCTGGGGCTTGCGCCTTGGCGATGAGCATGGGGGGCGGACTATCTGGCGGGGCCGGAAAATTTGGCCAAAACTCCGCCCCCCTTCTGGGGCTTGCGCCTGCTTGGGAAGAGGGAGGGGCGGATTATCCGCCCCCAAAGGCAGAATCCTTTTCCCTTTTTCTCAAAGAGAGCTGCAACACTTCAACACACATTAAATAATCCTTGATATTGTTATCTAACACACAAAACACTAGGGATTATAAAATGTTCTTTCACCGGTGAGCCACGACCGGAACTTACGGTGGACCATTTTCACCGGAAGTTCCGGCAACAATGCAACTTTTTCCTGATTGTATTTTTCCAATCTATTTCTTTTGTTCCATCTTCCGAACTTGTGCACTTACCCCACCTTCCCTCGCTATTCTTATGCTTTCCTCTCAGGGCAAGGAGGTACTCGCCAAGGCAAGCGTACCCGTCGACCATCCTCTGACATTCCTCCTAAGATTGATGAAGAAGATGTTGAGGTTATGCGTCCAACCACTCAGACTAGTCGTCAGAAGGCTACTGCTTCTCGCCGTCTTTATTTGAAGGAAAAGGCCTGCTCTTGCTCAAGGCCACGTTGCTTTGGACATGGCCAAAGCCAAGATTTCCAAATGGTCTCAGAAAGCTTACTCTGCATTCAGGCGTACAGATCCCTACCTCGTGGCTCGTGACCGTCTTTGCTTGGATCCTCACTTCCACAACTGTCGTCAGGAACAGATATTTGCTGAAATCTATGCAACAAAGAAGAAGTTCGTGGTTGCTCCTTAAAAGTACATCAATGTGACTCACATGGAAGAGAAGCATGCATACTTTGGCGAGGCTCTTGATATTTGCCAGAAGTTTGGACTGATTCCTCTCATGGAGCACCGTCAGAACTATGATGTGAATGCTATTGCTTAGTTTTACTCAACTCTGTTTATTCACATGCAGTCCTCTACTGAAGGTGTGTTGAAGTGGATGACTAGGGAAGTGTTTCTTACCGCCACTTGGTCTGAGTTTGCTGAGCTTCTTGGTTATCCCCTTCAGCCTGGCCGCGGGGCAAATGGTTGGCGTGTTCATGGTCCTGAAGCTGCTGATCCTGAGGTCCTGGAGCCTCTCTACATTGAAGGGTGGGGAACTGTTGGGTTTGTGAATCATCTGCTGCTAGTTTTTGACTTCATGCGCAGGGTGTACTTGAACACCATCTCTCCCAAGGCTGGTAACTTTGATCAGCTCCATGGCTATCAGGTTGACCTCATGCATCAGACTTATCTCCGCCGTGACACTGATAGACCCATGGATGTTATGCACTTCATCTACTCCGAGCTGTGGCAAGCTATTATTGAAAAGAAATCCTGAATCTATGCTCCCTTCATTCAGAATCTCATCAATCACAAGTGGCTTGAGACGACTGGCACTCGCTTTCCTGAAGACAACATCACCATTCATGAAGAGAAGAAGCTGCATGTGAGTAAGAACCAAAAGCCTCGTTCTCAAGAAGAAAAGGAAGCTGAACTCAAGAAGGCCCGGGATGAAGCTGGTGGTCCTTCCTCTGCTCCTGAGGGTTCTCGTGATGGTGGTCCGTCTCTCCAGAGGCAGCCGTCTTGGGCAAAGAAGCTGCTTGGGAAGGTGAAGAAAACTTTCTGCTTTTCGCAGACCCATGATCGTGCCTATGTAGATCAGCGTCACAATGTTCAGTGCCAGAAGGCCATCATGACCGCTCTCAACATTCCCAGCTCTCCGGTCACTAGCTCTGTCACTGTTCCCAAGGATGATTGGATTCGCGACAACTGCCACTGGTCCGAGGATGAGTCTGAGGAGGAGGTCACTGGTCCGCCGCCTGAGTGGGGTCCTTGGGTCCCTGAGTCTTCTCCTCCTCCTCCCTCTCATGTCCGGGATAATTATATTAATCTTTTCTTCCTTTTTGGTGTCTCGATGCCAAAGGGGGAGAAAGATGTCTATTAGGTTGTTTACGAGATTTGCATGGGTTGAGTCGCGAGCCTGTTCTTTCCTTTGATTTTTTTTCTTGCTCGTGAACTCTCTAGTTTATTTGTGTGCTTGTGGCTTTATGTCCGTGAACTTATGTGTGCTTGTGGACCATGTTATGTTCGAGACTATGTGGTATCTTTGTGGTATCTTGTTGTCATATTATGAGCACTTGCATATGGTGGTGGTGTAGGGGTTCGTAGCATGGAAAACAAAAATTTTCTATCGCATACAAACAAACAAGCCAAGATCTATCTACTAGATTGTAGCAACGAGTCGATAGAGGAACTCACCCTCGAAGATTCCAAAGCGGTTAACGAGAGCAGATTCTCGTGGGTGATGTAGTCGTACTCTTTCCGATCTCAAGATCACAGTGACGATCCTTCCAGCGCCGCGTTCCATGGCGCTCCTTGATCGGTCACATCGTTCGGTGACGAAGACCTTCCTCTCCTTGTTCCAAAGCAGCGGAGGTTGTAGCACTCTCCTCGCGATTCCTAGAAGACTGTGGCGTGGTACTAAGTAGAGGGAGATCCCATGAGGCTTAAGCCTTAAGTGCGAGTATGGTGGAGCTTATGAGAGAGGCTATTAGTGGTCTAGTAATTAGACACACCAATTAGAAGGCTCTAAACCAATTAGAAGGCTCTAAACCGAAATAGCTCTAAACCGGGGTTTAGGTCTAGGGTTTAGTTTAGAGGATAGGAACTTGTGTGTCTAGGAGGGGAGGCCCTGCCCTTGCCTTTATAGGTGGGAGGGCCGGCGGCCAAGGGGAGGAGTCCCTCCCCAAGTCGGCCTTGGGAGGCGCGCCGGCCAAGGGGACTCCTCCCCCAAGTCGGTCTCCACCTCCTCCTCTTTTCCCACTTCCCAAAATTGCCGTTTGACTTTCAAACTGGCCGTTTGACTTTTCAATTTAGGATTTAAATAAATCCTTTATTTGGGACAGCAAGAATACTTAGTACATGATGCAATCATTCCAATATGCAATGACACATTCATGTACCCCTTCCCCCTCCGGAGTGCCGGACATTCCGGGACCTTCTAGAATGTTCCCGATGAAAACACCGGAACCATTCCCCAACTCCGAAACGGGACTTTCCTTATATGAATCTTATTCTCCGGACCATTCCGGATCTCCTCGTGATATCCCGGATCCCATCCGAGACTCCGAACAACATTCGGTCTCTTTCTCATAATACCATAACTACTCAAAACAACGTCGAATCCTTAAGTGTGTCTCCCTACGGTTCGTGAATTATGCGGACATGATCAAGACACTTCTCCGATCAATAACCAATAGAGGAATCTGGAAATTCATATGGCTCCCACATATTTCTACGATTACTTTGCGATCGAATGAACCACTTACATACGATACCAATTTCCCTTTGTCTCACGATATGTTACTTATCCGAGGTTATGATCGTCGGTATCTCTGCATACCTAGTTCAACCTCGTTACTGATAAGTACTCTTTTCTCGTTCCCGTGATATGTGATCCCTTGTGAGCCAGTCACATGCTTGCAAGCTAATTGGATGACATTTCACCGAGAGGGCCCAGAGTATATCTATCCGTCATATGGATGGACAAATCCCACTCTTGATCCATGTGTTTCAACCAATACTTTCCGAACACTCAATGCCACCTTTATAACCACCCTGTTACGGTGTGGTGTTTGATGACATCAAAGCATCCATCCGGTAAAGGTGATATGCATGATCTCATGGTCGAAGGAATTAGGTTACTATGTATCAGAAAGCATATAGCATTTGAACTATTGAAATGACTTGATCTTTATGCTACGCTTATCTATAGGAGTATGTCCACCATATCATTCTCCTAACGATATGATCTTGTTGTTGATAACATCTCAATGTTCATGATATGGAAACCACAATCATCAATCAACCAACAAGCTAGTGAAGTATAGAGGCTATACTAGGGACTTCAAATTAAGTTTACAAATCACACAAGTATTAATGGTTTCCTTGTTAATACTATTATAGCATGAATGTAAACATTTATCATAAGTATGAAGATATGATAATAACCTACTTTATTATTGCCTCTTGGGCATATCTCCAACAGTCTCCCACTTGCACTAGAGTCAATAATCTAGTTTCAAACCTTTGTGTATTCAACACCTATGGCTTTCCGGTGTTGTATGTACACGATTGCTAGTGGTCAACTGATATCCGGATCTGACACTTCCAGGTCCGTGTGTAATTGCATGTCTTTGCGTCTCTACGCATCACTCATTCTCTAATGAGATGGCTTTGTATAAATTTGGTCTTTCGGTGTGACCTTTAGTTCTTTGGGGTTAAAACATGTTGACAATATTGTCGTACAATATATCTTCATAGTATTATCCCCATGAACTACACCTAGTTTGATAACAAACTACTTGACACAAATGCCCTCTTTTGCTGCTATAATAGCAGTCATATACTTAGCCTTTTGTTGAAGTATCTGTCACAATGTCTTAACTTTGGAACTCATCCAAATCCATTATGGAACTCACTTTCCATTATATTGTGCCACCCTTAGTTTAGATTGAGATAAACTAAATTTGTACTTTGTGACAAAGCTAGTATCAATGTAGTACTTTTACAATGAACTAACCATCTATTTGTCACTTCTACAAGTAATATACTCTTAGTTCTTCCAAAAGATCATAAGAATATCCTTACTATCGTCCAATGATCATCTTATGAATCATTCTGGTATATGCTCATAATATTTATAGCATAGGACATATCTGGATTTGTACATATCACAAAGATGATTGATATAAATACTCTTTGTGATTTCATACATCAAGTATCAATCTATACTTGAATCTTTGTTTCACTTACCAAGTGCCAATACACTTGAATATATCATCAACATTGAACTCTTTCAATCCTTTCTGTGCAACAAGAACCTTTCTTGTAGTTTCTATATTGAATTCATTCAATATCTCGTCTATGTACTTCTGGCACAACCATATTAGCGTCTATTGATGCCAAATATTTGGGTTTTGCCTAAGTCTTTCATCGGGATGAAATTCTTAATATGTGTTAATAAAAGATACATTATTTCCAATCAACAATATGTCTTCCACATAATGTATTAGAAACATGTCTTAGCGCTCCCACTTAATTTCTTGCAAATGTAAGCATCTTCATTGTCTCCGATGAAATTAAACTCTTTTAACAGTTTCATCATAGTGAAGATTCCAACTCCGCTATGCTTACTTCAACCATTGAAGTTTGCATATGCTTTTAGCATCCTTTGAATTAACAAAACCCTTTGGACCGTGTCATGCACACGTCCTAGGTAACCATTCTATTAGAAGAACTTGTTTTGTTTATTCTACTACCACATAACAAATTATATGTAGTGGTTGCTACATTAATCCGTCTAGACTAAAAATCGCTATGAAAGATCAAATCTTGTCATATACAACCTTTGAACATTGTTGTGAACTCTTTCCCAACATGTCGACTATTTCATAGATGTGAAACATCCATGTCTACTTTTTTTATAGATCCAAACACAACTGCAAGGTCTTACACCTTTTCCGAGGGTCCTTCAAGTTCAAAACTTGATTTCTCGTGTATGGAACTATCACGGATTATATGGCTTCAAGCCATTTGACGGAGTCAGGGCCCATCATCGCTTCTTTGCATGTAGTAGGTTCATTATTCTCAAATAATGATTCAACCCTCAAATCTTGGTATTTGATTGTTTACTCGACCTACTTTGGTTCAATAGAAACTTAGACCTCCGTGACCACAACCTTTGAGGCACGTGAGCCATGAGCATTGTTGTCGCCTCCTAACACTTTTCGGTCTTTGCGCAACTTTGCACATATAGCTAAGGTTCTTTTAACCTTATCAAAGTTCTATTGTCCTCCCACTTAACTTTTCACGAAAAATTCCTTCTCAAAGAAACTTGACGTTCTAAGTGACAAACACTTTTGTCTCCGGTGTTTATGGAGGAATACTTAACAGTAATACAAAGACAGGTTTATCCGACTTTGGTTGCAAACATCTTTCTTATGCATAGCATACCAATGTTTAAGAAAGGACTACTTGGGTTTTATCCCAAACCATAACTTTATATGGTGTCATTTCAGCGGATTATGATGGAGCTCTTTTAGTGGAAAACGGTAGTCTCTAAAGCCTTTAATCTTTAAAATATAATAGCAGTTTTATGAATTATACCTTCGATCTTACCATGTCAAACAAGGTTCAATTACATATCTCGAACGCTCCATACTCTTATGGTGTTTCGGGAAATGCAAATCCATAGAACGATTCCTTAAATCTTAGGTACTATGCTAAACTTGTAATTCAAATATCTTCCTTTATGATCTTATCATAAACTATTTATATTCTTGTTACAATGATTTTGCACTTCATCTTGAAAATCTTTCGAACTTTTCAAATATTTCACACTTCATCCTTATTAAGTAAATATTCACATATTCACTCAAATTTTCAGAGAAAGCATATGAAGTTGAAATCCATCTCTTGACTACACATAATGGAGTTCGTACAACAATATGCACAAGTTCCAATAAGCTAGTCATTCATTCCTTTTGGCCTATGAACGAAGTTTTAATTATCTCTAGGAAAGTTTCACAAACGTCATTTGATCAAAAATCAAAAGACTCCAAAATTCCATCCACATGGAGTTTCTTCATGTTTTCTTTCCAATATAATTTAAACGGCGATGTCACTTCCTAAGTGATCTTTCAATCAATTTGTCTTTCGACAATTTTAGCACTAGTTTTATGGATGTGATTTCTCCAACGAGATTTGTGAATCATCCATCTTTTATGGATTACGGCAATTATTTGAACAACCCTTTTGTTCTCATAATACCTGATAAAACAAATCTTGAAGGCAAGCGTTGATGTTTAACGAGCAACAAAATAACCCTTTATTTGTTCTCGATGAACATCATCACATATTCTTTGCTAGTTACTTAGGCCATTGTAGTTCATGAATTGTGTTGTTTTAGGTATGACGATTCACACCAACAAATTCAGTATCAAATACTTAAAACCACATTGTTTAATAAGCAAAGAATATAGCCATAACGATATCATCTATATACTTAAACTGAACAATTCTAGTCTTTTCTTTTCTGCCATATATTTATGAGATTCTCTTTCAGTATTTCCTTTTCTGTTTGAAAGAATCTATCAACATCAATAGTGGAGTCATACATATGACACATAGTCCAAAGCGTGTATAGTTAAATACCAATGTCTTTGGACTTGCACTTTGAAGTAGATCAACATTATCAAATGTTTGGTGTTCTTTCAAATTCCTTTCTTTAGTTAACTTTTGGTGTAGTAAACATTTTACCTACATCAAATATTCATCCTCGTCATGGACTTATCCATGATCTATCTACTTTTAGCTTGTAACGGTGAATCGTGAGTATAATGTTGCTCTCCAAAAACCTTTTGGAAGATTAGGACAACTAGTGTCTCCAACCTTTTGCAAATTCTCATCAAATATGAGAACATGACTTTTGCCATATTATACTCTATCATGTTGCAACCAAAACTTTGTTTCAGATATCACAATATCTTCCACACATCATGGTTTCTGAAACAACTCTTTCAGATCCTAGATAACCTTGATATTAAGATAATCTTTTGAATATCAAGAATCATGGAGACAAACATGATACTCATATACTAACACTTTGGAATTGTCACTCTTGTTTTAATACCAATTATTAAACTTCATGGAGTAACCGGAACTTACTGAAAGTTTGCAATAGGACTTTAAACTTTAGATTAACACTTCAAAACAATACGATACCAGTTCGTAAAGTAACTAACCAGAATTCTATAGTTCTATCATCTCAATTATAACTAAGCGCAAGGTGGTAAACGGATGCCAATGACTACAACAACTATGCAAATTCACTTTGATTTAGTTTATGATAAATAGAGTTCTAATTAATAATTAAATTAATCTAGGTGAACTCCCACTCAAAACAACATCCCTCACATTGTTTTAGTGATCACACGAACCAAATCCACCACATCAAAACCGATCATCACGTGAGTTGATGTAGCTTCAATGGCGAACAATCAACATGTTCATCATATCTACTATATGACTCATGCTCTACCTTTCGGTAATCCGTGTTCCTGAGGCCATGTCTGTACATGCTAGGCTCGTCAAGATCAAACCTTAGCTACCGCATAAGCAAATCTGGCTTACGTTGTATTCACCCGGAATCAAAGACACCCGATCATCACGTGGTGCTTGAGCAGCAAGCTTTGGCAAGTGCATACTAAGGGTGAACACTTTAGAACTTGAAATTTATGTGCATGAGGGATCATCTTATAATGCTACCGCTGCTACAAAGCAATACAAGATGCATAAAGGATTAACATCACATGCAATTCATAATATGTGATATGATATGGCCTTTCTTCTTTGTGCTTCCGATCTCCATCTTCAAGCACGAACATGATCTCCATCATCACCGGCATAGCATCAAGGTCAATGATGCTTCTTCATGGTTGTCGTCCACCAGCTTCAACTATTACAACTATTTTGAATAGACACGCAGGTCTTAACAGAAATTAAAGACAACCATATGGCTCCGCGGTTGCCAACTTACAATAAGGAACATTGCATACATCAAATATAATCACAATCATGGCCATATCACATCATCAAGCACACCCTGCAAAACAAAGTTAGACGCTTCTACTTTCTTTGCATATTTTACGTGGTTTGGGGCTTTCCATAAGTGTCGTTCTAACTTACGAACAAGAACCACAACATTGATACTAGCATTGTTGATTACCCGTTGTAAATTGGATCTTTACTATGCTAGGAGAAACAGGCACCATAAAGCCACTTATGCAATACAAGTTGCATGTCAAATGTGGAGCAAGTCTCATGAACGATGTCATGTAAGGTTAGCCCGGGCCGCTTCATCCCAACATACCGCAAGATGCAAAGTACACAAAAAGCAATCTACAATAAAAGCATCAACGCCCACAATGACCATTGTGTTCTACTCGTGCAACAGATCTACTCGTAGCATGGAAAACAAAAATTTTCTATCGCATACAAACAAACAAGCCAAGATCTATCTACTAGATTGTAGCAACGAGTCGATAGAGGAACTCACCCTCGAAGATTCCAAAGCGGTTAACGAGAGCAGATTCTCGTGGGTGATGTAGTCGTACTCTTTCCGATCTCAAGATCGCGTGAGCGATCCTTCCAGCGCAGCGTTCCCTAGCGCTCCCATGATCGGTCACACGTTCGTACCAGCGAAGACCTTCCTCTCCTTGTTCCAAAGCAGCGGAGGTTGTAGCACTCTCCTCGCGATTCCGTGACTGTGGCAGTGGTACTAAGTAGAGGGAGATCCCGCAGCCGCCTTAAGCGGAAGCGGTATGGTGGAGCTTATGAGAGAGGCTATTAGTGGTCTAGTAATTAGACACACCAATTAGAAGGCTCTAAACCAATTAGAAGGCTCTAAACTGAAATAGCTCTAAACCGGGGTTTAGGTCTAGGGTTTAGTTTAGAGGATAGAAACTTGTGTGTCTAGGAGGGGAGGCCCTGCCCTTGCCTTTATAGGTGGGAGTGCCGGCGGCCAAGGGGAGGAGTCCCTCCCCAAGTCGGCCTTGGGAGGCGCCACCAAGGGGACTCCTCCCCCAAGTCGGTCTCCACCTCCTCCTCTTTTCCCACTTCCCAAAATTGCCGTTTGACTTTCAAACTGGCCGTTTGACTTTTCAATTTAGGATTTAAATAAATCCTTTATTTGGGACAGCAAGAATACTTAGTACATGATGCAATCATTCCAATATGCAATGACAAATTCAAGTACCCTTCCCCCTCGAGTGCTTGACATTCCGGACCTTCTAGAATGTTCCCGATGAAAACACCGGAACCATTCCCCAACTCCGAAACGGGACTTTCCTTATATGAATCTTATTCTCCGGACCATTCCGGATCTCCTCGTGATATCCCGGATCCCATCCGAGACTCCGAACAACATTCGGTCTCTTTCTCATAATACCATAACTACTCAAAACAACGTCGAATCCTTAAGTGTGTCTCCCTACGGTTCGTGAATTATGCGGACATGATCAAGACACTTCTCCGATCAATAACCAATAGAGGAATCTGGAAATTCATATGGCTCCCACATATTTCTACGATTACTTTGCGATCGAATGAACCACTTACATACGATACCAATTTCCCTTTGTCTCACGATATGTTACTTATCCGAGGTTATGATCGCCGGTATCTCTGCATACCTAGTTCAACCTCGTTACCGATAAGTACTCTTTTCTCGTTCCCGTGATATGTGATCCCTTGTGAGCCAGTCACATGCTTGCAAGCTAATTGGATGACATTTCACCGAGAGGGCCCAGAGTATATCTATCCGTCATATGGATGGACAAATCCCACTCTTGATCCATGTGTTTCAACCAATACTTTCCGAACACTCAATGCCACCTTTATAACCACCCTGTTACGGTGTGGTGTTTGATGACATCAAAGCATCCATCCGGTAAAGGTGATATGCATGATCTCATGGTCGGAAGGAATTAGGTTACTATGTATCGTAAAGCATATAGCATTTGAACTATTGAAATGACTTGATCTTTATGCTACGCTTATCTATAGGAGTATGTCCACCATATCATTCTCCTAACGATATGATCTTGTTGTTGATAACATCTCAATGTTCATGATATGGAAACCACAATCATCAATCAACCAACAAGCTAGTGAAGTATAGAGGCTATACTAGGGACTTCAAATTAAGTTTACAAATCACACAAGTATTAATGGTTTCCTTGTTAATACTATTATAGCATGAATGTAAACATTTATCATAAGTATGAAGATATGATAATAACCTACTTTATTATTGCCTCTTGGGCATATCTCCAACAGTCTCCCACTTGCACTAGAGTCAATAATCTAGTTTCAAACCTTTGTGTATTCAACACCTATGGCTTTCCGTGTTGTATGTACACGATTGCTAGTGGTCAATCGATATCCGGATCGACACTTCCAGTCCGTGTGTAATTGCATGTCTTTGCGTCTCTTCGCATCACTCATTCTCTAATGAGATGGCTTTGTATAAATTTGGTCTTTCGGTGTGACCTTTAGTTCTTTGGGGTTAAAACATGTTGACAATATTGTCGTACAATATATCTTCATAGTATTATCCCGCTGTGAACTACACCTAGTTTGATAACAAACTACTTGACACAAATGCCCTCTTTTGCTGCTATAATAGCAGTCATATACTTAGCCTTTTGTTGAAGTATCTGTCACAATGTCTTAACTTTGGAACTCATCCAAATCCATTATGGAACTCACTTTCCATTATATTGTGCCACCCTTAGTTTAGATTGAGATAAACTAAATTTGTACTTTGTGACAAAGCTAGTATCAATGTAGTACTTTTACAATGAACTAACCATCTATTTGTCACTTCTACAAGTAATATACTCTTAGTTCTTCCAAAAGATCATAAGAATATCCTTACTATCGTCCAATGATCATCTTATGAATCATTCGGTATATGCTCATAATATTTATAGCATAGGACATATCTGGATTTGTACATATCACAAGATGATTGATATAAATACTCTTTGTGATTTCATACATCAAGTATCAATCTATACTTGAATCTTTGTTTCACTTACCAAGTGCCAATACACTTGAATATATCATCAACATTGAACTCTTTCAATCCTTTCTGTGCAACAAGAACCTTTCTTGTAGTTTCTATATTGAATTCATTCAATATCTCGTCTATGTACTTCTGGCACAACCATATTAGCGTCTATTGATGCCAAATATTTGGGTTTTGCCTAAGTCTTTCATCGGGATGAAATTCTTAATATGTGTTAATAAAAGATACATTATTTCCAATCAACAATATGTCTTCCACATAATGTATTAGAAACATGTCTTAGCGCTCCCACTTAATTTCTTGCAAATGTAAGCATCTTCATTGTCTCCGATGAAATTAAACTCTTTTAACAGTTTCATCATAGTGAAGATTCCAACTCCGCTATGCTTACTTCAACCATTGAAGTTTGCATATGCTTTTAGCATCCTTTGAATTAACAAAACCCTTTGGACCGTGTCATGCACACGTCCCTAGGTAACCATTCTATTAGAAGAACTTGTTTTGTTTATTCTACTACCACATAACAAATTATATGTAGTGGTTGCTACATTAATCCGTCTAGACTAAAAATCGCTATGAAAGATCAAATCTTGTCATATACAACCTTTGAACATTGTTGTGAACTCTTTCCCAACATGTCGACTATTTCATAGATGTGAAACATCCATGTCTACTTTTTTTATAGATCCAAACACAACTGCAAGGTCTTACACCTTTTCCGAGGGTCCTTCAAGTTCAAAACTTGATTTCTCGTGTATGGAACTATCACGGATTATATGGCTTCAAGCCATTTGACGGAGTCAGGGCCCATCATCGCTTCTTTGCATGTAGTAGGTTCATTATTCTCAAATAATGATTCAACCCTCAAATCTTGGTATTTGATTGTTTACTCGACCTACTTTGGTTCAATAGAAACTTAGACCTCCGTGACCACAACCTTTGAGGCACGTGAGCCATGAGCATTGTTGCTGCCTCCGGAACACTTTTCGGTGCTGCGCAACTTTGCACATATAGCTAAGGTTCTTTTAACCTTATCAAAGTTCTATTGTCCTCCCACTTAACTTTTCACGAAAAATTCCTTCTCAAAGAAACTTGACGTTCTAAGTGACAAACACTTTTGTCTCCGGTGTTTATGGAGGAATACTTAACAGTAATACAAAGACAGGTTTATCCGACTTTGGTTGCAAACATCTTTCTTATGCATAGCATACCAATGTTTAAGAAAGGACTACTTGGGTTTTATCCCAAACCATAACTTTATATGGTGTCATTTCAGCGGATTATGATGGAGCTCTTTTAGTGGAAAACGGTAGTCTCTAAAGCCTTTAATCTTTAAAATATAATAGCAGTTTTATGAATTATACCTTCGATCTTACCATGTCAAACAAGGTTCAATTACATATCTCGAACGCTCCATACTCTTATGGTGTTTCGGGAAATGCAAATCCATAGAACGATTCCTTAAATCTTAGGTACTATGCTAAACTTGTAATTCAAATATCTTCCTTTATGATCTTATCATAAACTATTTATATTCTTGTTACAATGATTTTGCACTTCATCTTGAAAATCTTTCGAACTTTTCAAATATTTCACACTTCATCCTTATTAAGTAAATATTCACATATTCACTCAAATTTTCGGAGAAAGCATATGAAGTTGAAATCCATCGCTCTTGACTACACATAATGGAGTTCGTACAACAATATGCACAAGTTCCAATAAGCTAGTCATTCATTCCCTTTTGGCCTATGAACGAAGTTTTAATTATCTCTAGGAAAGTTTCACAAACGTCATTTGATCAAAAATCAAAAGACTCCAAAATTCCATCCACATGGAGTTTCTTCATGTTTTCTTTCCAATATAATTTAAACGGCGATGTCACTTCCTAAGTGATCTTTCAATCAATTTGTCTTTCGACAATTTTAGCACTAGTTTTATGGATGTGATTTCTCCAACGAGATTTGTGAATCATCCATCTTTTATGGATTACGGCAATTATTTGAACAACCCTTTTGTTCTCATAATACCTGATAAAACAAATCTTGAAGGCAAGCGTTGATGTTTAACGAGCAACAAAATAACCCTTTATTTGTTCTCGATGAACATCATCACATATTCTTTTGCTAGTTACTTAGGCCATTGTAGTTCATGAATTGTGTTGTTTCGTATGACGATTCACACCAACAAATTCAGTATCAAATACTTAAAAACCACATTGTTTAATAAGCAAAGAATATAGCCATAACACGTATATCATCTATATACTTAAACTGAACAATTCTAGTCTTTTCTTTTCTGCCATATATTTATGAGATTCTCTTTCAGTATTTCCTTTTCTGTTTGAAAGAATCTATCAACATCAATAGTGGAGTCATACATATGACACATAGTCCAAAGCGTGTATAGTTAAATACCAATGTCTTTGGACTTGCACTTTGAAGTAGATCAACATTATCAAATGTTTGGTGTTCTTTCAAATTCCTTTCTTTAGTTAACTTTTGGTGTAGTAAACATTTTACCTACATCAAATATTCATCCTCGTCATGGACTTATCCATGATCTATCTACTTTTAGCTTGTAACGGTGAATCGTGAGTATAATGTTGCTCTCCAAAAACCTTTTGGAAGATTAGGACAACTAGTGTCTCCAACCTTTTGCAAATTCTCATCAAATATGAGAACATGACTTTTGCCATATTATACTCTATCATGTTGCAACCAAAACTTTGTTTCAGATATCACAATATCTTCCACACATCATGGTTTCTGAAACAACTCTTTCAGATCCTAGATAACCTTGATATTAAGATAATCTTTTGAATATCAAGAATCATGGAGACAAACATGATACTCATATACTAACACTTTGGAATTGTCACTCTTGTTTTAATACCAATTATTAAACTTCATGGAGTAACCTAACTTCTGATAGTTTGCAATAGGACTTTAAACTTTAGATTAACACTTCAAAACAATACGATACCAGTTCGTAAAGTAACTAACCAGAATTCTATAGTTCTATCATCTCAATTATAACTAAGCGCAAGGTGGTAAACGGATGCCAATGACTACAACAACTATGCAAATTCACTTTGATTTAGTTTATGATAAATAGAGTTCTAATTAATAATTAAATTAATCTAGGTGAACTCCCACTCAAAACAACATCCCTCACATTGTTTTAGTGATCACACGAACCAAATCCACCACATCAAAACCGATCATCACGTGAGTTGATGTAGCTTCAATGGCGAACAATCAACATGTTCATCATATCTACTATATGACTCATGCTCTACCTTTCGGTAATCCGTGTTCCGAGGCCATGTCTCACATGCTAGGCTCGTCAAGATCAAACCTTAGCTACCGTGATAAGCAAATCTGGCTTGCTTACGCTGTATTCACCCGCGGAATCAAAGACACCCGATCATCACGTGGTGCTTCGAAGCAGCAAGCTTTGGCAACGGTGCATACTAAGGGTGAACACTTTAGAACTTGAAATTTATGTGCATGAGGGATCATCTTATAATGCTACCGTCGTCTACAAAGCAATACAAGATGCATAAAGGATTAACATCACATGCAATTCATAATATGTGATATGATATGGCCTTTCTTCTTTGTGCTTCCGATCTCCATCTTCAAGCACCGAACATGATCTCCATCATCACCGCATAGCATCAAGGTCAATGATGCTTCTTCATGGTTGTCGCCCACCAGCTTCAACTATTACAACTATTTTGAATAGACACGCAGGTCTTAACAGAAATTAAAGACAACCATATGGCTCTCGGTTGCCAACTTACAATAAGGAACATTGCATACATCAAATATAATCACAATCATGGCCATATCACATCATCAGCACACCCGCAAAACAAAGTTAGACGCTTCTACTTTCTTTGCATATTTTACGTGGTTTGGGGCTTTCCATAAGTATCGTTCTAACTTACGAACAAGAACCACAACATTGATACTAGCATTGTTGATTACCCGTTGTAAATTGGATCTTTACTATGCTAGGAGAAAGCACCCATAAAGCCACTTATGCAATACAAGTTGCATGTCAAACGTGGAGCAAGTCTCATGAACGATGTCATGTAAGGTTAGCCCGGCCGCTTCATCCCAACATACCGCAAGATGCAAAGTACACAAAAGCAATCTACAATAAAAGCATCAACGCCCACAATGACCATTGTGTTCTACTGCGTGCAATGATCTACATATAGACATGGCTCTGATACCACTGTAGGGGTTCGTAGCATGGAAAACAAAAATTTTCTATCGCATACAAACAAACAAGCCAAGATCTATCTACTAGATTGTAGCAACGAGTCGATAGAGGAACTCACCCTCGAAGATTCCAAAGCGGTTAACGAGCAGATTCTCGTGGGTGATGTAGTACTCTTTCCGATCTCAAGATCGCGTGACGATCCTTCCAGCCAGCGTTCCATAGCGCTCCCATGATCGGTCACATCGTTAGATTTTCGGACGAAGACCTCTCCCTTGTTCCAGCAGCGGAGGTTGTAGCACTCTCCTCGCGATTCCTGCAAAGACAACATGCAGGTACCGGAAGTAGAGGGGAGATCCCGCAGGGCTTCGCCTTAAGCCGGTGCGAGTATGGTGGAGCTTATGAGAGAGGCTATTAGTGGTCTAGTAATTAGACACACCAATTAGAAGGCTCTAAACCAATTAGAAGGCTCTAAACCGAAATAGCTCTAAACCGGGGTTTAGGTCTAGGGTTTAGTTTAGAGGATAGGAACTTGTGTGTCTAGGAGGGGAGGCCCTGCCCTTGCCTTTATAGGTGGGAGGGCCGGCCAAGGGGAGGAGTCCCTCCCCAAGTCGGCCTTGGGAGGCGCGCCGGCCAAGGGGACTCCTCCCCCAAGTCGGTCTCCACCTCCTCCTCTTTTCCCACTTCCCAAAATTGCCGTTTGACTTTCAAACTGGCCGTTTGACTTTTCAATTTAGGATTTAAATAAATCCTTTATTTGGGACAGCAAGAATACTTAGTACATGATGCAATCATTCCAATATGCAATGACACATTCATGTACCCCTTCCCCCTCCGGAGTGCCGGACATTCAGGACCTTCTAGAATGTTCCCGATGAAAACACCTAACCATTCCCCAACTCCGAAATGGGACTTTCCTTATATGAATCTTATTCTCCGGACCATTCCGGATCTCGTGATATCCGGATCCCATCCGAGACTCGAACAACATTCGGTCTCTTTCTCATAATACCATAACTACTCAAAACAACGTCGAATCCTTAAGTGTGTCTCCCTACGGTTCGTGAATTATGCGGACATGATCAAGACACTTCTCCGATCAATAACCAATAGAGGAATCTGGAAATTCATATGGCTCCACATATTTCTCTGATTACTTATGCGATCGAATGAACCACTTACATACGATACCAATTTCCCTTTGTCTCACGATATGTTACTTATCCGAGGTTATGATCGCCGGTATCTCTGCATACCTAGTTCAACCTCGTTCTCGATAAGTACTCTTTTCTCGTTCGTGATATGTGATCCCTTGTGAGCCAGTCACATGCTTGCAAGCTAATTGGATGACATTTCACCGAGAGGGCCCAGAGTATATCTATCCGTCATATGGATGGACAAATCCCACTCTTGATCCATGTGTTTCAACCAATACTTTCCGAACACTCAATGCCACCTTTATAACCACCATTCACGGTGTGGTGTTTGATGACATCAAAGCATCCATCCGGTAAAGGTGATATGCATGATCTCATGGTCGAAGGAATTAGGTTACTATGTATCAGAAAGCATATAGCATTTGAACTATTGAAATGACTTGATCTTTATGCTACGCTTATCTATAGGAGTATGTCCACCATATCATTCTCCTAACGATATGATCTTGTTGTTGATAACATCTCAATGTTCATGATATGGAAACCACAATCATCAATCAACCAACAAGCTAGTGAAGTATAGAGGCTATACTAGGGACTTCAAATTAAGTTTACAAATCACACAAGTATTAATGGTTTCCTTGTTAATACTATTATAGCATGAATGTAAACATTTATCATAAGTATGAAGATATGATAATAACCTACTTTATTATTGCCTCTTGGGCATATCTCCAACAGGTGGAGCCTCATAGATCTTATTGTTATTATTACTCCTTTTGTCTCCACCACATTTGGTTGGTTCTGGTATGATCTCTATCCTTTCTTGTACCCTCCACTTGTGCTATCTTTGCAATTGGTAGGGGGAGCCTCCTTGTATGTGTGCCAGTCTTGTCCTTAGAGTTTTTCTCTACCTTGCACACATACAGGGGGAGCTTGTCCCGTCCATTGCAAATATTGCTTTGATTCTATGCAAATCTTTGGGATTGTCATCTAACACCAAAAAGGGGGAGATTGAAAGGACTATATCTTCCCATGATGTTTTTGGTGTTAATGATAATCCCAATTGTGTTTTTTAATTGTGCGTTTGTGTTTCAGGGGAAACGTTGTTGTTGTCTCCTTCAATTGTCGTGGATGCTCTCTTGGGATCTCATGAAGACGGTGGCCTTTTAGTTTTCTCCTAGTTTCTCTCCGGTTGTTGTTTTTAGGTCACCGTACTATCAAGAGGGGGTCCATCTTGGAAGGCTGTGAGAAATCACTTGTTCTTGCACAAACCTATATGCACCGCCACAGCCATCCCACTATTCTGTGAGAGAGCGTTTTCCTGTTCTGTTGGAGCCTTCTGTGTCTCACCGGAACTTCCGGCCTGGCGCCGGAAGTTCCGCTCAGGCTTTTTCTGCGGGCTGTTCTAAGCTTTGTTCCGATGCTAGTTCCGCCCCAAGTTCCGATGGTGAATCAGTAACCTTCTGTATGAAGTGTTCTAATTGCCGGAACTTGGGCCGGAACTTGCATCGGAACTTGTCCTGCCAAAAGGTCCTGAGCGGAACTTCCGCCCAGACGCCGGAACTTCCGGCCAGATTCGGTTCGCGACCCAGAAATTCTGCCCCTTGTTCCGCTCCAAGTTCCGGTGGTGGCTCAGTAACCTTCTGTTTTGAAGTGTTCTATTTGCCGGAACTTGGCCGGAACTTGCGTCGGAAGTTCACCGGAACTTCCGGTCTGTTTTGACCGGAACTTCCGGTTGCGCTTCTGGAGCGGGCGTCAACGGTCTGATGACCGTTGGAGCCAGGCTGGGCGGAACTTCCGGCCTCTCACCGGAACTTCCGTGAGGTTATGGGCTAATTCAGCCAGCGAGGGGCCTATTTAAGGCACCCCTCTTCTTCCTCCCACTAGTGCTCGAATTTTTCTCTCTCCTCCATTAATGCTCGAGCTTCACCTCACTAGATCTCTCTCTCTAGCCACTCAAATGACTTGATATTTTGAGAGGTGAGGGAGGTGACCTAGATCTACACTTCCACCAAAGAAGATTTGATTTCCCCCACCCATCCTTTGTGGATCTTGTTGCTCTTGGGTTTCTTGAAACCCTAGACGGTGTAGGGCATCCTCGGAGCTAAGGCTTGTGTTGTAAAGCTTCGAGGTGTCGTTGAGGGACTCCAATTGAGTTATGGAGCCTCCCCCTCAACCTTGGTGTAAAGGTTTCGGTTGGCGCCTTCAAGGTCACCGGTTAGTGGATTGTAAGGCCTCCTTTGTGGGGGAGCTCACCGGAGAAGAAGGTGAGGCCTTTGTGGCGCTCGGGTGACCTTGTGTGGCCCCGACACCTCTCCAACGTAGACGTATCTCCTTGGGAGTGAACTAAAGGAATTACATCTCCGTGTCCCCGCTCCGATTACTTCGTTCCCTTCCTTTACTCCTTGCTATTTACCGTTTTTGTGGTTGGTGTTTGTTTTCTTGCATTTAGGTTGTTCACTTAGTTGCATCTCTAGATAACTTTCCTTCTCGTTGAGCCTAAAAGTGAGAAACAAATTAAAATTGGGTAGACGCCTATTCACCCCCCCTCTAGTCGTATCAAGTCGGTACTTTCAGGCCTAAATGGATTAGCCCCATTATTTCTAACAATCCCCCACCAGATCTCAAATGCCCATTTGAAGATTTGCCAATCCTTGCTACTTGTTTATATACCAGTGTTTCAGCAGAGACTGTTAAGTTGAACTTTCGCCTAGAATCTTGAACTACGTCTATCAACAACTTAACAATGGACGAACCTTGAATTGCAAGTTTGGTGCCAATAGATTTCGCTCAAAATCATAACTAGTACTTGGCTGTCAGTAGCCTACCCCGCGGGTTGGAGCATATGCGTCATACTCCCTGGTCTCTTCATGAGTTTACTAGAGATCACCCAAATCTCATAGACCGCGACGTTTACAGTCGAGCTCATATAGGTGTGTTCTTTCAAGACTCCCCTGTAGGACGGCATCTTTGCTAATTAAAGCCAACAGAAACACATTAAGGCATGTTGCCAACCTGACTTACAGATTATGAGAGTTGTGCATCTTCACATAGAGAAGGTTATAAAGTACTCTCCTCTGTCAAACCACTAGCTTGTTCTTCCCAAGTCCTAATTCACGGGATCTCCGATCACATAGGTTGGGTTACCACTAAGGTGTGACATCCATGGGTCTCAACCCCATCTCCCTCGATGCACTTTCTATCACATTTTGTGATAGTCCCTTTGTAAAGGGATCTGCCAGGTCTTTATCTGTTTGAATATACGTAACAGTTATTACTTCGGAGTTTCTCAATTTCCTGACAGATTTCAAACGTCTCTTCACGTGTCTTGATGACTTCGTGTTATCCTTAGAATTGTTCACTTTGACAATAACAGTTTGGTTGTCACAATTCAAAAGGATTGCTTGACAGTTTCTCAACCACGTGCAAGTCCATCAAGAGCTCACGCAGCCATTCCGACTCAACAGGTCGTGTCTAAAGCAGTAAGTTCTGCTTCCATAGTTGACCTCGTCAATATGGTTTGTCTACGAGACCTCCATGACACTGTGCCACCTCCAAGGGTAAACACATACCCGCTCGTGGCGTAGAGTTCATCAACGTCAGAGATCCAATTCGAATCACTATATCCTTCAAGAACAGCAGGGTTCCCTGAATAGTGAATCCCATAGCTCATTGTACCACATAGATAGCGCATGACCCTTTCAAGTGCATGCCAATGATCAATACCCGGGTTAGACATGAACCTACTCAACTTGCTCACAGCAAAAGAGATATCGGGTCTTGTAGCGCTTGCTAAGTACATGAGAGAACCAACAACTTGTGAATATTTCAGCTGATCTGTTGGTTCCTTCTTATTCTTCGTAATGTCAAATCGATCATAAGGTGTTGGAGAAGTCTTGTCATCATTAAAGCCAAATCGGCTCAAGACCTTCTCAACATAATGAGATTGCGTTAGAGTAATCCCATTCTCGTTCTTAATAAGCTTGATGTTGTAATGACATCGCCTCTCCCAGATCTTTCATATCAAAACTCTTTGACAGGAAAGACTTGACTTCATTTATCACTTTCATGTTTGTACCAAAGATCAGAATGTCATCCACGTACAAACATAATATAACGCTATCGCCCCCACCATGGCGATAGTAAACACACCTATCAGCCTCATTAATGACAAAGCCAGTAGAAAGTAGAGTTCTGTCAAACTTCTCATGCCATTGCTTAGGTGCTTGTTTCAGGCCATATAAAGATTTTAATAACTTACACACCTTTGTCTCTTCACCTTTTACCACAAACCCATCCGGCTGATCCATATAGATCTCCTCTTCCAACTCTCCATTAAGGAAAGCTGTCTTCACGTCCATTTGATGAACGAGAAGACCATAAGAGGCAGCCAGGGATAGTAGTACTCGAATGGTGGTCAGTCTAGCGACAGGTGAATAGGTGTCGAAGTAATCTTCGCCTTCTTTCTGTGTGTAGCCCTTAGCTACAAGGCGAGCCTTGTACTTCTCAATAGTACCATCAGGCCTTAGCTTCTTCTTGAACACCCACTTACATCCCACGGGTTTACAACCATAGGGTCGTTCTGATAATTCCCAAGTTCCATTAGAAAGAATCGAGTCCATCTCATTTTGGATAGCTTCTTTCCAATCATCTGCATCAGGAGATGCATATGCCTCAGTAATGGATCTAGGAGTATCATCCACAAGGTACAGGATGAAGTCATTACCAAAGGATTTTGCAACCCTCTGTCTCTTACTCCTCGTGAGAGGTTCATCGTCATACTTCTCAAGAAATTCCTCATGTGGTTGTTCAGAATTCTCAATAGATGCACTAGATTCGGGATGTATTTCAGAAGATATCCTACCAATTCTATGCATATCTTTCATAGGAAAAATATTCTCAAAGAATGTTGCATCACGAGATTCCATTATAGTATCAACATGCATATCAGGTACATCAGATTTAACCACTAAAAATCTATAGCCTACACTCCGTGGAGCATATCCTAGAAAGATACCACTGTCTTGGATCCGAGCTTGCGTTTCTTGGGGATCGGTATGTTGACCTTCGCCAAACACCCCCAAGTGCGCAGATACGAAAGTGATGGTTTTCTCCCAACCCACTCCTCATAAGGGGTCTTTTATTTATTCTTGTTAGGAACTCTATTCAGGACATGACATGAAGTCAACAAAGCCTCCCCCACCATGCCTTTGATAAACCAGCAGTGGCTAACATAGAATTCACCAAGTCAGTCAGCGTGCGGTTTTTCCTTTCGGCAACCCAGTTTGATTGGGGCGAGTAGGGAGGCGTCCTCTCATGAATAATTCTGTGTTCCTGACAGAATTCGTCAAATATTTTGGGAAAATACTCACCACCATGATCCGACCTAAGACGCTTGATCTTTCTCTCTAGTTGATTTTCAACTTTGGCCTTATAGATTTTAAAGTAGTCTAAAGACTCATCTTTAGTTTGCAACAAGTAAACATAACAGAATTTAGTAGCATCATCTATCAACGTCATGAAATATCTCTTTTCACCTTTTGTCAACACACCATTCATCTCACATAGATCAGAATGTATGAGTTCTAGAGGTGCCAAGTTTCTCTCGTCGGCAGCCTTGTGAGGCTTTCGAGGTTGCTTTGATTGCACATAACTATGGCACTTAGAACCTTTGGCAATAGTGAAATTCAGAATTAAACTCATGCTGGACATCCGAGATATCAAACCAAAATTAATGTGACATAAACGAGAATGCCAAATACGGGTATCATCATTAACACCACCACAAATATGATTCACGGATTTATTACAAAACTCTGAAAGTGAAAACCGGAACAAGCCTCCGAACTCATAACCTTTACCAATAAATTGTCCATATTTTGAAATAACGACTTTATTAGACTCTAAGACAACCTTATACCCATCTCTGCAAAGAAGGGAGCCACTAATGAGATTCTTGTTCATAGTAGGGACATGCTGCACGTTCCTCAGCTGCACGAACTTTCCGGAAGTAAACTTCAGATCCACCGTGCCAACACCACGAACAGAAGCATGTGATCCATTCCCCATTAGGACGGATGAATCCCGAGCGACCTGATAAGAGGTGAACATAGATATGTCAGCACACACATGAACATTAGCACCCGTATCAAGCCACCAACACGGTGATTGAAATACTGAAAGAACAGTAAATAAATTACCATACCCATCAGTATTGCTAGCGGTCACGACGTTGTGATCTTGGCCTTTTTCCTCTGCGATGCTGCGTTACGGACAGTCCTTGGAAAAGTGGTCGGGCTCTCCACAAGTGTAACAAGACAGTTCACTCTTGTCCATGTTCGTCTTCTTCTTCTTGAAGGTTGTAGTCTTTACAGACTTGTTAAAGGAGGGTTTGAAGTTCCCTTTGTTCTTGCCTACAGATTTGCCTTTCTGCAAAAAGTTGGCAGTAGCATGACTCTCTCCTTTCTCAGTAGTGTCCTTAGCCCGAGCCTTCTCCTCAACATCAAGGGACGCTATCAGATTTTCAACTGATATCTCCTGTCTCTTGTGTTTGAGAGCTGTGGCAAAGTTCCTCCATGAAGGGGGCAACTTAGCAATAATGCAACCCGCCACAAACTTGTCGGGTAAGGTACACTTAAGGAGTTCGAGCTCTTTGGCAATGCACTGTATCTCATGAGCTTGTTGAACCACAGGAAGGTCCTTTGTCATCTTAAAATCATGAAAGCTCTCCATGATATACAGTTCACTGCCAGCATCTACAGCACCAAACTTTGCATCCAGTGCATCCCAGAGCTCCTTACCGTCTTTTATGTGCATAAACACATCACACAGACGGTCAGCAAGAATGCTCAGAATACATCCCACAAAGACAGTATTGGCATTCTCGAACTTCTTCTGATCCTCGTCAGATATAGTTCCTTCAGGTTTGCCTTTACTGATATGGAACACTTTCATCGTGGTCAGCCAAAGTTTAGCCTTATACTGCCACCTCTTAAAGTGCACACCGGTAAACTTATCCGGCCTCAGTGCATCGGTAAAACCAGCCATTGTTAATTCAGGAAATTGCCTACAATAAGATTTTTGGATTGTTGGATTATTAGGCATAATTTCCACAATTAATTCCATAATATAAATCATGACAACAGCAGCTACAATCACGTGAACCTCTAACATACTAGATGTATTGATCAACATGAACAGTAGCAGATTATACGCACTCACAAGCATACTAAAGCAACTGATCTGACAACAGTATACGTACTGATCGGTTGCCGATGAAGTCGTTGTTGGTGCAGCGTTTGCAGTAGACTGTCGAAGAAGTCGACGTTGAAGACGACGAGCACGAGCTCCGACTTGACGACCGGGAAGACGCGCCGTGATGACGAACTTGAGCAGTCACGCGGAGCGCTCCCAAAAACCTTACTCGCCCTCTCCCGTACAGGATCACAAGGGCGAGTGGTTCCGGAGACCTGCTCTCCCGTCCGCCGGTGCACGCCGGAAAGCGGGATGGAGTAGACTACGGTGACGACGCAAGTAGAGAGGATGGAAAAACCCTAGATTGGTTTTCGGTGGTGTTGTGGCGGTAGCCGCGCAGGACTTTATATAGAGAAGCTCAGGAAACCCTAACGGAGGCGAACATGGGCCGAGTCACGTTAGGGTCGGTTACAGTAGCCCACAATCCGGGAGCGACCCGAATAAGCTAACTGTTTGACACGTCTGTCAAAACCTCAGTTTTCCTGAGCAACAAAATAAAGCTCTGCTCGGCGAGATTCCCGCAACCCGCAACCCGCAACTCGCGGCGCGCACAAGACGTGACGAGCAGGCGTGCGTGCGTGCGAGCGGCGGCGTCGTCGGAGGAGGAGCGCGCGCGTGTATCTCTCTTATTGCCACTCACTTACAAAGTGGTGCAACGCTCCACCTTATAAGGTGGTGCAACTCTCCTCCAACTTTCCATGTGGGACTAAACTTGAGCTCCCACTCCACTTCCATGTGAGCTGCCACTAACATAGGCCCAAACACATATGGGCTGCCACAAATTTGGGCTTTGAGATTTAGGAAAAATCTGAAATACACATGGGCCTAAATGGATTAGCCCCATTATTTCTAACAATCTCTCACCAGATCTCAAATGCCCATTTGAAGATTTGCCAATCCTTGCTATTTGTTTATATACCAGTGTTTCAGCAGAGACTGTTAAGTTGAACTTCCGCCTAGAATCTTGAACTACGTCTATCAACAACTTGAACAATGGACGAACCTTCAATTGCAAGTTTGGTGCCAATAGATTTCGCTCAAAATCATAACTAGTACTTGGCTGTCAGTAGCCTACCCCGCGGGTTGGAGCATATGCGTCATACTCCCTGGTCTCTTCATGAGTTTACTAGAGATCACCCAAATCTCATAGACCGCGATGTTTACAGTCGAGCTCATATATATAGGTGTGTTCTTTCAAGACTGCCCTGTAGGATGACATCTTTGCTAATTAAAGCCAACAGAAACACATTAAGGCATGTTGCCAACCTGTCTTACAGATTATGAGAGTTGTGCATCTTCACATAGAGAAGCTTATAAAGTACTCTTCTTTGTCAAACCACTAGCTTGTTTTTCCCAGGTCCTAATTTACGGGATCTCTGATCACATAGGTTGGGTTACCACTAAGGTGTGACATCCATGGGTCTCAACCCCATCTCCCCCGATGCACTTTCTATCACATTTCGTGATAGTCCCTTTGTAAAGGGATCTGCCAGGTTTTTATCTGTTTGAATATACGTAACAGTTATTACTCCGGAGTTTCTCAATTTCCTGATAGATTTCAAACGTCTCTTCACGTGTCTTGATGACTTCGCGTTATCCTTAGAATTGTTCACTTTGACAATAACAGTTTGGTTGTCACAATTCAAAAGGATTGTCGGCACATGTTTCTCAACCACAGGCAAGTCCATCAAGAGCTCACGCAGCCATTCTGACTCAACAGTGGCTGTGTCTAAAGCAGTAAGTTCTGCTTCCATAGTTGACCTCGTCAATATGGTTTGTCTACGAGACCTCCATGACACTGCGCCACCTCCAAGGGTAAACACATACCCGCTCGTGGCGTAGAGTTCATCAACGTCAGAGATCCAATTCGAATCACTATATCCTTCAAGAACAGCAGGGTTCCCTGAATAGTGAATCTCATAGCTCATTGTACCACATAGATAGCGCATGACCCTTTCAAGTGCATGACAATGATTAATACCCGGGTTAGACATGAACCTACTCAACTTGCTCACAGCAAAAGAGATATCGGGTCTTGTAGCGCTTGCTAAGTACATGAGAGAACCAACAACTTGTGAATATTTCAGCTGATCTGTTGGTTTCTTCTTATTCTTTCGTAATGTCAAACTGGGATCATGATGCTGCCAACATGCTGAAGCCGGCGTTGGCCCGTGGCCGCATCCGCATCCGCTACGTGGGTGTGCTACCACATTAGATGAGTACCGCATGCAAGCACATCGAGAAGGATCCTTCCCTCGAGCGACAATTCCAGAAGGTGCATGTCGATGAGCCAAGCGAGCAGGCCACCATTGCCATCCTCCACTGTCTAAAGAAGAGTTTACAAGACCACACCATGGCGTGGAGATCCAGGATGCTGCAATTGTTGCCGCCGTACAGCTCGCGGCCCGCTATCTTACTGGTCGGCAATTTCCTGATAAGGCTATTGATCTCATCGACGAGGCTTGCAGTACCACAAATTAAAGGGAGAAGAAACATCGGTTAGCCAAGATCATGTTGCAAAGGTAGACATGTCCTTTATAATTTATGAACATTTGGTTACCAGCCGGTTGTTTCAAATGTAATATGAAGTGCCTAACGAGGATACTTTGTTCCAACACATTTTTGTTTGTGAAATTGCGTCGATCTATTAATAATCATCAACAGCAGTACAAAGAATTTTAAAAGTAATAAAAATTACAAATAGGTCAATGGACCACAAAGCGATGACTACAGACACTGACACGAGCCGAAGGCGCGCCACCGTCCTTGCCCCTCCATCACAGGAGGCGGGCAAAGCTTGTCGTAGTAGAGCTTGTTGTAGTAGACATACGGAAAGTCGTCGTGCTAAGGCCCCAAAGGACCAGCGCACCAGAGCAGCAACCATCGCCGTAGATGACCAACATAGATCGGAAGAGACTGACCTCAAAACACACCAACAAAAAACGACTAGATCCCAAGGGATCCATCGGACACATGTTTATTTTTGAAGGTGGTGAGCCGGTGGACTGGAACTCCTGTCGCGGCACTGGATCTAGAGGAGACGGAAAAGCTAATCCACCTCGCAGATAGATTACACGAACGGGTTGTTGGTCAAAATGAAGCCGTCAATTTAGTTGTGCAAGCAGTGTTACGTTCCAGGGCTGGTCTTGATCCACATGATCAACCAATAGGCTATTTCCTTTTCTTGGGGTCAACCGGTGTTAGAACAACAGAGCTTGCAAAAGCTCTCGTCCAATAATTATTTGACAACGAGAGGATGTTGGTTCGCTTCGACATGTCTGAATATATCAGTGCTCTGTGATGCGTCTCATTTGGAGCACCTCCAAGGTCTATTTTGTATCATGTCCATTTTTCTATATTGCATTATCATTTATGTATTTTATCACTAACTTAACTAATATCGTTGGTTCTTCTTTTATATAACATTTTAAAGTTATCACGGTTACCAAGATGGTGGTCAGTTGACAAACAAAGTTAGGAGCCGTCCGTATAGTGTCATCCTTTTTGACGAGGTGGAGAAGGCTGATTCTTCGGTACTAAATGTACTTCTTCAACTCCTTGATGACGGTGTATTGACTGATGGCAAAGGCCAGAAAGTAGATTTCAAGAACACGATCATCATTATGACCTCAAATATAGGTGCAGAGCACTTATTAGCCGGCTCTAATGGTGAATGCACTATGAAAGAGGCACACAACCTTCTAATGAAAAAGGTTTGCTCGTCACATAAACTGCTCCTTGAAAGAACTTATATGACTCAAAGTGGTTGTTTGTGTATAGGTACATAGATATTTCAAGCCTGAGCTTCTCAACAGACTCGGCCAGATTGTCATATTTGAACCACTTTGATGCGACCAACTAAGGGAGGTTGTAAAAATACAAATAAAGAGCACCGTTGCCACAGTACCGAAAAAGGACATATCTATGTCGGTAAGTGACGCCGCATTGGACGTCATTTTGTCCGAAGCATACAACCTAGTAAGTATACATTCTTATTTACTCTTGCGGGTTATTAATTAAACTGGGTTCTCATAGTTTTGTATATATGTTAACTCTGTAACAATACTTGTGTTTTTGGAATTTTTATAGGGAGTCCCTATGTCGCAGCTGACTGTGACATAACATAAGTCACGGTCAAATGGCGTCATCGCCGTTCCTTTCAGTCCAATTCCCCACGGCTTGCAGGTTCCTTTGTTAGGCTGATATCTTTTTTAGCTGGGCCGTTGTCTCTTATTTTTGAGCTATTCTTTGTTGCGGTTGACTCCGTTCAAATATTGATTAGTCGATTATGAATCCGGCCAGAATCTGATGTACGTGCGAGAGCTGCTGCAACGCCCTTTCTCATGGACGGTGTGTTGCTCTACGGCCGGAGAGATACTGGATTCAGGTGCACGGTAACTTGAAACCTTAGGAAACGATATTCTTGATCGCTTCTCAATCTAAGAAAATAATACGACGATAGTACTAATAAACATGGGAAGAAAATATACTTCCTCCGTCCTAAAATAGATGGTTTAGATTTGTTTAGACACTGTTTAGTATATAGATTCATTCAAATTTTGACAAATTTGAGACATTTATTTTAGAACGGAGGAAGTACTTTGATCCCTAGGCTGCAGATCAACATACATACACATGAGAGTTTGTTTATGTTCTACAAACGTGCACTACAACCCATGCATGTATTTTCTCGAGCATTTCTAAGGCAGGTACCGTACCGCTGTTGTGGTAGGGACTAACATGTTCAATTTGTCGTCTTACTGGTTTGCTCTACCGTATCTTCTCCGAGCATGGACATGACTAGGGGCATGAAAATGATTCATCTAATCTTATCCTTCGCCACGTAAAAAAACTGAACGATGTGCTCCGGCAGAGAAGCGTGGCCAAAAAAAGGGAGCAGCTAGATAAATTAGTCCTCAATTTTTCAACCCAGATGCAATTCCTACTAGACCTGATGACTAACTAATTTGATCTATCAGTTACATGTCCGGTTACAACTCACAACTCACATATCGAATTTAAAAAAAAAAGGTCTGACGTCTCCCCATTGAATTTCAATTACAACTCATAGGTCAAATTTTAAAAAACAATTCAAAATAAAACTCTAGCTTTAAGTCAGATTTAAAATTCAGTTGCAAATGCATATGTAACTGGATATTAGAAAAGATCGAACGTCCCGTAATTGCATGTTCGGTTGCAACTCATACGTCAAAAATAAAACAAAAAATCTAATGGCCCCACCTGCACGTACGGTTGCAACTCAAAGAACGAATTTTAGAAAAATGGTCCAGCGTCCCTCGATTGCATATGCAGTTGTAACTCACAAGTCAATTTGCAAAAAAAAGGGTTAGATTTAATTCAAATTTGAAAACTCATTGATCAAATTTGAAAAAACATCAAGCGTCTCCCAATTGCGTATCCTTTATAACTCATAGGTCAATTTGAACAATCAAAGATTCCTAGATGTAAACGCGTACTTGCAACTGTACCACTTCGTCCTCCCCTTGATTCGTGAGAACAAGGACAGTTTCAAGTGATGATGCAACTCACATTATAAGCACCCACCCCTAATTCCATCAAGAAAAACCTGTTTCAAGTAGATATGCAACTCATGTCAACAATCAAAGGTTCCTAGTTATAACCCTAATTGCAACTGTAGTACCCGTGAGCAAAAGGACAGTTTCAAGTGATGATGCAACTCACATTACAAAGCACTCACCCCTAATCCTACCAAGAAAAACCAGTTTGAAGTGGACATATAACTCGTGTGAACAATCAAAGGTTCCTAGTTACAAAAGTACTTGCAACTGTACCACCCCGTCCTACCCTTTATCTGTGAGAACAAGGACAGTTTCAAGTGATGATGCAACTCACATACAAGCACCCATCCCTAATCCCACCGATAAAAACCAGTTTCAAGTAGACATGCAACTCGTGTTAACAATCAAAGGTTCCTTGTTACAACCCTACTTACAACAATAGTACCCGTGAGAAAAGGTACAATTTCAAGTGCCGATGCAACTTATATTAAAAGCACCCACCCCTAATCCCACCGAGAAACACCAGTTTCAAGTGGACATACAACTCGTGTGAATAATCAAATGTTTTTAGTTACAACCCTATTTACAACTGTAGTACCCGTGATCAAAATGATAGTTTTAAGTGCTGATGCAAGTCACATTACAAGCACCCACCCCTAATCCTATCAAGAAAAGCCAATTTCAAGTAGACATTTAACTTATGCGAACAATCAAACCTACTTGCAACTGTACCACCCCGCGCTCCTCTTGATCCGTGAGAAAAAGGACAGTTTCAAGTGCTCATGCAACTCACATTAAAATCACCCACCCCTAATCCTACCGAGAAAACCTAGTTTCAAGTGGACATTCAACTCGTGTGAAAATCAAAGGTTCCCAATTATAACCCTACTTGCAACTGTAGTACCCGTGAGAAAAAAGAAATTTTTAAGTTATGATGTAACTCACATTACAAAGCACACACCCTAATCCCGCCGAGAAAAAACAGTTTCAAGTGGATATGCAACTCTTGTGAATAATCAAAGGTTCCCAGTTACAACTATACTACCCCACCCTCTGCTTGATCCATGAGAAAAAGACAATTTCAAGTGATGATGCACACACATTACAAGCACCCACCCCTAATCATACCGAGAAAAACTATTTTCAAGTGGACATGTAACTCGTGTGAATAATTAAAGGTTCCCAGTTACAAACGTACTTGCAATTGTACCACCCGTGCTACCCTTGATCCATGAGACCATGGACAGTTTCAAGTGATAATGAAACTCACATTACAAGCACCCACCCCTAATCCCATCGAGAAAAACCAGTTCCAAGTGAACATGCTACTCGTGTCAACAAATAAAACATTTTCGGTTACAACCATACTTGCAACTGTACTACCACGCCCTCTCCTTGGCCCATGAGAAAAAGGACAATTTCAAGTGCTAATGCAACTCACGTTACAAGAAACACCTCTTCCCCACCGAGATAAATTTAAAAACAGACAGAGATAAAGTACAATGGACATAAAACAAAAAAAATGTTCCCCTTGTACACCAATTAGTAATTAAAAATAGTAATTCATACTCAAAAAATATACAAACAATGGAACTAGATCTGAATTATTTACAGCTATATTAAATCATCCAAAAAATGAAAATTATTTGTCTTCTTTTTTCATGAGCATTAAATGGTGTTCTAATTCCATTCACACTTGTATACATCAAATGTGATGTATCGTTGTGTTATAGGAGCAATTGCAACAATAAGATTATTTGTTTTTAAATTTGTGATGCTAAATATTCAGCACAATTATAACGGAACCTAAAACAATCTCCAACAACCCTGTATGATCTAAGCACAACTCTATCACCCCACGCAAAACGTTCTTCGCCTCTGTCTGGGATTTCAAATATAGTCGGGAACACCTCAATAGGTACTTCCAATAAAAACATCAAATACAAAAATTAAAAGTGATAATTGAAAATAAAAAAAGAATAAAACAAAAAGAACTAACCAAACGATACATGTCATCAACATCAAGCCTGTACACATAAAAATTAGGAACAAAATGATCATCCCCCAGCTTCATCTTCTGATTAAACATGGTAATAACTATCCCATTCATTTCCGTTTTGTTAACATCACGAATATCATCAAAATGTTTATTGAACAAATATGGCTCATACCCGTCTGGTATATAAAAAACCTCTAAAACAATGAAACAAAAATTTCAAAAGATTTTTAAAAAAGGACTAAAAAACAAAATCATAACACTGACATAAAAATACATATAACATAACTTATTTGGGAAGAGATACCAATTCTTCCTTAACTATCGACTGAAGCAACTTTGAATTCAAAACACTCTCTTTGTGTACCATATTCAAAAAAAGCAATGTCCTCTTGTTCTATATCAAAAGCTTCAATCAACGAATTCCAATATGGCCCACACATCTGAGTTTTTGTGCCAACCCTAACTAAATTGATGTGGTGATCACTCTTGGGTATCATTTCTCTAACCCATGATTAGGAAGTTCAGCTAAAACTTTCATCCAGTTATTAGGACATAAAATTCCTATACGGTCATTAAAACAACATGGCACAACCTACAACAAGAAAAAACAGCAAAAACACATAAAAATCAATAAATTAAAATAAACAAAAATTAATATATAGAAAATTAAAGATAAAAAGTAATATTAAAAATAGGGAAACTTACGAATGAATCATCAAAACCGTCATTAACCATTTTTGCAGAAAACTTATAAAGACTACGTGGAGCTCTTTAACATATACGGGTTGGCTCATGACATACATTGCATGGTCTCCTTGCGTTGCTCATGTTTTCTAGGCTAAATATTAAAACAAAAATAATAAAGATCAAACAGGAAAACATGTGAAAATGCTTATATAAATACCATAAATTTGATAAAAACAAAAACCAGTACATATATCAGGAGGAAAAAAATATCAACCTTTGTCATCTTCCCTTCAATAAGTACTAGAAAAACGTGATATGGCAATCACCAATCCAACCTGAATTCATAAAAAAAATGAAAGACTACAGCTTATATAAGCAATTACTACATAAATATAAAAAAATGAAAGACAAAGTGGCACCATCAAAACAAAAGCCAAAAAATATGTGGATGAAAAACTTCGACTACATAAAATTATTCTCAATTTTTATTCAGTACAACCACATACACAAATCTATTTTTAGACAAACTATAAATAAGAAACAGTTATTTACATCTGTAAAAAAGAGAAGAAAATTCTTCACTGAACAGTACAACCAGCATTTTGTAAAACAAAAAGCTAGCAACAAACTGGACAACAAACCAGCGCGGGCGACCAAGAAACACAGCCAACAACCCATAAAAAAAGCCGATACAGTACACATGCAAATCATTGTGTCGGTAGAAATGGGCCATGGGCCAGCAACCACCGCGCTGGTCAAACAACGGCCTAACGCAAATCAACTGGTACATAAAAAAAAAAACAATAACAACACACCAATCCTAAAGCAGCTCGATCGGACAACACACAAGTTAGCTGTGACGTAAGCTACATCACAGCTAGCTGTGACTTAGCAATTCCGATTCTTATATGCTACCTCAATTCTAGATGTACGGTGCTAGACCTATAAAAGGATGGGTGCAGAACAATGTGATGACAGTTATCTCTGAGATGCTAATTAAAAAAGAAGCAAGTAAATTCTCATCAATCCACATCGATGCTACCGACAACAAGAAGGAGTTGAAGTATGATGTGGTGAAGAACATGGTGCCAGTCCCCAACCAATCCCGCACCGACAATGATGATTTGAGCACCGACAGTCCAAAATTAGTTGTACTCCTATGTTGCCGTGAAATAATTCCTCTTAATTGTTTGTGCCTTAATTAGCTACAGATGTCAGACTTCCACGAATCGAATTTGTATTTCACGGCACACTTGATAAGTACTATATCGCATATTATAGCATTGCTAATTTTGCTTATTATTTGGTATGATGGAAACGTTTTGTGTGTGACGTTGCTGCTTCCTGATGTTGCCAATGATTACACCTTTTCTTATTTGGCTCGGGTGATTCGTCTTTATTTATCTGAAATGAAAACAAGAACACGAAGAGTTACCAAGGAAGATGATGCACCAAACCACATGCTCGATCAGGTTACGCATGTGATGTTCATCGGCCGAAGCTAGCATGATCATCCTCCATAACTGGACAGATTATGGGGCAGCCCTGGACAATGTGCTAGTCCATGTATATCGATGTGACATTTTGGGGTGTGATGGCTTCTCCCCATGGGCTTAGCATAATTACCGGTGGTGCTAAAGCTATTTGTAACTGGACTAGACAGTTTAGAGAGCAGATGAGGATCCTGGTGGTACCGTGGTAGCTACATGCAGATGAGAACAGTTAGGAATATGCCTACAAAGGACTAGTGCGACAGAACACAGCGCCCATAGTGTGGGAGTATTGGAGAACAAAAAAAAAGTTCCTTTCTCTAAGGGTAAGTCGCCCAACTACCAATTGTAGGCTAGTTTTTCTATTTGTTGAGCCGTGAGTTGAACTTTTTATCGGTTTGATCTTTGTAATCGCTTTTATAAGGTTTTTAAGAATAATCTAATAAAACAGGTTATGTTCATTTCTTGGATAGAGAGGCCGAGGCGATCTTCCCCTATTTCGAAAAAAATGAGTTGAAGTTTTAACAACAATTTACTATATATATAGTTGTACATTGTGTAAATTCATACAACTATTTTAGGAAGTTTCCAAAACTTTGTTTCATGGTTTTTAGTATTTAGTGCTTCGGTTGTATATATACAAATACAGGTTCACATGGTAGGCAAAAGAAGCACCTCTTGCGAAATACATGAGGACATCTTCACCGGGCCGACCCATCCTGTCCGAGCGTGACCGAACTCGTACGAGCGGACGCGCGAGATATGCCTGGCGCCCCAGCAGGCCAACCCATCCGGACAAACGCGTCCGGCTCGTTCCATCCGTGCATCTAATCTGGGCAACGGTTGCATCGGCCCGGACGCGCCCGAACAGCGCGGGTGTCCTGCCCGTTGGCCACCCGGGACCCATATGTAAGTCAGACATTAGTGATTAAGATAGCTATTCATTAGATTTTAAGCTCTGCCAGTTAAAAAAGCCATTTGAACAAATTAGGGGGGAGGGGGTTGTTGTTGCTGCTACTGCTACTGCTACGGCTATGGCTGGAGAAGGACCTCGCGACGGCTGCTCGCCGCCGTTGCCGTTGCCGCTGCCGCCGGCCCCGTCGATCGCCGCCCAAGCGGACCATATGGCCCGCTGCTGGATGCGTTCGCGGTGACGGTCGCGATCGCGCGCATGGTCTCGAGCCACTGCCTTGCCCGCCTCCTTCCTACGGTCCTCTGCCGCCCGGTTCGCCAGGGCCTTGTCCATCTCGGCGTCCCAGTGGTCCCTCGCCTCCTGGTCGGCGAGCTCCTTCGCCTCAACCGCGAGCAACTCCGTCGGAGAAGGAGCCGGAACCGGAGCACCATTGGGGCCGAAGCCTAGCGCCTGCGCTATCTGCACGGGGACGGCGATCACCGCCTCTAGATGGTCCACCTCCTCCCCTTCCTCGTCGTCGTCCTCCGCCACCTCCGTCTCATCGCCGTCGACGAGACCCCACGTGACTGCCGCCTCAGCGGCCAAAGCCATGCGCTCCTCCTCCTCCGCCGAGTCGGCAACGTGGTCGCACTGCACCTCCTCTTCCGCGCCGCGACGTGCTTTGGTGGCATGGCGGAGTTCACGGATGGCGACCTTGGCGGCCTCCTTGGCCACCTCCACCAGCGTGGTCATGGCCGCCTCGTGGAGGATCTCGCGGAGAGTCGCTGATGCGGCCTCCAAGGCCACCGCCTCCTTGGCGACGACGTGGTGTATGTCGTTCACCGCCCATTCGGAGGCCAGCGTGCCTGCCGCCTCCACCACCCGCTGCAACCCCAACTCGGCAATATGGCCTTCCTTCTCGAAGGCCAGCACCTGCGCATCGCTCATGCGTCGGGCCAGCAGCGTGGCCTCGAGGTGGACCTTGTCGACCTCCACGCCCAGGTAGCGGGTACGACATATATCCGAGATCTTCATCTAGTTGGCCATCTTGCGGCGAGACATGGCTGCTGGTGGCTGGCGCTTTTTCGGCTGCTGGTTTGTCTCCGCCGCGCCGGCGGCCGTCTTTTATAAACCGCGGCGGAGGCAGAAAACAGTCTGGGATGCGCGGGAAGTTTACTCGTCGCGAGAAGTAAGGCGCATGCGGGAAACATTGGCGGGAAATGCAGGCCGTGCGGGAAGCCACCGGCACTGATAGCTGACGTCGTGTCGCCATTAACGTCCCATCGTGAGGGTGTCAACTGGTGACAGCGAGAGAGAGAGACAGACATATGGGTCGGGCCGCTGGGCGCGGTCAACCGGACACGCCGGACCACGACCCCAAATCGAGCACGGCCTGACCCAAACGGGCAGAAACGGACCGTTTGGGGTGACCGAATGGGTCGGCCCGGTAGAGATGCCCAGACCCCGGAAAGATTTATAAACTATTAAATATATGTACCGGCTATGTGCTTACACAATTTTTTTATAAGGCACATGCTGTACTAGATAGGCCGGGAGCGCTGACCCTAGAAATTCATGCAAACAAAAAGGAAAATGATACGGTGGCCCCGAGAGATCGAACGATCTGATCCCCCAGTTTGGCTCCTTTCGTGCGCCCGTGACGCAACAGGGAACATGGGTGGGCCCCCTCATGACACGGTATGCCTTACCACATCTTTTCCCTTCGTTTCCGTCTCCGCCGCCCGTCGCTCGCGCTGCTGCTCGCGCCGCCGTGCCACCTGGAGCCTGCTCCTCTCCGCATTGCCGCAAGGACAATGACCGGTGTCACCGCTCCACCACGCCTCCGGCTTCTCCCTACCTTCTTCCCCATCTTCGCACGTCCGCCATGGCCGAGAGCTCGGAACACCGACGTGATGTGCTACAACCGGCGCGAGGGTTTCTGTGAGGCTCTGACTTGCTGTGCATCCTCGACTGCCCCGATGGCTCCCTCCGCCCCTCTATGCCCCACAACTGCTGCATCTACCAGCACTACTGGAAAAACCATCTTCGGTTCGATCAGAACAAGCCTAGCAGTCTTGGCCTGTCACAGCCCGCGACTAGTGGAAGCACTAGTCCCGGGCCGTGAGGCCTCTAACGGCTAGAAACGGCCGTAGTGACTAGTCCCGGGCCGGACCAATTCATTAGTCCCGGTCCGTAATACGGCCCGGGACTAATAACCTGGAGCAGGCCAGCTGCTCTTTTCGGGGACTATTAGTCCCGGGTCGTATCACGGCCCGGGACTAGTTGTCCATCAGTATATATACAGCTTCCTGTCCACCTGCCCTAAAGCATATGGTGGCCATTTTTCTCAAACAAGCAAGAGAGTTCATGCCATTTTTTCTCAAGATTTGTCAAGATTTAGTTTGCAACACCTAAATCCAAAGCTTTAAAAGGTTAGAACTTCATTCTTTCATCTCTTATTGCTACTTTAGCTCTATAATGCTCTAGAAGTATAGAGATATGGATCAAATGCATGCATGCTCTAGAAGTAGCTAGAAGGATTTTGATATATATGTGTAACAAATTTTGATTAGGCACATAGTTACTGAAAATTGAAATGTGTAATTTTAGAGTTTCAGAGCTTAGAATGGAATGAGGTTTTCACTGATAGAACAATAATAAAAAACTCCACATTTATCATGTTGATTGTTTTCTCCAATTCACAAATTGGTGCATGTAAATTTTCCAAAATTCAAAATTAATGCTCTAGAAGCTCTCAATATAACTTGTAATAATTTTATCATGTTGTGTAATGGTTTTTGATATACTTTTACTATAATGCAGATGGTTCGGGAATGAATGTACCAGATCGACCGACGCCTAGCGAAGTTCATTAATGGCATGCATGAATTCATCCGTGTTGCTGATGCAAACAAGCGCAATGGTTTTGTATTCTGTCCATGTAATGGATGTAGGAATCAGAAGGATTACTCTGACTAAAAAACCCTTCACAGCCACCTGTTGATGTCCGGCTTCATGCCCAGTTATAATTGTTGGACCAAGCACGGAGAGAGAGGGGTTATAATGGAAGACAATGAAGAAGAGGAGGAGGATGCCAACTATCATGGTTTCCCTGAGTACGGAGATACTTCCATGGGGGATGTCAAGGGAGGATGAAGAAGAGACACATGATGAACCCACTGATGATCTTGGTCGACCATTGCCGATGCACGAAGAGATTGTAAACTGAAAAGGATAGGGAGAAGTTCAATCACATGCTAGAGGATCACAAAAGTTGTTGTACCCAAATTAAAATGGTCTGAAAAGCTGGGCAAAGACAATCGAATTGCTGCGATGGAAGGCTGAGTGTGCTATACCTGACTCCTCATTTGAAAAGTTGCTGAAAATGATGAAGAATATGCTTCCAAAAGATAACGTACGTTGCCAAGACGCATTTAAGCAAAGAAGGTTGTCTGCCCTCTAGGTTTAGAGGTTCTGAAGATACATGCATGCCCTAATGACTGCATCCTCTACCGCGGTGAGGAGTATGAGAATTTGGATGCATGCCCGGTATGCACTTCACTTCGGTATAAGATTAGACGAGATGCCCCTGGTGACGTTGAGGGCGAGCCCCCCCGAAAGAGAGTTCCTGCGAAGGTGATGTGGTATGCTCCTATAATACCACGGTTGAAACGCTTATTCAGAAACAAAGAGCACGCCAAGTTGTTGCGATGGCATAAAGAGGAATGTAAGTCAGATGGGATGTTGAGACACCCCGCTGATGGGTCGCAATGGAGAAAAATCGATAGAAAGTACCCGGACTTTGCAGATGACGCAAGGAGTTTAAGGTTTGGTCTAAGTACAGATGGCATGAATCCCTTTGGGGAGGAGAGCTCCAGTCACAACACCTGACCCATGACTCTATGCATCTATAACCTTCCTCCTTGGTTGTGCATGAAGCGGAAGTTCATTATGATGCCAGTGTTGATCCAAGGTCCGAAGCAACCCGGCAACGACATTGATGTGTACCTAAGGCCATTAGTGGAAGAACTTCTACAGTTGTGGCACGAACCCGGGATACGCGTGTGGGATGAGCACAAGCAGGAAGAATTTAACCTCCGAGCATTGCTTTTCATAACAATCAATGATTGGCCTGCTCTTAGTAACCTTTCGTGATACCAAACAAGGGATACAATGCATGCACACACTGTTTAGATGAGACTGAAAGTATATATTTGGAACATTGTAAGAAGAATGTATACAATGAGCATCGTCGATTTCTTTTGGCCAAGCATCCCTTAAGAAAGAAAGGCAAGCATTTCAACGGTCTGGCATGTCACCAGACAAAGCCTAAGGAGCGTACTGGTGCTGATATATTTGATATGGTCAAAGATTTGGATCAACTGGTAACCTTTGGAAAGGGTCCTGGAGGAAAATCTGTTCCGAAAGACGCTGAAGGACACGCACCCATGTGGAAGAAGAAATCTATATTATGGGAGCTACCATATTGGAAATTCTTAGAGGTCCGCTCTGCAATCGATGTGATACATGTGACGAAGAATCTTTGCGCGAACCTGCTAGGTTTCTTGGGCGTGTATGGGAAGACAAAAGATACATCAGAAGCACGAAAGGACCATCAACGTATGAAAGACCCATATGGCCTGCATCCAGAATGGTTTCAAGGTCATGCCAGCTATGCTCTTACCAAACAAGAGAAGGAAATATTTTTTGAATGCCTAAGCAGTATTAAGGTCCCGTCTGGCTTCTCGTCGAATATCAAGGGAATAATAAATATGGCAGAAAAAAAGTTCCAAAACCTAAAGTCTCATGACTGCCATGTGATTATGACGCAAATGCTTCCGATTGCATTGAGGGGGCTTCTACCAGATAATGTTCGAGTACCCATTGTGAAGCTATGTGCATTTCTCAATGCAATCTCTCAGAAGATAATCAATCCTGAAGATCTACCACGGTTACAGAATGATGTGGTCCAATGTCTTGTCAGTTTTGAGTTGGTGTTCCCACCATCCTTCTTCAATATTATGACGCACCTGCTGGTTCACCTAGTCGAAGAGATTTCCATTCTCGGTCCTCTATTTCTACATAATATGTTTCCCTTTGAGAGGTTCATGGGAATCTTAAAGAAATATTTTCGTAACCGTGCTAGGCCAGAAGGAAGCATCTCCATGGGCTATGGAACAAAGGAGGTCATTGAATTTTGTGTTGACTTTGTTCCTGACCTTAAGCCGATTGGTCTTCCTCAATCGCGGTATGAGGGGAGACTGAGTGGAAAGGGTACTCTAGGAAGGAAATCAATAATATGTAGGGACGGACATTCTTACAATCAAGCACATTACACCGTTTCTACAGAATTCTATCTTGGCATCCCCATATATCGAGGAACACAAGAAAATCTTACGCCCAACAACCCCGAAAGCATGACTCTTGGATTAGAGATGAACACATGAAGAGTTTCGGCGGTTGGTTGCAACATCTCATCAAAAACAACACTCTTGGAGATCATCTATACTTGTTGTCTAGGTCACCATCTTCGACTATATCGACTTTCCAAGGGTACGAGATAAATGGGTATACATTTTACACGATAGCCCAAGATAAAACGAGCACCAACCAAAACAGTGGTGTCCGCTTTGATGCAACAGACAACAATGGGTCAAAGACCACATATTATGGTTACATAGAGGAGATATGGGAACTTGACTGGACCTACTTTTAAGGTCCCCTTGTTTCGGTGCAAATGGGTCAAGCTGACAGGAGGAGGGGTTGAGGTACACAAGAAATACGGAATGACATCGTTGGATCTCAACAATCTTGGGTACTTATACGAACCATTCGTCCTAGACAATGATGTGGCTCAGGTTTTCTATGTGAAGGACATGTCTACCAAACCTAGAAAAAGAAAAAATAAGAAAAAGAATACATCAGACGATGAGCCAAAGCACCACATAGTTCTTTCAGGAAAAAGAAACATCGTGGGAGTGGAGGACAAGATGTACATGTCGGAAGATTGTGATAAGTTTCATGAAATTCGCCTTCATGTGAAGGATGACCCAAGCATCATGTTAATGAATGAAGATGATCCATGTATACGACGGGATCAGAAAGGAACACACGCGAAGAAATGATATGTAATAATTGTAACATTTTATGAGTGAAGATGCTCCATGCACGTGTCCATTTTTATAGTGTTGTCTGCAAACAATCTTGAGTGTGTTAGTCCCGTTTTGTGGCTGGACCGGGACTAAAGGAGGGCCTTTAGTACCGATTCATATTAGGGAGTGCCTCTATGACCAGTTTCTCGGAGATGCCGGAGGACTGGGCTCCGTCGGCATCTCCCTGAAACTGGCCGTAGTGGTGTCCCTGCTCTCGAAAACCATCTTGCAGCTTGTAACTTCTCTCACTAGATCAATACGCCTGTGAGCTAACTAATTTCACATATTAGAGTGTCTATGACCAGTTTCTGAGATGCCGGAGGACTGGGCTCCGCGGCATCTCCTCAAATCGCCGTAGTGGTGTCCCTGCTCTAGAAAACCATCTTGGAGATGCCTCAAACTGGCTGGAGGACTGGACTCACAAGGATGCCTATTTATAGTACAAGGAGCTCGGCATAATGTCGACACTCACGACATAATGTCGACACTCACCCCTATTATTAGTGCTGACTCATGTTTAGTCCCGGTTGGTGTCTCCAACCGGGACTAAAGGTTCATCTTTAGTCCCGGTTGGTGACACCATCCGGGACAAGGTACAAGCCGCACGACATAATGTCGACACTCACCCCTATTATTAGTGTTGCCTGGCCCAGTCTGCCGCAATCCCTTCAGTCGCGGTTGGTTTCTCCAACCGGGACTAAAGATGAACCCTCTCTTTATTAGGTAACACTCAGGACATTTATTAATATTAAAAACCGGGACAAACCGGGACTAGCTAACACTCAGGACTAAAGCCGCCCCCTTTAGTCATAATCATTCCTATTCCTATAGTACGTAGCTTCAGGGTCTTCTTCGTCATCGTCATCATCATCGTGATCGTCACCTGCCACTCCGGGGATCCTCAGCCCATCAATGGCATATACCAGGGGCCATTCCAGCCTCGGATTCACGGCGGGCGGGGGAGGGGTCTCCTGGAAGACGATGCCGCTACCGCCGGGCCGGTGTGGGGCCTTTTTGTGGCTCTGTGGCGGGTGGACTCGTGGGCACCGCAGGCGAGGATGGTCTCCCCCAGTGATGTAGTGCATCACTCTGATGATAGTACGGTTCGCCCACCACAGATGACGGCCGGCTTCATTGTGGTTCACCGGGGGCGGGCCATCACCCTCGTACCTGGCGAGCTCCCTTTCCCTCCTATTAGCGAAGAAGGCATTCCAGGTGTCGTAGTTGTCGGGATCCCACTGGGGATCCATCCGCTGCTCCGGCATGAGCTCGTGGTAGAAGTGGTTTGTGATGGCCGCCTAGCGTGCGGAACCTTGAGGGACAAGAGGGACAGGAACCCCTCCAGCACTCAAAGATCCAGTCAAGGGCGGTTGCAGTCGGACAAGGGTAGTTGGAGGCGGACAGCGCTTCGGTCTCCTCGAGGGTCAGAATGGCCCAGTAGGCGTTGTCCATTGTTCTAAGAGAGGAAGGTGTGGATGTGTGGATATCCATGGCACGATCGCCCTAAATATAGAGGGAAAAGGCGGGAAAACTTGGCGTGAAGCTTTGGGAAATGGCGGGAAGTATCTTTAGTCCCGGTTAGTGACTACATCCGGGACTAAAAGCTCTCATAGAAAGGAAAGGGCGGGAAAACTTGGCGGGAAGCGGTGGGAAATATCTTTAGTCCCGGTTTGTCACTACAATCGGAACTAAATGGATATTCTATTAGGATTCTTTATATTTTTCTAATAATAATAGACATATTATTTGTTTTATTTGGATTATTACAATAAAAGATATGATTTTCCAAAGTTTTTATATTTGATTTGAATTAAAAAAAGAAAATTTACAAATGAAATAATTTATAAATGATGCAAATAGATAAATGGATATTATATTAGGATTCTTTATATTTTATGATAATAATAGACATATTATTTGTTTTATTTGGATTATTACAATAAAAGATATGATTTTCCAAAGTTTTTATATTTGATTTGAATTAAAAAAAGAAAATTTACAAATAAAATAATTTATAAATGATGCAAACAGATAAATGGATATTATATTAGGATTCTTTATATTTTTCTAATAATAATAGACATATTATTTGTTTTATTTGGATTATTACAATAAAAGATATGATTTTCCAAATTTTTTATATTTGATTTGAATTAAAAAAAAGAAAATTTACAAATGAAATAATTTATAAATGATGCAAACAGATAAATGGATATTATATTAGGATTCTTTATATTTTTATGATAATAATAGACATATTATTTGTTTTATTTGGATTATTACAATAAAAGATATGATTTTCCAAAGTTTTTATATTTGATTTGAATTAAAAAAAAGATAATTTACAAATGAAATAATTTATAAATGATGCAAACATATAAATGGATATTATATTAGGATTCTTTATATTTTTCTAATAATAATAGACATATTATTTGTTTTATTTGGATTATTACAATAAAAGATATGATTTTCCAAAGTTTTTATATTTGATTTGAATTAAAAAAAGAAAATTTACAAATGAAATAATTTATAAATGATGCAAACAGATAAATGGATATTATATTAGGATTCTTTATATTTTTCTGATAATAATAGACATATTATTTGTTTTATTTGGATTATTACAATAAAAGATATGATTTTCCAAAGTTTTTATATTTGATTTGAATAAAAAAAAGAAAATTTACAAATGAAACAATTTATAAATGATGCAAACAGATAAATGGATATTATATTAAGATTCTTTATATTTTTCTGATAATAATAGACATATTATTTGTTTTATTTGGATTATTACAATAAAAGATATGATTTTTCAAAGTTTTTATATTAGTTTTGAATTAAAAAAAGAAAATTTACAAAAAAACAATTAGTCGCGGGTCGTGGCTGGACCCGAGACTAAAGGATGCCTGCGTGCGCAAAAACGAAGCGACCAAAAAAACCCTTTAGTCCCGGGCCGTGGCTTAACCCGCGATTAAAGGGGGGGGGGTCTTTAGTCGCGGGTTAAGCCACGACCCGGGACTAAAGATCCTTTAGTCCCGTCCCGTGGCTTAGCCCGGGACTAAAGGGGTGGGGGTATAAGTAACTTGCGCCCACACCTGGCCTCCCCCACCCAGCACTTGGCGAAATCGACGAGGAGACGTAGACGACGGCGAGAGCTCGATCGACGCAGGGGAGGTGCTGCCGGATTCCACCGCGCCGCCGCCCTCGTCTCCATTGCCGCCGGTCGCCACGTCATTGCCACCTCAAGCCACACGCCTGCGTCTTTGCAGTGTGCCCTGCTTGGTGTCCCAGGCCAGCAGCTCTTGTAAAATCGCACCTTGGCTCACTTGTCGCCCGCACGTCGGTCTGTCCATACCATCGCCGCCACACGCCGCCGCATGCCTGACGTGCTTTTTAGGAATTTTTAGTTTCTTTTTTTAGTATCTTAGTAGCATTTTTAGTATCTTGGCATTTAGTTTCTTTTTTTAGGAATATATAATTGTTTTTAGTTGTTTTAGGAATATATAATTGTTTTTAGTTGTTTTTAGGAATATATAACTGGTTATATAATTGTTTTTAGTTTCTTTTTTTAGGAATATATAATTGTTTATATAATTGTTTTTAGTTGTTTTTAGGAATATATAATTGTTTATATAATTGTTTTTAGTTGTTTTTAGGAATATATAATTGTTTAGGAATATATAATTGTTTATATAATTGTTTTTAGGAATATATAATTGTTTATATAATTGTTTATTAGGTTTATTAGGAATATTAATTGTTTTTAGTTGTTTTTAGGAATATATAATTGTTTATATAATTGTTTTTTGTTGTTTTTTAGGATTATTAATTAGTGTTATTAGGGTTATTAATTATATAATTATTAGGGTTATTAATTTGTGTTATTAGGGTTATTGTTTTTTGTTTTAGTTATTAGGATTATTGTTTTTCTAACCCGTTTAACTCTCTTTTAGTTATAGATAATTAAGTCATGGATCCATCCGAAGATCCTGGTCGCATCGGTGAAGGTTTTCTTCAGGGCATGATATGAGGTGAAATTCCTATTAATATTACTACCGGCGCCGAAGATATTTTGCTCGAGGAAGAGATATCCTCGTATTTGAATCCATCCGGTGATGGACCAGAGGAAAACCTAATGTACCAAGGGGAAGACCAGATGGACGAAGGGCAAACAAATAACAACAATAATGATGGCCCCTCGACAGGATCCGACGAGGTACATATATATATAAAGTCTCGTGTTACCTCTATTCATTAACTGATCTAGATATATATTAATCACTATCTCTTCTTCTTTTAGCCCACCGGATCGAAGCAATCGACAGCTCGAACGAAACAAGGGCCGAACAAAAAGTTGGATGGTAATCAGAGGTTCACCATCGAAGAAATAGATGATGATGGTGAACCGATTGCTCCAGAGAAGCACTGGAGGATGTTTATAAATCAATGCGGGGTGCTTGTTAGGGACAACCTGCCGATTACCATCCAAGAATGGAATAAGTCAAAGAAACCCGGTGAAGAATCCAACAGTTATGTCACCGATGATGCCAAAGATGACCTTTGGCAGAAGCTCATAGCGCATTTCATACTACCTCCAGAGTATGAGGAATTTGAGGTAGATGGTATTACCCCAAGGCCGGGTGGGCTTGAAAATAGAGCGAAAGTCAAGGAGTGGGCACTGAGCAAGATGGCTGAACTGTACCGGAACCACAAGAAAAGTTTATACGCGAAATATGTCGCGAAAAAGAAAACTCCAGACTTCAAAGGAGTAAACGAGAAGTTGAGAGAACAGTGGCCCGATTTTGTAAAGTACAAGAAATCTGATAAAGCAAAGGCAAAGTCGGCAAAGAACACGTTAAATGCTGCCAACAAGAAATACCATCATAAAATGGGGACAAGTGGCTACAAGAGTGCCGTCCCTAAGTGGGAAACTATGGAGAAGGAAATAAGGGCTAGAGGCGTCACTCCTGGTACAGATGGATGGCCCGAGAGGTCAAAGCACTGGTGGTACAGGCACGGGGGATCCTTGGACCCAGAAACAGGAAAGACATTATTTCATGAGAAAATTCTAAAACCCTCCGAAGACCTTATTAAAGCAATGAACGATGCTAAATTGGGATTGTTCCGTCCCGATAGAGAGAACGACGAGCTGACACGCGCCCTAGGGAATCCTGAAAAGGGAGGACGAACATGAGGCAAAGGCACCGGTGTCTCGTGGAAGAAAGGGTTTCCTCAATACGATGCCAGTTACAGAAGCCGTCAGAGAAAGAAGGACCGGGAGGCAGACCGGATCTCTAGAGTAGAGCAGGACCTAGCTGATCTGAAGAACCTCATGCATGAAATTAGCCAAAGGCCGCCGTCGTCAACTCACCCGCGGTCTGATGATCCTGCATTGGATCTTAGCCAACGGAGAAGCAGCATGGCTTCCACGGAGGTCCGTGCTGATGATCAAGCACTACTGGATGATGCACCGGCTCCTCACTACCCCGTGGATGATGTAAGAGAGATGGCACAATGTGAGCTACATCAGCCAATGAACAACCTGTCCTTCAAGGTGGCGATCGGCACTGCTTTACCTTGTCTACCTGGAGCACTCCACCATTCACTTCCGATTCCACCAGGCTATGCTCGTGTCACGGTGGATGACATAGTGGAGGATTTTGCGGACCTAGAGATTGAAATCGCTACGCCTGAAGGCCTTACGAAACTAGGAGATGTCAAGCGCAACATCATTCTATGGAAGAAGTACATCAAGTTTCCAGGCTCGGTGCCAAGGCCACCGACTCCAAGGAATCCAAATCCACCCTGCATCGAATATCGTCAACCTCGAATTCCACCCCAACCCGATTATCGCCAACCTCCAAGTCCACCCCAACCCGATTACCGCCAACCTCCAAGTCCACCCCGCCCCGCTGACGATCGCCACAGCAGGAGTACATCAACTCGATCTCCGCCTCTGCCTCCGTGCAATACTACTATCTCGTCGAAGAAACGGAAGTTCGACGGTCCCTCGCTCCCCACATCGAAGAAAGGTCAAACGCCGAAGATAGTCGATATCCCGCCGGCTCTTCCAAAGAGACCTTATGACAAGACCGATGAGGAAACTAACGCGGATGTGGCTGCCCAAGTTAAGGCGCATTTTGCACCCAAAAATCCTGAGCCAAAGCCGGTATATAACGAAAAAACCAAAAAGTGGGCTAAGTCCTTTCTTAAGCAACCATCCCAGATATCGATGAATCTGGAATCATACTATGACCGGGAGATTATTAAGCAAGCACAGAAGAAAAAAATCACAAGTGCAAAAAGCGGGAAGCAAGTTGCCCAGCTCGAACCTGTAAGAATCAATCGGTCGCCCCGCTCAAAGTCATTTTAGACCTCGACAAGGCCTTTAGAGCTGAAATGGATATGGACATGCAAATGATGGACCCTAGAGCCCGTAATAATGCTGCACTTATGGGAATCAACTGTATCATGAGCCAAAGCACTTGCTAACGAAGCAAATATGTCTCTTGGTCAATATTTAGGCTATGAAGATACGCCGATTAGAGTCGATAATGCGACAGTATGTCCAAGGGGAGCCTCTAGTCAGTAATGAGGAGCTCACACGTCTATCCACACATATGCGAAATCTGCACGAATGGTACATGTCGCAAGCAGAAAAAAAGCATCAGAAAGATTGGTTTCCGGTGGACGTTAGAATGGAGCATCACTTTAAACAATACTCGATACAGGTTCAAATGACCGAACTGTTTCAGTTATACAACCAGCGCGCCCTCGACAAATCTATCATTGGTTGTTACTGTCTGTAAGTTATTTATTTCTATAATTAAGTTTGTAGCTTTAGCTCGTTCATTGCATTTAATATATTATCCTAACTATATATCCTTTTATATGATGATATTATATTCTGCAGAATGAAGATGCTTGAATGCAAAAGAGCTAGAAGATACGACGTTGGGTTCATTGACCCTTATATCATTAATGAATATACGTTAAAGAATCACCCCAAGGACGTGGAGGAAGACCTGTGCAGGTTCTTAACCGAGAATAATTTTGGTAAGGAAATACTATTTCCTTATAACTTCAAGTGAGTGTTTATATCTTGTACACATTTTATTTTTGCTTACTCGATAAGCTATATATGCATGTATGCTTATGTAAACGTCCGCGGATTCCACTAGATCTTGCTAAACATTCAAGTTGACAACTCCCTAGTTGAACTCCACGACTCATTAAGTTGGGACCAAGAGCAGTGGAGCGACATGAAAGCAATGCTCCATAAGTAATTTCAATCATTATCGCATTATATCGTCCTCTTTCATTCATTTCCTGATATCAAGTAACTAATAACTGCTTTGTTCATTTTCTTTGCCGAGCAGGTGTTGGACACGGTTCAGACAGAAAATACCAGGTCCATTCAAAGAGGAGCTAAATTATAAAATGGAGAAGAGTTTACAGCAGCCACCGGGAACTCATTTATGTGGATACTACGTCTGCGAGTACATCCGAGAGTTGACCAGTGAGCGGAAATTTGACTCACATTATATTTATGATTTGCGGGAGAAACTAGAGTCAGACCAGCGCATAAGAGCAATTCAAGAGGAGCCGGCGGGATTTATGATAAAGGAAGTCCTTGATGTACATGGAGAGCATTATGCGGATGACGTGGAACTTGATTTGCCTTAGTCATCTCCATGTAGCTCATGTGATATATATATTCATCAATGACCATGTAATTTCAAAACATTTCTTCCTTTTGATATGATTGATTATATGTATGCTTGCAAGGGATCGATTAATTATATAAATGCATCGACGTGTAGTGTGTATGTAGTAGCGTATAATATGTATACTAAAATATATGTTTGAATTATAGTGAAACACAAAACGAAAAAAGAACGAAATGGCAAAAAAAAAGAAAATACACAATCTCTGCCGCGGCAGAGAAACACACAATTCTCTGCCGCGGCAGGAAACCTTCTAGTCCCAGGTGGTGTTACGGCCCGGGACTAGAGGGTTTCCGCCTCCCGCGGCGCTGAAACAGCCACATGGCTGTTATCAGTCGCGGGTCATAGCGAGCCGGGACTAGAGGGGAGGGCCTCTAGTCCCGTTTTCGCAGTCCCGGGCCCAAAACCGGGACTAAAGCCAGTTGCGGCCCGGGACTGGAGGCCCTTTTTCCACCAGTGCCGGCGTTGTACGTCCATGGCTATGTTCCTCTCCACATCCACCGATGCCGCATGTCCGGCTACGACCACGACACCGGAATCCCGCATCCATGGCCTCCAACGGCAATGCTACCTAGGGTGTTCAGCTTTGCTACTAAAATTTTGGATCTTTGCTACTCTATTTGGTCGGTGTTTTGCTACTTTGGCATATTTGTTTTGCTATGCATTCATATTTGTTTTGCTACTTTCGCACAATTTTTTGCTACAAGCGCTCAAGGTCTCGAGTGAGAGTTGTCGGCGATGTCTATTTTGCTCTATTTAGAATATTTTTTTGCTACATCTGTTTGCTACAACCGTTTTGTTGTTTTGCTACAATATCGTAATTTTTTTTGCTTCGGAGGTCTCTAGCGAGGTTTTTCCTAGCGAGTCTCCGGTGATATTTTCCGGCGAAGTCAGTCATGCTACATTAGTACTTTTTTTTGCTAGAAAGCTTCCGGGGAGTTCTTCGGTGAGGTTTCCGTTGAGGTCGGGTTTGCTACATAAATTTTGTGCTACACGGTCACCGGTGAGGTCTCCGGCGAAATCTCGGGCCAGGTCTAGTTCATTATTTTATTTTCTGAGCAGAAGCGTTTTCTGCTAAATGTAGCAAAAGCGGGATATTTATAGCAAAATCAGGTATGTTTATAGCAAAAAGGGATTTGGAGCTTTTAGAGGGACACGTGTCAGCAAGAGAACCCGGAGAATTTTGGGGAATTATCCCCGGAAAACGCGTAGTACTGTCCAAACAAAAACTATCCAACGACCGGACATGCTGATTTTTGGGTAATGCTCGCCGTTGGTGATCAGTATATATGTTTGCAGCGAAGGTAACTTTTGAAATGTGAAAGTGTACAACAAACCAAGCAGATTGGTCATGCAAATACTATATGAACTGCTTGTAATGCGTTGAATAAAGTCGCATCTGCAGTTATCTGCTTGTAATACTATATGAACTGCTTGTAATGCGTTGTGAGGTCTGGTCGACTCATAGTTCTACCGTTTTGGCAAAATATATTGACTGATATACAAGTACGAATTCGAGTCGGCATCGTAGTTGAAGCGACCCCAAGAGTCCAAATTCACTCCGGAGTCCCTCAAGATCAAGAATCTCCAGACCGGGCGGCCTCAATATAAATAAACGAAGCCCAAAGCCTCGTCAACTCGTCGATCTGCATCCAATCGTAACAGGCCGCCCCTAGGGTTAGGGCTGGACTGGAGATGGGGCGCGGAGGGCGACATGGAGAGGGTGGCCACAAGGCCGGGACGCGGAGTGGGAAGGGCCCGAGGAGGAGGGAGAGAGGGTCGCCGGGTGGTGACGGGTGGGATGAGGCACGGGCATACCTCTACCTCCGGCGGTGGGGCGGTGGCTTTAGTGCGGCTTGGGAGAGCTCGTTCGGGAGGGAGAGGTCAGGACGAAGCGGTACGGTTGGTGGCTCGACCCTTCATATTCGCTTCTGCCTGACGAGCCGCGCACGGGCCTGCCTTGGAATTGGGCCCCTATTTCTGTGATAAGGGTAAAGATCTGTTCTGCTGTTGTTTCTAGGATGCAGGGACGATAATACCCATTTTCAAGGGATTATATGGCCTAATTAGAGAAGGCTTACATGAGATGAATTGCTGGTTTCTTCCTTCTGGTCAAAATCTGAGTGATGAGTCACTCAATTTGGCCCAGCCGTTTTTTCTGGGAAATAAAAACAAGTTCTTGCCCAGCTGTTGCAAATTAGTTTGTTTATAGTTTTCGCATAGAGCCTTTTGTTCTCTTCCACTGATGATTAAATTGTGACATAAGATGGTCAACCTACATGAGATCTTCTAGTTCATAGATCAACTTAGTTTTCTAACTTTCCACGATTAGTTCTTTTGCAATGAAATTTGGAAGGAGCCTAATCATTATGTTGAATTCTGGAACAGCATATCATTATTCGAAAATATGACCTAGTTAGGTCCAATATTGGAGTTCAGATAGGTAGAGTGATTTTACGCAACCTTTTTTTTTTTGGATCTGGAGACATATCATTTGCTTGATCAGCCTATAGCTTGAGTTATGAATTTATTTAAATTGGCAACAAAACGGCTAGGGTACAACAACCTTGTGTGTTTATGTTCACCTATGGGTAAAACCACTAGTGGAAAAAAGGCCAATAGTCATAAGGGCCATTAGTCCCGGTTTTGCACCCGTGACTGCAAAATCGGGACTAGAGGCCCCAACCTCTAGTCCCGGATTCCTATGACCCAGGACTAGAGGCCACCACGTGGCCGCTTTCGGGGGGACGCAACACCTCTAGTCTTAGGCCGTAACACCACCCAGGACTAAACGAGTTCCTACCGTGACAGAGATTCGTGTTTCTCTGCCATGGCACGATTCTGTGTTTTTATTTTGTTTTTTTTCTATTTTGTTCCTTTTCAATTTGTGTTTCATTATAATTTCAAACATGTCTCCGTACACTTAATCTACGCTACTACATACACAATACACGTTGAGGCATATTCGATCTATTGCGAGCATACATATACAATATTCGATCATATCAAAAGGAAGGAAATGTTTGAAATTACATGGTCATTGATGATATATCATGTCAATTACATGGAGATCACTAAAGCATATCGAGTTTCGCGTCCTCCACATAACGTTCTCCCTTTACATCAAGGACCTCATTCATCAGAAATCCCACCAATTCCTCTTAAATTGCCCGCACGCGTTGTTCTGACTCGAGATTCTTCCGCAAACTATGAATATAATGTAAATCAACTTTCCACTCACTGGTCAACTCGCGAATGTACTCGCAAACATAGAATCCACATAAATGAGTCATCGGTGGCTGCTACAAACCTTTCACCATTTTATAAGTTAGCTCATCTTTGAATGGACCTATTAATTTCTATTTGAACTGTGTCCAACACCTGCTCAATAAAGAAAATAAACAAAAGAGTTATTAGTTACTTGATATTAGAAAATGAACGAAACAGGCCGATATAATGCGATAATGATTGAAATTACTTCTGGAGCATTGATTTTATGTCGCTCCACTTGTCTTGGTCTCAACTTAATGTGTCGTGGACTTCAACTAGGGACTTATCAAATTGAATGTTTAGCAGGATCCAGTAGAACCTGCTAACGTTTACATAAGCAGACATGCATATCTCATCAATTACACTTAACATCGAGTAAGAAAAAAATTTATACAAGACAGAAACACTCACTTAAAGTTGTAAGGAAATAGTATTTTCTTAACGTAATCATGCTCGATTAAAAATATGCACATGTATTCCTCCATGTCCTTGGAGTGATTGTGTAACGTATATTTATTAACGATATATGGGTCAATAAACCCAAAGTCATATGTTCTAGCTCTTTTGCATTCTAACATCTTCATTCTGCAGAATATAATAGCATACAAAAGAATATATAGTCAGGATAATATATTAAATGCAATGAACGAGCTGAGCTAGAGACTTAAATTACAGAAATAAATCACTTACAGATAATAGCAACCGAGGATAGATTTATCGAGGGCACGCTAATTGTATAACTGAAATAGTTCGGTCATTTGAATCTGTATTGAGTATTCTTTGAAGTGATTCTCCTTTCTAACATCCACCGAAAACCATTCTTTCTGGTGCTTTTTTGTTTGCATGTTGTACCATTCGTGCATATTTCGCATATGTGTTGATAGACGCGCGAGCTCCTCATGACTGACTAGAGGCTCCCCTTTGACATAACTGCGGGCTATCTCACCCATTGACAGATCTTCATAGCCTAAATATTGACCAAGAGATATACTTGCGTCAGTAGCAAGTTCTTTGGTCCTCGCTATAGTGATGCCAATTAGTCAAGCAGCAGCCTTGGCTCTGGAGTCCATTAATTGCATGTCCTTATCCATATCGTCTCTAGAGGCCTTGTCGGTATCTGAAATCACTATGAGCGGGGGGACTGATTGAATCTTCTGTTATCCGAGCTAGGCAATTTGTTTCCCACTTTTTGCACTTGTTATTTTTCTGCTTTGCTTTCTTAATAATTTTGCGGTCATAGTATGATTCCAGAGTCATCAATATTTGGTATGGTTGCTCAAGAAAGGACTTATCCCACTTTTTGGTTTTTTCATCAAATACCGGATTTGGCTTGGGCGTTTTGGGTGAAAAAAAAGCATGAGTGTAGGCAACCACCTCCTTGGCGGTTTCCTCATCATTCTTGTCATAAGGTCTCTTGGGAAGAGCCGAAGGGATGTCGACTATCTTCGCCGTTTTACCTTTTTTTCTGAGTGGGGCGCGAGGGAGCGGCGACCTTCCATTTTTTCAACAAGGTAGTATTGCATGTAGGCGGAGGCGGAGATCGGGTATTGCACGGAGGCGGAGGCAGATATCGAGTATTACGTGGAGGCGAAGATCGAGTTGATGTACTCGTGTTGCGCCGATCGACATCGAGGTGGAGTGGACTTGGAGGTTGACGATCATCGGGTAGGGTGGACTTGGAGGTTGAAGATCATCAGGGTGGGGTGGACTTGGATTCCTCAGAGTCGGTGGCCTTGGATTCGAGCCTGGAAACTTGATGTACTTCTTCTTCAATAGAATGATGTTGCGCTTGACATTTCCTAGTTTCATAAGGCCTTTAGGTGTAGCGATGCCAATCTCTAGGTCATCCACCGCGACACGAGCATAGCCAGGTGGAATCGTAAGTGAATAGTGGAGTGCTCTGGGTAGACAAGGTAAAGCAGTGCCATAGTGACATCTCTCTGACATTATCCACGGGGTAGCGAGGAGACAGTGCATCATCCAAAAGTGCTTGATCATCAGCCCGGACCTCCATGGATGCCACACTGTTTCTCCGCTAGCTAAGATCCAATGCTTCCATCAACTTCTTCATCCTAGCTAGGTCCTCTTCTATCTTCCCAATCGGTCCGCCTCCCAGTCCTTCTTTCTCTTACGACTTATGTAACTGTCATCGTACTCGAGAAATCCTTTCTTCCACGTAACACCGGCACCTTTGCCTCGTGTTCGTCCACTTTTTTCAGGATTCCCGAGGGCGCGTGTTAGCTCGTCATTCTCTCTCTCGGGCCGAAACAATCCCAATGGAGCATTGATGATGCTCGACGTGGCACTTCGTTGGTAACTCCAAGCGCAGGGTGTGTGAAGAGCAAGCAGCAAGTTTTCCATCAGTTGAGACCGAGGTTATCGAACCAAAAGGAGGAAGGAAACGTCACACAGGTGTTGCAAACAACGTGGAGACCTGCACAACACAAACTCAAGACTTTGCCCCAACGAATCAGTGAGGTTGTCAAGCTCACCGGTTTGGTGTAACAAAGGATTAAACGTACGGTGTGTAAGGTAATGGTTTGCAGCAAGTAAACAAGTAACAGTGGAAGATGTATCAATGGTAAAGATTGGACCGGGGTCCATAGTTCACTAGAGGTGCTCTCCTTAGATAAACAACATGGCATGAAGGGTAAACAAATTACAGCGGGGCAATTGACAGGAACTGAGCAAGGCATAACAATGCAATTACTAGCCAGAAAGATCCTGTGAGGTTGATTGGGAAATACAACAATATACATAGACCGTCATCCAACTGCATCTATGAATAGAAGTCCACCTTCAGGTTATCATCCGAACTCCCTCCAGTATTAAGTTGCAAGCAACAAACAACTGCTTTAAGAAAAGTGTGTAAGGTAAACAGTCCACATGCTCCATGAACAAGAGACCATTGATTTCTCCCTAGTAGCAACATCACATCTACAACCGAAGAGATTATTGTCACTTCCCTTGGAAACTAGAGGCATGAAACCACTATCGAGCATAAATACTCCCACTTGGAGTCACTAGCAACTACTTGGCCAAGATAACCACTAGCAACGGAGAGCATGCAAGATCACAAACAACACAGACATGATAGAATCATAAAGATAAAACCATTAATCAAACCAACATAATAATCTCAATATCCATCGGATCCCCGCAAACACAACATGCATGATTACAAATAGATTAGATCTTGATCATGAACGGAGATCACAAGATCTATACATGAAAGCACAAAGAAGGAGATACAACCATCTAGCTACTACATGGACCCATAGTCCAAGGTGGAACTACTCACGAATCATACCGGAGAGAAGGCCTTCGGGATGATCTCCCCTCCGGCGGGGTGCCGGGAAGAACTTCAGATCCCCCCGACCCAGGGACGATGGTGGCGGCGGCTACAGACGGTTTCATGGATTTCTGATCGGGTACTCAGGGTTTCTGCATCGGGGGCTTCTTATAGGCGAAGGGGCGATACTGGGAGGCGGCCAGGGTGCCCAAACCCTAGCCAGGAGCGGTGCTAGGCCCACCCGCACCTGGGGTGGGTCTGGCTCCCTGGCTGGCCTTTCGGGCTCCCCTCTGGACTTCTTGTTCCCAATGGAAAGTTATTGACTTTGTCCTTCGTCCCATTCAAGTTCGAGAATATTTCTTTACTAACTTCTCTGAAACCAAAAACAGCAGAAAACAGGCATCTGGCACTGTTGCAACTTGTTAATAGGTTGGTTCCAGAAAACATGTAAAAAGCACCTCAAAGTGTGGACAAGTAAAGCAAAGTAGATACTAAACAAGCATGGAGCATAAAAAATTATAGATATGTTTCCAACGTATCAGCATCCCCAAGCTTAACTCGTGCTCATCCTCGAGTAGGTAAGTGATAAAAGAATAATTTTTGAGGTGACATGCACCCTCACAATAAAGATCCAACCATTTGCAAGCATTGAAAGCTGGGATCAAAGAACTCTAAACATGTGCATGAAAGATGGAGTTCTGACAATAGGACATAGTAACTATGGATGCAACATGGCAAGCTACAAACAAAGATCATGAATAATACGTATTGAAAAACGTTTGTTTGTTTCACATGTAGAAAACATAGCATAGTGGCAATCAGCTTGTCCCTCATAGAGTAGCAAATAGATGCATAGGACACCTGCAAAGTTCGCAAGGGTGACTAGAAACAAGTAGCACAAGAACAAGTAATATCACAATATGCATCAATTAATAAGCTTTGTAACATTGCACACATAATGACAACTATGCTCTCTTAATGGTGCCTAAAGGTAGAAGGTGGAAGAAAGGCCTTTTTTGTAAAGGAAGCAGGGATTACAATTTTCAAAAGGAGCTTCCAAAAATTATGGTACTTGTTAGCTTTCATCCCTCATTGCCCCTATCATAAGAATCTTGAAGTGGTTAAGGTTAAAGTGGCAAAGCTGGAGTATATGCTTGACGAAGTATAAGTTGGCAATCTCATGCCCCTTGAATACGAGGGCCACACCTCATGCATACTCAACTTTGGGTCCACGTAAGTTCTTTTCACTGTAAGTATTTGCATATCATTGAGAACCGCCAACGGGGTACCCCTTGCACATGGTACAGGAGCTTTCCCATAACCAAAATGACAAGGCAAGCAGACAATGAGCATCTCAGCAATTCTTCTTATGTACCATGGGAATATAGTGCTTTTTTTCTCTCTTTCCTCTTTTCTCAATGTGTCTCTTTTTTTATAAGAAGAATGCTTCATAGATGTCACTATGGTGATGCTGCAAGTTTCCACCATGATTAGGCATGGCTTAGGCTAGCGGCCCAGGCGTTTCTCTAACACAGGATACCAACTCCATGGACTTACAAGTTCCCTATTTATTTCACACCGATGACATCCATAGACAAAAGAACATGACATCAACTGAGTATAACAAGGTACAAGTGCAATGTTGAAAACGTTCCCCGTGACAACACGGTTATGCTAATTCCAACTTATAAGTGCAAGCATATACAACAAAGTTGTCACAATAGTTCAAGTTTATTAGGGGCAAAGAATAAAGTGTGCCATCAAGTTCGTGAGGGCTTTAATCACTAAGTTTTCACATAACAAAATAGTTTTTAATTGGAAGATAGATGAAAACAATAATATACTTTGGAATGGTGTAACACACCATGCATAGGAGTTTATAGTGGACACTTTGGAATAACTTGGTTTCTTGGGAGTTGGAAACATGAGTAGAACTTACTCATACAAGTGGAGGCTAGCAAAAGACTGGGAGCAACCAACTAAGAGAGCAATAATGGCCATAATTATGCAATGCAACAAAGCAAACTAATCAAAGAAAAGAGTGGTACTACAAGTCAAGGACTAAATGATCATAGAGTCTAATGGTGACTTGTCATAGTCATAACATGGTGTGAGCATGTGCCAAGTCAACCCAAGCAAAACATCAAAGGAGAATACCACAATATATGCTTTTGCATGCTAAAACAACGCATAATTTATTCAAGGCACACTAAGTAATCCCAATTGTTTGGAACAAGACATGCTACAGCAATAATCACTAAGCATAATGCTAAAACAACACCTAGCATGTCATGCTAAAGTCTAAGTCACAGTTAATGCAAACTCCTCTTGCACTTCAAGCAAGAACTTACTACTCCTTTCCAAACACCAAGCAAACTTATTTGCAAAACAACAGAGCGAGAACGGGGGTCCAAACTACTAAAGCAAACTAAACAAACTAAGCAAAGCAAACGAAAACTAAGACGCTCCAAGAACAACACAACTATGCATGAAAATAAAAACGAAGTGTCTAGACAGACCTGAGCTTTTTATTGATGAAGAAGGGGATGCCTTGGGCATCCCCAAGCTTTGAAGCTTGTAACTCTTGGATATTTCTTGGGGTGAAACCATGGTGGCATCCCCAAGCTTGATCTTTTGTCCATTATTCATCTCATTGCATCATTCTCTCTCTACACCTGAAATTTTGCCTTCATACAAAACTTCACACAATCTTCATTGGCAACATTAGCTTATTCAAAAGATATAAGACCACTAGAAAATCTTTAGAACAGCAAGGCTTTTCACTAAAAACACAAGCTACTGTAGTAACTCTTTCAAAGGAACTCAATTTACCTGAAGAGAGCTCAAAAAGGAATCAATAAGAAGCAAGTGCAAATAATGGCAGAAATCTGTCAAAACAGACCAGCAGATAGAAACGAATTTTTTCGAACATCTTATGTTGCTCAAATCAAAAAGTGTTAAACTAACGAAAGTTAGCCAACATACTGGGGGATTTATTCGTAAATTTTGTGATCAATCCGAGTTACAGATACTTCTCACGAATTTGTTTGGTGGAAGACAGAAATCTGTTTCGGGACAACAACTCCCCAAATCTTACTTCCCTCTCATTAGAGGTCATTCTTGGCACAAAAAGCAAATAAAAAGGATAAGGAGAGGTCATTACTGAAGTAAAAACTTCCAAGATTCAAGGAAACTCTTGGGTTATCTCCCAACAAGTACCTTTCTTTAACGCCTTTAAGTTAGGCACAAGAAGCAAGAAGAATCAAATATTTTCAAATGAGGAAGCATTAACATTCATACTTGCAAATTATTCAACTATGAAAGGTATCTCATCCAAATGGGTTTTGGAGGATCCTTTTTTTATCTCTCTTTGGTCTACTACCTTCATCAAAAAGATTTTCAGGGGCAATCCAATCGAAGTTATTTTCAAAGGCTTCATGCATTCCAACAAGTTTATAGGGTATGGGTATATTGAATTCCCGTCTAGGCTTAGTTTTATCAGAAATACCCACAACATCTACACTTGAACCTAGCATATTGAAACGTTCAAAAACCTTTTTGGCCTCCCTAGCAACATCATGGAATTCTTTTGATAAAGTTTCAAGGATGAATTCCCTTTTTTCAACATTTTTCACTTCTTTTAGTTTTAGGAATAAGAATTGTATGAAGGGGTTAAGGCTAACAAACCTAGCTTCCAACATATGAACTAAACAAGCTGCAGCAAGTTCATCTATAGATTTATCCTCAATATCCTCATGCTTGCTAACATAATTAAAGAATTCTTCTATATTATCTTTCCCAATTATGGAGCCACTACATATTGCCCGATTTTTCCGAGACAACTGGGGGAGCAACATGGTGAGCTAGAGCAAGAACTAATTTTTTTGTGTTTTTGAATAAAGCAAGCACACCAAGCTAGACTTTTTTTTTGAAAAGAGGCGAACAAAACCAAGCAAAAGAAACAAAGCAAACTAAAAAAAGTAAAGAGAAAGGAAGTGAAGGACTCCCCTAGTGAAGACGTCCTTAGCCTCCCCGGCAAGGGCGCTAAAAAGTCTCGTTGATGACTCCTTCATGGCGCCAGAGAACTTGACGGGGAGGAAAAGGTTGAAGCTATCCTGTAGGTCCCCGGCAATGGCGCCAGGAAGTCTTGATGATGCTCGACGTGGCACTTCATTGGTAACCCCAAGCGCAGGGTGTGTGAAGAGCAAGCAACAAGTTTTCCCTCAGTTGAGACCGAGGTTATCGAACCAAAAGGAGGAAGGAAACGTCACACATGTGTTGCAAACAACATGGAGACCTGCACAACACAAACTCAAGACTTTGCCCCAACGAATCAGTGAGGTTGTCAAGCTCACCGGTTTGGTGTAACAAAGGATTAAACGTATGGTGTGGAAGGTAATGGTTTGCAGCAAGTAAACAAGTAACAGTGGAAGATGTATCAATGGTAAAGATTGGACCGGGGTCCATAGTTTACTAGAGGTGATCTCCTTAGATAAACAACATGGCATGAAGGGTAAACAAATTACAGCGGGGCAATTGACAGGAACTGAGCAAGGCATAACAATGCAATTACTATCCAGAAAGATCCTATGAGGTTGATTGGGAAATACAACAATATACATAGACCGTCATCCAACTGCATCTATGACTAGAAGTCCACCTTCAGGTTATCATCCGAACCCCCTCCAGTATTAAGTTGCAAGCAACAAACAACTGCTTTAAGAAAAGTGTGTAAGGTAAACAGTCCACATGTTCCATGAACAAGAGACCGTTGGTTTCTCCCTAGTAGCAACAACACATCTACAACCGAAGAGATTATTGTCACTTCCCTTGGAAACTAGAGGCATGAAACCACTATCGAGTATAAATACTCCCTCTTGGAGTCACTAGCAACTACTTGGCCAAGATAACCACTAGCAACAGAGAGCATGCAAGATCACAAACAACACAGACATGATAGAATCATAAAGATAAAACCATTAATCAAACCAACATAATAATCTCAATATCCATCGGATCCCCACAAACATAACATGCACGATTACAAATAGATTAGATCTTGATCATGAACGGAGCTCACAAGATCTATACATGAAAGCACAAAGGAGGAGATACAACCATCTAGCTACTACATGGACCCATACTCCAAGGTGGAACTACTCACGAATCATACCGAAGAGAAGGCCTCCGGGATGATCTCCCCTCCGGCAGGGTGTCGGGAAGAACTTCAGATCCCCCTGATCTAGGGACGATGGTGGCGGCGGCTACATACGGTTTCGTGGATTTCTGATCGGATACTCAGGGTTTCTGCATCGGGGGATTCTTATAGGCGAAGGGGCGAGACCGGGAGGCGGTCAGGGTGCCCAAACCCTAGCCAGGCGCGGGGCTGGGCCCACCCGCGCCTAGGGTGGGTCTGGCCCCCCTGGCTGGCCTTCCGGGCTCCCCTCTAGACTTCTTGTTCCCCACGGAAAGTTATTGACTTTGTCCTTCGTCTCGTCCAATTCCAAGAATATTTCTTTACTAACTTTGCTGAAACCAAAAACAGCAGAAAACAGGCATCTAGCACTGTTGCAACTTGTTAATAGGTTAGTACTAGAAAACATGTAAAAAGCACCTCAAAGTGTGGACAAGTAAAGGAAAGTAGATACTAAACAAGCATGGAGCATCAAAAATTATAGATACGTTTCCAATGTATCAAGCATCGACCATTTGCTTTAATAAGTGCATTGGAGGGTGTTAGAATGTTTCTTAAAAAATTGTCGCCCCTATTTCTAGGTGGAACGTTCCCCCAAGCCCATACCACCAGTACTTTGACCTCTCGGGCCATCCATCTGTACCAGGAATGATCCCTCTAGTCCTCATGTCGTCCTCCATAGTTTCCCACTTAGGAACGACACTCTTGTAGCCACCTGTCCCCATTTTATGGTGGTATTTTTTGGCAGCATTTACCACACTCTTTTACGACTTTGCCTTGGCTATAGAAGATTTCTTTTACTTTACAAAATTGGGACACTATTCTCTCAACTTCTCGTATGCTCATTTGAAGTCTGGAGTTTTATTTTTTGCGACATACTTCGCATATAAACCTTTCTCGTGGTTCCGGAAAAGTTCGCCCATCTTCATTAGAGCCCACTCCTTGACTTTTGCTGTTTTTTCAAGCCCACCGGCCTTGGGGTAGTACCATATGCCTCGAATACTGTAGAGGTAGTATGAAATGTGCTATGAGCTTCTGCCAAAGGTCATCTTTGGCATCATCGGTGACATAATTGGTGGATTCTTCACCTGCTTTCTTTGACTTGTTCCATTCTTGAATGGTGATCGGGAGGTTGTCCCTAACAATCACCCCACATTGATTTATAAACATCCTCAGGTGCTTTTCTGAAGCAATCGGTTCTCCATTATCATCTATTTCGTTGATGTTGAACCTTTGATTACCATCCAACTTTTTGTTCGGGCCTCGTTTTGTTCTAGATGTCGATTAATTCAATCTGTTGGGCTAAAATAAGAAAAGAGAGTGATTAATATATATATATATATATATCCAGATCAATTAATGGATAGAGGTCACACGAGTCTTAATAGATATATATATCTCGCCGGATGTTGTCGAGGGGCCATCATTGTTGTTTGTTTTCTCTTCGTCCATCTGGTCTTGCCCTTCGTCCATCATATCTTGCTCTAGTCCATTAACGGATGGATTCAGATATGAGGATATCTCTTCCCCGAGCTTGATGTCTTCACCTCTAGTAATAAGAGAAACTTCACCTCTTATCATGCACTGAAGAAGATCTTCACCGATGCGATCATCCATCACTTAACTATTCCAGAAAGAAAGGTAAAACAACTTATAAAAAAATAGTAAGAAATGAGCTTTTACTACTAACAAATTTATTACCTAACAAATACTACTACTAAAAAATTTCTACTCTAGCAAATATTACTAAACAAATAAATATGACAAGAGTAGCAATATATATTACTAATAAACAATATTACTACTAAAATTCTAACAAAATATTACTGCAAAATATTACTAAACAAATATTAATACAAAACATTACTACAAACCTATATTTGCATTTTGGATAAATTTATTTAATAAATATTAATACTAAACAAACATTACTACAAAATATTAATACTAAACCCTAAACATTAATATTCAACAAATATTAATACAAAACATTACTACAAAATATTAATACTAAACAAACAGTACTACAATATATTAATATTTAAAAAATATTAATACAAATCATTACTACAAAATATTAATACTAAACCTTAAATATTAATACTAAACATTACTACAAACATTACTCCGATCGGCCGGCCGGAGGAGGCGAGGACGACGGCGCGCATGGCGCACGGAGGCACGACGAGGCGGGGCAGCGAGGTCGATGGAGCGCCGCCGGAAAATTTGGGCAGCACCTCCACTACGCGCGTTCGTCGATTCGTTTGCTCGGTCGTCTTCGTTTGCGCTAAGTGTGGTGCACGGTATATAAATGGGCCCTCCTTTAGTCCCGGGCCGTGTTTCAACCTGGAACTAGAGGACCTCTAGTCCCAGGCGGTGAAACGGCCTGGGACTAAAGCCCTCCCCTCTAGTCCTGGGTGCAGCCCCGACCCGGGACTAGAGCGTTTTTCGGCCGCTTTAATTTTCGCGCGTGGAGCCACCCTCTAGTCCCGGGTGCAGCAATGACCCATGACTAGAGTTTTTTTGTAAATTTTCTATTTTTTAGTTTTTATAATTCAAATCAATTAGAAAACTTTGGTAATTCATATCTCCTATCGTATAAATCCAAATAATACAAATAGTATGTCTATTATTATTAGAAAAGTATAAGGAACATGAATATATCCTCCATACATCTGTTAACATCATGTATCAATTGTGCCATTTTCAAAACAAAATGCATTCACTATTTTTTTTTCATATTTTTGAATTTGACAAAACTCTCAATTTGAATAACTAATCCAAAAATATTTTCTGTTTTCTAAAATAGAGGGTTTTTTGTAATTTACTTATTTTTTTTAGTTTATATAAATCAAATCAATTAGAAAGTTTGGAAATTCATAGCTCCTATTATATAAATCCAAATAATACAAATAACATGTCTATTATTATCAGAAAATATAAGTAATCTGAATATATCATCCATACATCTGTTTGCATCATGTATCCATATTTTTTGTTTGAATAACTATTTCAGGGGCCTTTAATCCCGGTTGGAGGCAATAACCGGGACTAAATATATTTCCCGCCATTCTTAGAGCCGTCAAGCCATGCACCATGCGTTCCCGCCCTTTCTCTCTATATCTAGGCCGACCACGCCATGGCCATCCACATACATCCACACCTTCCCCTCTCACAACAATGGACGCCACATACAGGGTAATTCTGACTCTCGAGGAGACAGACGCGCTGTATGCCCCTAGCTACCCATGCCCGCCGGGCTATCGGCTGCCCGCCGACTGGATGTTGAGCACTGGAGGGGTTCTTCTCCCTCATGTGCCTCAAGGTTCCGCATGATAGGCGGCTATCACGAACCACTTCTACCTCGATGGATCACCATTGGGATCCCGTCAACTACGACACATGCAATGCCTTATTTGCTAACTGGCGGGAAAGGGAGCTCGTCAGGTATGAGGGTGACGGCCCACCCATGGTGAAACACAACAAAGTCGGCCGCCACCTGTTGTGGGTGAACCGGAGTATCGTTGGTGTGATTGGCTACATCGCCCAGGGAGATCATCCTCGTCTACGGTGCATGCACTTTAAACCGCCATAGAGCCACAACAAGGCTGCTGGTGGTGAAGACCGCAGGCATAGCAGCGTCATCATCTAGGAGGCCCCTTCCTGCGCGTTGTGAATCCGAGGCCGGTGTGGCAAGTGCCCCCGGAATATGCCATGGTTGGGCTGAGGATCCAGCCGCGTGCACCTAGCAATGATGAAGAAGACGAAGACGAATATAACCCTAAAGATGTGTACTATAGGGCTAGACATGAGTTTGACTAAAGGGGCGGCTTTAGTCTTGATTTCGTAGTCCCAATTTTTTTATATTAATAAATGTCTTGAGTGTTATTCCTGGTTTGTGGCTAGACCGAAACTAATGAGGGGCCTTTAGTCCCGATTCTGTAGTCCTAGTTAGGAAACCGGGACTAATGGACCGTTTCCTACTAGTGTTAGTCTCTTGACAACTTTCCATAACTATAAAGATATTGTTCTATTCTTGTGCTGGGGAGCTAACTAATTTCACATATTAGGGAGTGCCTCTATGGCGAGCTCCTGGAAGATGCCTGAGAACTGGATCCTTAGGCATCTCCCATGAGCTTGCTGTCGTGGTGTCCCTGTTCTCGCACACCATCTTGTGGTTTATAACTTCTCTAGCTAGATCAATACGTCGGGGATCTAACTAATTTCACATATTAGGGAGTGCCTCTATGGCGAGATCCTGGAAGATGCCTGAGGACTAGATCATTAGGCATCTCCCACAAGCTCGCCGTAGTGGTGTCCCTGCTCTCGCACATCATCTTGCAGTTTATAACTTATCTATCTAGATTAATACACCCGGGAGCTAACTAATTTCACATATTAGGGAGTGCCTTTATGGAGATCTCCTCAAAGATGCCTGAGGACTAGATCCTTTGGCATCTCCCACAAGCTCGCCGTAGTGTCCCTGCTCTCGCACACCATCTTCAAGTTTATAACTTCTCTAGCTAGATCAATATGCTAGGAAGCTAACTAATTTCACATATTAGGGAGTGCCTCTATGATGAGCTCCTGGAAGATGCCTGAGAATGCCTATTTATAGATTAAGCAGCACAACATATTGTTGACACTCACGACATAATGTCGACACTCACCCCTGTCATATTGCCGCCACCCACCGAAATAGTGCCACCACTTATTGGCATAGTGTCGCCACTCACTGGCATAGTGCCGCCACCCACTGAAATAGTGTCGCCACTCACGAGATATTGCCTCCACCCACCGAAATACTATCACCGCCCATGTTTAGTCCCGGTTGGTGCGTCCAAACAGGACTAAAGATGAACCTTTAGTCCCGGTTGGAGACACCAATTGGGACTAAACATGGTTCGTGCTGGTCCCAGCCAGCCATAGCCCCTTAAGTCTCGGTTGGTGTCTTCAACCGGGACTAAAGATGGAGTAGAAAGCCATTTTCCGAGCGCCAAAAATGGAGCATTTTATGAAGAGACCACCAAATTGCTAATTCAAAATGCTACCACCGCATTTTTCAAAAACAGTAGACCACCTTATATGGATGATCTCCCAACTAGGGAGATATCAAACCTATAGGTACATGATCTAATGCTCGTGATTTTTTGAACCGGGCATAAGAAATTCAAAAACGGTTCGAACAATGTAAATACTTCATGTGGTGTCACATTATGTGACATAATTGCAAGGAAAAATACCAAACTTGGTTTATTGATTATGTTTCAAAAAAACCTTTACAAAATAACATATCATGTTCGAGGTTTCATGGCTTTCGGTCCAAATGACGAATGTTATGTGTAGAATTGCGGCATAGTTTGTGATACTGTGCCCATATTTTGCATGCATATGCATCTTGGGATGACGAACAATGTTGCAGGAGGAAGCTTTCCTTTTCATCGCACGGAAAAGCTATTTTCCATTTTCTAAGCGCTAAAAACGAGGCATTTTGTGAAGCAACCACCAAACCGCTAATTCAAAATGCTACCCCCAATTTTTAAAAAATACTAAACCATCTTATATGGACGATCTCCCATCCAGAAGATCTCAAATCTTTCCATCCTCCTTGAGTGAAAAAGACAAAAGTCTACCGAATCGGTAGGAAGTGGGTCCGGTTTGAACTACAGGTACATGATCTAATGCTCGTGATTTTTCAAAAAAATCATTTTTATAATCACAATATGATGTTTCTTCGTAGATCCAATGCAAGTTTTAACGAGGCTCATCCCCTATCTTCATGCCCGCCATTTTGACCATAGTTTAAAACGGGAAAATTTTGAAACAAGCAGAAAAAATTAAAAAATGGTCCAAATAATGTAAATTGTTCGCGCGGTATGCACACATCCACACCTTCCCCTCTAACAACAATGGACATATCTAAATCTTTAGTTTTATCAGATTCCAAAGTAGGCAAAAAATATTAGTTAATGCATTTTTATTGAAAATGACAAAATGGTTAATAGTTTGAACAATTAGAACAATAATATTAGAAAACAAAAATTCGATTTGGATTAGTTATTCAAATTGAAACACTTTTCATGTTGAAAGTTTTGTCAGATTTCAAAGTATGCAAACATATTAGTTAATGAATTTTTAATTAAAAATGGCAAAATGGTTAATAGTTTAAATAGTTAAAATAATTATTTTAGAAAATAGAAAATGTTTTTGGATTAGTTATTTAAATTCAGACACTTTTCATGTTGAAAGTTTTTTCAAATACTTCCGATTCAATAGACCCCAAAGGAACGAAAATAAGGAGACATATTAGATTGATGGCTCGGATCGACCGATGCCTCTTCGTGCATGGGGGCACGATCGGGATTCAAAAAAATTATACCGCATATGTACTGTCCGCCAAAGCCCGTACATACCCTCAGCATGTCAGTATGCGGGTATTCTGCGCATGCGACATGGAAACGTAAGTGTCCAACTCGAATACACCACTTGCGCGTGTCACTTGCATGTGTTTGTTGATGTGGCAACACCGCGTACGTGGTTTATGGTGAGTTATTTTGGGCCCGTCATGAGGCTAACCTCGCGCACCCTCTTCTAAGATGCACGGGGGAAATTCTACCCTTTGGTATGTTTACAACTTTTTAGAGTGGGGGTCTATGGAATCATGCCTCCCAAAGACTTCAAAATGATTTACCATTTAAAAATCATTTCAAATTTAAACACCTAAATAAGAAATAAGGCTAAAACCTAGACTGAAAAGTTTTAAAAACATTTGAAAAAGGACTTTTAGTCCCTGTTTATGCAAATAACCTGAACTAAAGGACCTCTAAATAACCTGGACTAAAGGACCTCTACGCATACCTTTTCGGGCCAGCTCAAATAAGAACATACGTGAGACAAAAAGGTCATACGATCCCGATTGGTGGCTCCAACCGGGACGAATGCTCTGGTCATTCGTTCCTGTTGCAGCCACCAACCGGGACGAACGAGGCACGGCTGTTTAACCGCGCAACGCTGATACGTCGGAAACGTATCTATAATTTTTAATGCTCCATGCTTGTTTACTATCACTTTGCTTTGCTTTGTCTACACTTTGAGGTGTTTTGATATGTTTTCTGGTACTAACTTATTAATAAGTTCCCACAGTGCCAGTTGCCCGTTTTCTTCTGTTTTTGGTTCCAGAAAGGCAGAAAATCAATATTCTCGGAATTGGACGGGACAAAAGCCAAAGTCAATATTTTACTGTGGGCAACACGAAGCCAGAATACGAGACGGAGGAGGCTCACCAAGGGGCCACACCCCCTGGCCGCGTGGGTGGGCCCATCCCGCACCTGGGGGATGCAGCCTCCGTGGTGGCCCCCTGCCTCGCCTCTTCGCCTATAAGAAGCCCCCGATGCAGAAATCCTAGGAACCCGATCAAAATTCCATAAAACCATCTGTAGCCGCCGCCACCATCATCCCTAGATCGGGGGGGAGGATCTAAAGCTCTTTCCGGCACCGTGCAGAAGGGTAGATCATCTCGGAGGTCTTCTTCTTCATCATGCGATCCTCCGATATGATGCGTGAGTAGTTCCACCTTGGACTACGGGTCCATGTAGTACCTAGATAGTTGTATATCCTCCTTGTGCTTTCATGTATAGATCTTGTGAGCTCCGTTCATGATCAAGATATAATCTATTTGTAATCATGCATGTTGTATTTGTGGGGATCCGATGGATATTGAGATTACTATGTCAGATTGATTAATGGTTTTGTCTATTTGATTCTATCATGTATGTGTTATTTGTGATCTTGCATGCTCTCTGTTGTTAGTAGCTATCTTGTCCAAGTAGTTGCTAATGACTCCAAGAGGGGGTATTTATGCTCGATTGTGGCTTCATGCCTCTAGTTTCCAAGGGAAGTGACAGAAATATCTTCGGTTGTAGATGTGTTGTTGCTACTAGGGAGAAAACAACAGTCTCTTGTTCATGGAACAAGTGGATTGTTTACCTTACACACTTTGCTTAAAGCAGTTGTCTATTGCTTGCAACTTAATACTGGAGGGGGTTCGGATGATAAACTGAAGGTGGACTTCTAGTCATAGATGTAGTTGGATGGCAGTTGATGGGGATATGCCTACCGGGGTATACCCAGCATGACGTTTCCTACTGGCCCAGGTGCTAGCGAGTGGGCCTGCAGGACGGCGACTGGATCAAGATCTGGCGTGGACTCAAGCGACTGGAAGATGAAGGCCCAGAAGCGTAGATAGGCCCAGTCGGATTAGGTTATAGAATCGCTGAAACCTTAACTGATTCTGTTGAGATCTGTAAACCCTAGGGAGGTGAGTCTATATAAACCTCCCTAGAGGGCGCATAGACGATACGTTCCATCATACACCCAAGCGACTCGCTGCCTAGCCGTCGAGCTCGCCCCATTGTACTCTCACCATAATACAATCTAGCAGGAGTAGGTCTTTAACCTCCGGGGAGCCGAACCTGGGTAAATCCTTGTGTCTCAGCCCTCATCTCGCACCGCAGATGGCTGGCCGCCCTTGCCCTATGTTCTACTACTCGTTGCCGATTGCAGCATCTGCCGTGGTCATTCCCACGACAGTGGCACCCACCGTGGGGCCTGGCCGGTCAGGCCGGTGTTCTGCGGCGAGATCCAATCTGCCCATCAACGAGACGATCGCCACCGGCCGCATGATCGCAATCGGCGAGATGCTCCAGATCGTGCCGAGCAGCTACGTCCCGGCGGTGCGACCCGTCATGCATAGCATGATCCTGCCGGTCGGCACGATCAGCCTCTTCGTCGGCCTCACCAACGTCATCGTCTCGGAGGACTCGGCTCGCATTCGCGAGTCGCCGCCACGCGATCGGCTCTCTGAGAGCCAGGTCCGCAGGATCCACCGCCTTGCCTCCGAGTACGACTCGGCCCACAGCAACGTGGCCGAAACCACCACGACCGCAGAAGACGCGACCCTCAACGACGACGCCGATTCGGCGACCCCGGCGTCACTCGCCGGGTCCATTGTCGCCGCGTCACCCGTGGGCTCCATCACTCAGGTCTCCAACGTCTGAGACTTCGAGGATCGCTCTATCCTTGGGATCTTCGACTTCGACTCTGGGTCGAAGAACTCCGCCGACCTCCACGACGGAACCGGCCGCCACGCCGCGGCCTACAGGGCGACTGGCGCCGACCCGCCGGAAGATCCATTCTCCACACCGATCCCTCCCAACGCGACGGCAACAGAGGTCGAGGAACTCCGCCTGAAGCTGGCGGAAGCAGTCCGCAAGGAACAAGCCGAGCGCGAAAAATTTCGCCTCGAGCAGGTGGCGGTGGCAGGAGCCGTCGCTACCACCAGCTCCGAATCAGGTCGCTGAACCCCCGTCGGTAGCGCCCTGAATTTCGACGACGAGAACGACCCGGCCCGCGCGGCTGAACGCGCAATCTGCGAGAACGCGCCACCAGGAGGAAGCACTAGGCCTCCACCAGGGTCAACGGCCAATGGCGCCCCGCCACCACCCAACCGCGCACCACCCAGGGACCAGCCGAGGATCGTGGTTTCCTCACGGGAGCGAGACACGAACGGCCTACCGCTGTTCTCCACCCCAATGGTCAACCTCGTCGCGGGCCGAGCAGCAGTCGACAACATCGCAGCCACTGGTGAAGGCGCCCTGCAGATCCAGTATGCCAAGGAGCTGATCGCAAAAGCGGTCGAGCAATAAAACGCATGCGTCGACTCACAGGGTCGGATGTACTCGCGTTCATCGGGCAGCAGAGCGACCTCAAGCGGCTGCCCCATGGCGGCAAACACCCTCAACTACCCGCCACCTGAACCACTACAGCTCCAACACCGACCCGCGAACGCGGCACTCTCCACCAACGACCCCCGGCCGGCGACCAACTTCGTCGTTGCCAACGGTCAACCCGTCGACGCCCGCACCCACATCATCAACAACCAGAGCTGGCGCGCACGCCAGCCCGACGACCTGCGGCATACCCTCACCAACCGCCACGACGGTGAGCCGAGGGGGTCGCTAAGCCGACTCGGGCCCCGGTGCTTCGAACCGATGATCCGAGGCGAGAGATACCCGGCGAACTTCAAGGCACCGAAGTAAATAGAGAAGTACGACCCCTCGTACGATCCCTCCGTGTGGCTGGATACCTACCTCATGGCGATGGGGATCGCCGGCCACACCGATCTACTAGCCGCCCGCTACCTTCCCCTGATGATGGAGGGAGCGTGCAGGCAATGGATTAACACTCTTCCCGCGGATAGCATCGACTCCTGGGAAGAGATGCGCGACGCCTTCGTCAGGCACTTCGAGGGTTCATACACCCGCGCTACCACCATCGAGGACCTGTAACGATGTGTCCAGGGACCTCGCGAGTCGACCCGCAGCTGGGTCCAACGGTGGCAAGAACTATGGTACAACGCGGTTGGCATCCACCCAGACACCGCGATCCACTGCTTCAAGACCTCGTGCCGCTACGAGCCCCTGGTCGCCAAGCTCAAACGAGCGTACCGCACACTCGACAACATACCGGATCTCCTGGAGATCGCCCAAAGGTACGCGGAGGAAGACCCAAACCAAGAAACCGACGACGAGTCGGGAGGACAAAGCGCACGAGCGGCAACGACAACGGAAGACGATCCGATCTACGCTACAGCAACACTCGCCTCACCGGCAAGCGCCGCAGTGACGGGCGAGTTGACTTCGTCGCCAACGCTGGATAAGCGCAGCGCGAGCCCAAGAGCTTCCGCCGCGACGGGGGAAAACGCCGCGACGGTTGCAACTACAAGGCGAAGCCGAGGTTCGACCCCGCGACCCTCCTTCACCAACCTTGTGTATTTCACAGCAGGGAATGAAAGCCCGCTACGCACACGACCGCCGACTGCCACTCTCTCAAGGAGATCGAGAAGGAATGGCGCGCGCGGGAAGACCCCGACAACAACCCGCCAAACGGCGGAAAATTCGGCAGCGTGGCCGGCTCTCTCCACACCTTCACAGGCTTCAACATGAAGCGCGAGAAGAAGGTTATCGCCCGCGCCGTCGCCGTCAACGCGGTGGCCTAGGTGGACGTCCCCCAGTTCCTCAACTGGTCTGAGCAACCAATCACTTGGAGCCGCCAGGACCACTCTCCACGAATTGAGTACCCAGGCCGAGTCGCCCTGGTGGTGAAGCCCAAGGTGGGAGACTACTGGCTCCCCAAGACATTGATAGACGGCGGCAGCTCCATCAACATCCTGTACCTGGACACCTTCAGGCGACTGCGGCTCCTGCAGTCGATGATCGAGACGACCTACACCACGTTCCACGGCATCGTCCCCGGTCGGAAGGCGTACCCGATCGGAAAGGTCACGCTGCCAGTCACCTTCGGCACACCGGCAAACTTCCGCACCGAGCGGATCGTCTTGACTGGTGCCCGATAGCCCTACCGCTGCGTTCGGGGGCCAGATTCGCCAAGTTCATGGCAGCGCCCACGCTGCGTACTGCGCGATGAATCTCCGGCGTGCGGTGTCATCACCATCCACGGCGACTTGGCCGAGTGCGAGGCCAAAAGGCGAACTTCGCCCGGCCGTCATCGCGGCAGAGGCCAACCACGCCGACGAGCTCGCCAAGTACACAAGCGGGGTCAACAGCGACGACCCCACCATACTCAAGAAGCCCAACTCGGAGGGCGGCAACCCCATAGCCTTCGAGACAACGACGCATACCCGCACCGTCGAGCTGGTCCCAGGCGACTCTAGCCAGACGGTGACGATCGGGACGGGCATGAGCCCGGCATAGGAAGGCGCGCTCATCGAGTTCCTCCGTGAGAACAGGGACATCTTCGCATGGAAGCCCTCTGACATGCCTTGTGTCCCTAGGGAACTCGCTGAGCACAAACTCAACGCCGACCCCAAAGTGCGACACATCAGCGATCGCTGCGGCCCTTCAATGAAGAGCGCCGCCGAGCCATCGCCGAGGAGGTGCAGCGTCTACTCGCTGCAGGCTTCATCCGGCCAATCACGTACTCCAAGTGGCTGGCAAACCCAGTCCTGGTCGAGAAGAAAAATGGGACCTGGAGGATGTGTATCGATTACACAAACCTAAACAGCGCCTGCCCGAAGGAGCAATTCGTCCTCCCGCGGATCGACCAAATCATCGATTCCACCGCGGGCTCGGAGTCGCTATGCTTCCTCGATGCCTACTGTGGGTACAACCAGATCAAAATGGCCGTTGAGGACGAAGAGAAGACGTCGTTCATCACGCCATTCGGAGCCTTCTGTTACACTGCCATGACCTTCGGCCTCAAGAACGCCGGGGCGACCTACCAGCGGTGCATGCAGGAGTGCCTTGAGAGCCAAATTGGCCGTAATATCCACGTGTACATCGACGACGTGGTGGTGAAGTACACTCGCCAGAGCGACCTACTCGCTGACCTGGCGAAAACATTCGCCAACCTGCGGAAATACAAGATAAAGCTAAACCCAGGGAAATGCACCTTCGGTGTACCAGCTGGGAAGCTACTGGGATACGTCGTCTCCAAGCGCGGAATCGAGGCGAACCCCACCAGGATCGACACAATCGCTTGACTCGGCAAACCCGAGTGCCTGCACGACGTCCAGAAGCTGGCCGGGCGAGTCGCGACACTCAGTCGCTTCATCCCCCGATTGGGCGAAAAGGCGATGCCCCTCTACTGCTTGATGCGCAAGAATCCCACCTTCCAGTGGGATAAGGGGGCGGATGATGCACTCCGTGACCTCAAGAAGGTGCTACTCGCAGCACCGCTACTCGCCACCTTTGTCGACAAGGAACCCATGCTGGTCTACGTCATGGTCGTCGAGCGACCAGAGGAAGGAAAGGAGCGCCCGGTGCAGCGACCAGTGTACTACATCAGCGAAGTCCTCACCGAGTCGCTCCAGCGCTACCTGCAATACCAGAAACTGGTATACGCGGTCTTCAGAGCACAACGGTGACTGCCACACTACTTCCAGGAGCACCCGATAACGGTCATCTCCTCAGCACTATTGCAGGACATCATCCGCAACCGTGAGGCGACCGGGCGAGTCGCCAAGTGGGCCGTCGAGATCGGCGTCCACAACATCAAGTACGAGCCGCGCAAAGCGATCAAGTCGCAGGCTCTCGCGGACTTCATCGCCGACTGGGAAGAGGCCCAGCAGCCAGAAAAGTTGCCATACCTCCATTACTGGAGCTTACACTTCGACGGCTCGAAGAACGCGGATGGCGCAGGAGCAGGGATCGTGCTAACTTCTCCAAAGGGCGACAAGCTCCGCTAAAACCTCTGCCTCGACTTCACCCCCTGCACCAACAACATGGCCGAGTACGAGGTGCTACTCCACGGCATGCGAGCTGCCAAGGAAATGAACGTTAACCGCCTGCGCTGCTACGGAGACTCCAACCTCGTCGTCAGACAAGTCGCTGGCACCTGCGACGCCGTCTCCCCCACCATGGCGGCGTACCGCCAAGCAGTGGACAAGCTGGGTGGACACTTCGCAGGCTACTCCGTCGAGTGGATTGACAGGCGGAAGAACAAGGAGGCCGACGCACTCTCTCGCATCGGCTCGGCTAGACTCGCACCACCCGCCGGCGTCTTCCTCGACACCATCACCAAGCCTTCCGTCTCTCATCCAAGGGAGATCGACATCGGAATCCCGCTGCAACCAGAGGCATCCCTGGTCGCACTCATCGCCGAGCCAGACGACTGGACCGCGCCGTACACTGCCTACTTGGAGGGAGGCACCCTACCAGCTGATGAAACGGATGCCCGGATGATAGCACGCCGCTGCAAATCCTTCGTCATCATCAACGGCGAGCTCCACAAGCGCAGCGTGACCGGAGTGTTCCAACACTACGTTCAACCCACTGAAGGACGCAAAATCCTCCAAGACATTCACTCTGGCGACTGTGGTCACCACGCCGGCGCCCACTCTCTAGTCGCAAAGGCTATGCGACACGTCTTCTACTGGCCCACCGCTGCGAGCAGCGTCGACATTGTCCAGCGGTCGTCGGATGCAATCGCCAACCAGACCCACGTGCCGAGCTCGGCGCTCAAGACAATCCCCATCACCTGGCCGTTCGCCGTATGGGGCATGGACATGGTAGGCCGTTTCAAAAAGGCCCCCTCCGTCTTCACCCACCTCCTGGTCGCAGTCGACAAATTCACAAAATGGATGGAGGCCAAGCCAATCCGGAAATGCGACGGGAAGACCGCCACCAAATTCCTACGCGATCTCATCTATCGCTACGGGTTCCCAAACAGCATCATCACGGACAACGGCACCAACTTCGCCAAAAAAGCCATGGCCGAGTTCTGCGAGGAACATCACATCCGACTCGACCTCGCCTCAGTCGCCCACCCGGAGTCCAACGGCCAGGCGGAACGAGCCAACCAGAGCATCCTCCATGGCCTGAAGCAACGACTCCAAGTACCACTCGAGCGCATAGCCGGGTGCTGGGTCGAGGAGCTACCCTCCGTCATTTGGGGCATTCACACCTCCGTCAACAGGTCGACAGGATTTACACCCTTCTTCATGGTGTACGGTGCCGAGGCAGTCATTCCCACCGACCTCGAGCACGACTCGCCAAGGGTGGTCAACTACACGGAGACTGCAAACGAACTCGCACGACAAGACGGAGTCGACCAGCTCGACGAGGCACCCGACCTAGCTCGCTCCCGCACCGCCATCTACCAGCAAGGGCTCCGCCGCTGCCATAGCCGGCGGGGAAGGACTCGCACTTTCCAGGAAGGCGACCTGGTACTACGCCTCATCCAGGACAAGAAGGGCATGCACAAGCTCTCCCCCTGGGAGGGACCATTCGCCATCGGGCAAGTCCTCATCAACGATGCCTACTACCTCACCGACGTCCGAGGAGACGGGAAACTCGACGTCAACGACCGTGCAATGTAAACCTCCTACGGAAGTTCTACTCCTAGAACTCCATACATGTACCCTCCACCTGCTATGAAATAATACAGACCGGTTACTGCAAATTGCATCTACTCTCCACGTCGTGTGCCACTCGCACTCGTAATAACAGCGTTAAGCTATTCGCAGAAGTCAACCTTTGGTAAAGCGACCGGCACGGCCAAGTAGTGCGGTACAAGGGCACTGCGAGACCCTAGGCCTTGTAACGTCCACGAAAAATGCCAACCCGGAGCCCCATTGGAGTCGCTAGCCCGACTGGCTTACCGAGCCAAGACAACTGCCCTCGCTCCTCACAGCAACCAAAGTCATCCGCATCCTCGCCATAGCGACTCGAACGGCCAAGTACCACGCTTCGACCGACGTCGATCAAATATGAGCGCTAGGGAAACGCCCGATGAGAGGCGTGCAGACTGCGCCATGCGACTGATCCTTCGGGTCAGGCAGGAGTGACGCGCTTACTCTAACGCGCTTAGTCCTCACCTACCTTGGAGCTGCGACTAGAACCACCAAGTACCACGCTCGGGGACTCAGCCACCCGACATCGTTCGCTCACGGGAAAACAGTCAAGTAAAGAGCACCCACGGGAGTCGCCCTGCGACTGGCTCTCCGAGCTCGGGCGAGTCGACCTCAATAGTGAAACAATTGACAAAACATTCAAAATCGCAAACACATAACAAACAAGGTAAACCCCATAAAAAGGGTGGACGCGCTCGTGGACTCGTCCAATCAACATTCGAAATCGCGAAACAATCCACAAAACAACACGAATTTCCGTTACAGCAGAACAAAGTCGTTCCAAAATACAAGATAAGTCCAATGGCTATTTGTTACTGACGCCCCAGGTCACAATGCTTCTACTCCGCAAGTTTCGACGCCGACTCGCCGCCACCCCTGCGGTTGCGAATGAAGGGCACGTACGGGTTCGACGGGTACGTCGTGAACTCACCCGCCATCGCCACATGGAACGTCTGCTCGACTTTGAAGTCCAGATGCTTCGGTTCGGGATCGTTGGGGGCGACAATCGTCTCTTGATAGGGGAGGAGGTCGCCCATCACCCAAACGCGATCGGAATACACCGCGGCCTGGTCCGTCAGCTTCAGCACCTTGGCAATCTCCACAGAGCCCGTCGACGAGGGGTAGCCACTCGTCACATCATCAAGGTCAAAGTCCTCCGGGAAATGGGCAAGCCCAAGGCTGAGCACCGTCGCCGCCCCGCGCCGGAAGGCCGACCGCGTCATGAATTCGACGACTGACGGAGCCTTCTCCAGATAACGCCATACCTCGACGAGGTCACTGGGAATCACTTCAGTGGGCGATATCTCCTGAAGATATGCTCGAATGCAAGTCGCGGACAACGCGACCGAGTCGACCAGAGTGGTCACACACTGCCGCGCGTTGTATGACTGCGCCTCCTCCGAGCTATCAATAATCCGGCCTGTGAACAGAGGTCGGCAGTGAGTACACCAACGACTCCACAACGCGGCTGTTGTAGGCAGAGGAAGAAAAGTTTACCAATTAGCGGACGGCAGAGGCCCGTGATGAATCTTTGAAGCAAGGAGAAGTCGTTTTGCAGCCCAACAACGAGTGCGTTAGACACCTTCCGCTCTTCAGCGGCAGCCGTAACAGCATCTTTCGCTCGCCCCTCCATCGAGCTCGCCTCCGCCTTCGCTTCCTTGAGCTCACGCTCCAGATCAGCGATCCGCTTCTCGGCCGTACTCAAAGCAGATTGAGCCGCCATCAGGTCACCCGCCGGGACAAGGCCCCGGCGGACCTCCTCCGCCTCGGCTGCAATCGCTTGGAGTCCCTTGTTCGTTTCCTGGACGGCAACGAGTTCCTTCTCCATGCGACACTTTGCTACAAGCCGATCGGCCGATTCGCGTTGCAGGCCCTGCGCACAAACTAAACCGTTAACGACATTGAAAATCCTAAGTGCCCACCCGCTGAAATTCAGCGACTAGGCACTCGGGGACTGGACATTGAAAATCCTAAGTGCCCACCCACTGAAATTCAGCGACTAGGCACTCGGAGACTGGACGCTACAAAAACATTAAGAATCCGACCACTGAAATTCAGTGGCCCGATCCTCGGGGACTGGACATACCTGGATGGCAGCGCCCAACATGCCATGAAGTTGCAGCGCGTCCACAGACGCAAGCACGACCGGAGTGTGTCCGCTACGCTGCTCGACGTCTGTCTCGGCGACCCTAGGCGTCCATCTCGTTGGCGCCATGCCACTCGCTGAGGCCGCCTTGGCCATGAAGCGGGGGAAGTCGCAGCGGATGCCGCGGCACCACTAGGAGCCGGCTCGGCCATTTCGGGCGAGGCAACAGCCTCCTTGGTCTTCGAGGCCACTTCCGCCGTAGTCGGAGGTTCGCTCGGAGCAACCGCCGTGTCATCAGAGACCGTGATGACGTCATCGCCTTTCGCCTTCTTGGGACCGTCGGCGGGAGCAGCGACTTCGTCGGTTTTCCTCTTCCATGAGGGGTCCTCCTCGGTGACGACTGGCGGAACCTTGGCCACAGAAGGATGGCCGATATTTTTAACTCCAGTCCTGTGAAACAACGATATGAGTAAAACTGCCCGACTACAACGGAAGACAAGCAGATGAACAAGACTTACTTGGCGACTGGTATGAACCGCAGACCGGTGCGGATGCTGGCCGGCCTTTCCAGCTCGGGCCCCAACTTCCGACTGAGGCCCGTATCGAACACACCGTGTGCCCAAGACACAGAGGGCCTCTTCGAAGACAAGGCCGCGGCAGGAGCTTCCGTGATGACAGTTGCGGGAGCTTTCCTGGGAGGCGAAGCTGCTGTGGCTGGAGTAGCCCCCGACCTAGAGACCGGGGCGAATGGGGGTGGAATCGATGCCAGAGGTACCTCGTCCAGGGGAGCGGTAGCGTCCGGTGCTACGGTCGTGCGCGCCGCTTCGCCCTTAGCCGAGCTGGTGGCGTCAGAACTGGTCGCAGATCGGGGCGGAGACATCTGCTTCGCCGGCTTCGTCTTCTTCCTCGGCGGAGCCTTCACCTCTTTCTTCTTCTTCTTCGACAGCGTGGCCTCACAATGTGAGGTGTGCTCGGGAAGCTCGTCGTCACCGTCATCGTGAGGTTCGAGACTTCTACTCGCCTCGACCTCGCGCTGATGTTGCCCGCGAGTTTTGCGAACTGTAGGGGCAGCGTCTTCCACAGGCTCGTCTTTGTCGTCGTCGTCATCACCCTCGTCGCTCCCGACGTCGCCTTTGGCGGGTGGCGACTCGCTCCCATCCTGGACGGACGAGCTCGAGTTCTCGTCGTCTGCGGGTGGGAGCCACCCTTCCACCACTTGGAACAACTACAATAAGCATGAGACAACGTCAGCACAACCGCGAATGCATCATCTGCGACTGTGAATGGTGGCGAAAATGGCGACTTACCGTCGGAGCTGGGCGCCTTGCGGTATAGGGGGCGACCCCGGCCTTCGCGTCCAGGTACGCCTCCTGGGTAATCTTCTTCAGGGCCAGGGTGTAGTCTTCGAGTCTCCACTCAACGAGGTAGGATTTTGTCGGTTCGTCCTTACCCGTATACTCATACATGTAATGGTCGCGGCGGGCCAAAGGAACGAGCCACCGCCCGAACCAACAGTTGTAGAGGTTAATGGTTTGGAGGCCCTCCTTCTTCAGACCGTGGATGGTTTGCAACATTTCGTCGACAACCATCCGCTGATCCACTGGGAGCTTGCCGACTTAGAGCCGACGCGGTTCAGGCCGGTCGGTGGAGTACCTTGGAAGCGCCACCTCACCGTCTGGAGTTGACTCGGTGACGTAGAACCAAGATTTCTTCCATTCGTTTGCCGCTTTGGCGGGCAGCATCAGGTCAAAGAACGACGCCTTCGACTTCAACTGAAAAGTCAGGCCACCCGCAGCCAGCATCGGGCCGCCTGATTCTTCGCGGCTGATCCTCCCATGGAACAGATCTTGCCACAAGGGGAAGTAGGGCCTGCAGCCCAGATAGCACTCGCAGAACGCCACGAAAATGGCAAGCTGCTCGATGCTATGTGTGCCTAGGTCCGACGGCTGAATCCCGTAGTAGGCGCAGAAACGCCGGAATAAGAGAGAAGTGGGAAACCCTAGCCCCCGCTCCAGGTGGCTGGTGAAGCAGATGAATTCTCCCTCACGCGGGTCCGGAGTCACTTCTTCGGCCGCGGGGATGCGCCATCTGCCGACGCGCAGGATCCCGGCCTCCTCGAAGGACGCCAGTAGCGCCATGGTACACTTGGATCTGCCCCATGGTTCGGTGGAGGGGGCCATTGGTTGGAAGTTCGCGGAGGTCGGGGCTCTCTGGATTGGTTGGATCGCGATGCGGAGTGGAAAACGGAGATGGGCGAAATCAGAGGAAGGACGAAGGAGTGTTTCCCCGTTCGCCTGTCATTCTCCTTATATAGCGGTTGCTACCCGCCAATTTTGGGAGCCGTTACTACGCGGTAATTACGCCAAAGTTACCGTTGGATTACCCCAACGGCTAGTTTTGACCCCACTTGACGGTCCAACTTCATCCATTTGACTCGTCGCTCCGCGCGACTCGACGACTCGCCGACCCGATCACTACAACGGTGACTGAGTATTCGCCGACCCATTCGCCAAGCTGCGACCCGATTGGTCGCCGTTATTGCGACTAGAATAACTAGTTTTTCCTTTATTCAGGAGTCCGTCGCCGATTCGACTGGGCGTCCGCGTTGGACCCGTATACACCGACTGCCAGCAAATGCCTGCGACCAATTAACGACGGCCTCGGGGACTACTGATGGGGATATGCCTACCGGGGTATACCCAGCAGGACGTTTCCAACTGGCCCAGGTGCTAGCGAGTGGGCCTGAGGGACGGCGACTGGATCAAGATCTGGCGTGGACTCAAGCGACTGGAAGCTGAAGGCCCAGAAGCGTAGATAGGCCCAGTCGGATTAGGTTAAAGAATCACTGAAACCTTAACTGATTCAGTTGAGATCTGTAAACCCTAGGGAGGTGAGTCTATATAAACCTCCCTAGAGGGCGCATAGACGATATGTTCCATCATACACCCAAGCGACTCGCTGCCTAGCCGCCGAGATCGCCCCATTGTACTCTCACCATAATACAATCTAGCAGGAGTAGGTCTTTACCCTCCGGGGGCCGAACCTGGGTAAATCCTTGTGTCTCAGCCCTCATCTCGCACCGCAGATGGCTGGCCGCCCTTGCCCCATGTTCTACTACTCGCTGCCGATTGCAGCATCTGTCGTGGTCATTCCCACGACAGCGGTCTAGGTATATTGTTGTATTGCCCAATCAAATCTCTTTTTGTCTAGTATTGCATTGTTATGCCTTGCTCAGTCCTGTCAATTTCCCTGCTGTAATTTGTTTACCCTACATGCCAAGTTTGTTTATCTAAGAAGAGCACCTCTAGTGAACTATGGACCCTGGTCCAATCTTTAGCATTAATACATCTTCCACCGTTACGTTTACTTGTTGCAAACCACCATCACCTTCCACACCCTACAGTTAATCCTTTGTTACAGCAAACCGGTGAGCTTGACAACCTCACTGTTCGTTGGGGCAAAGTCTTGAGTTTGTGTTGTGCAGGTTTCCACGTTGCTTTCAACACCTTTGAGACGTTTCCTTCCTCCTACTCGTTCGATAACCTCGGTTTCATACTGAGGGAAGACTTGCTGTTGTGATCTTCGCACATTTCTCTTGGGGTTTCCAACGAAGCGCTACCACGTCAACATCGGGCGCCATCAAGTTTTCTAGCGCCGTTGCCGGGGAGGATAAGGAGGTCTTCACAAGGGGAGTCCTCCTCAACCTTTCTCTTTACTTTGTTTTTGGTTTGCTTAGTTTCTTTTGCTTGGTTTTGTTTGCCTCTTTTTATCATAAACTCCAAAAAATTAGTTTAGTTTGGTTTGCTTTCTCATCAAAGACACAAAAAAACTAGTTCCTTCTCTAGCTGCTACTGCTATTTTTGGCTTGCTCCACTTAGCCAAAATGAACTCTGCTGAGAACAGCAAGTTGTGTGACTTCACTAGAACCAACAACAGTGATTTCCTTAGCACTCCTATTGCTCCACCTGCTCCTGATGCTACCTTTTATGAAATAAAGCCTGCTTTGTTGAATCTTGTGATGAGAGAGCAATTTTCTGGTGCTAGTTCTAATGATGCTGCTGCCCATCTCAATAGCTTTTTTGAACTTTGTGAGATGCAAAAGTATAAGGATGTAGATGGAGATATTATTAAGCTCAAGCTGTTTCCTTTCTCCTTGAGAGGAAAAGCTAAAGAATGGTTGCTATCCTTGCCTAGAAATAGTATTGATTCTTGGATTAAGTGCAAGGATGCTTTTATTGGAAAGTACTATCCTCCTGCTAAGATTATGTCTATGAGAAATGATATTATGAAATTTAAACAACTTGACAATGAACATATTTCTCAAGCTTTGGAAAGAATGAAATCTTTGGTTAAGAATTGTCCCACTCATGGACTCACTGCTTGGAAGATTATCCAGACTTTTTATGCAGGTTTGAACTTCTCTTCAAGAAACCTATTGGATTCAGCTGCTGGAGGTACCTTTATGGGCATCACTTTGGGTGTTGCAACCAAACTCCTTGATAATATGATGGTTAATTACTCTGAATGGCACACTAAAAGAGCTCCACATGGTAAGAAGGTAAATTCTGTCGAAGAAACCTCCTCTTTGAGTGATAAGATTGATGTTATTATGGCTATGCTTGTTAATGGGAAAGCACCTTTAGATCCAAATAATGTTCCCTTAGCCTCTTTAGTTGCTCAAGAAGAGCAAGTTGATGTGAACTTCATTAGAAACAACAATTTCAACAACAATGCCTACATGAATAATTTTGGTAGCAACAACAATTATAGGCCTTATCCTCCTAATAATAGCAATACCTATGGAAACTCCTACAACAATGCTAGAAGTGCCCCCTCTGAACTTGAAGTCATGCTCAAAGACTTTATTAGTAAACAAACCATTTTCAACAAGACTGTGAAGGAAAAGCTTTTAAATGTTGAGAAAAATATTTCCTGTTTGTCTGAAGCACAGTCCTCTTTGATTAATAAAATGGCTGCTAAACCTGAAACCATGGAAAGTACCTTTGATGCTACTCATGCCATACAAGTTACTATTGATAAAAATGTTAGACTATTAGCCCAACTTCATCCTAAGTGGGAAAGAGAAGCTGAAATTGATAGAAACAATAGTGTGTGCACCATCACCACTAAACCACAAGAAGCCCCTATTCCTCCTCCTACTATGCCTAAGCCTAATGAGTCTACCACTAGTGATGATAAGTTTGATTTTGATATAGATGGTTGCAATATTTCTGAAGTGATTTTGTTGCTGCAAAAGCTTGCTAGAAGTCCTGATGCTAGTGATATGCATGTTGCTTTCACCAAACACATTACAAATGCTATTGTTAAGATTAAGGAAGATAAGTTAAAACACAAAGCTTCTATTCCTAGGAAAGTAGAATATAGTTGGGAACCCATTATTAATATGCAAGTGAATGAGTTTGATCTCAAAGCTTCATGTGATCTTGGTTCTAGTGTCTCTATTATGCCTAGGAAGATTTATGAAATGCTTGATTTGCCACCTTTGGAAGATTGTTATTTGGATGTCCCACTTGATGATAATGCTAAGAAGAAAATCATGGGGAATATTAATGATGTTCTCATTATGGTTAACAATTTTTATGTCCCTGTTGATTTCTATGTTTTGGATGTTGAATACAATGCTTCTTGTTCTATTACTTTGGGAAGACCTTTTCTTAGAACTGTTGGTGCCATCATTGATATGAAAGAAGGCACCATTAAATATCAATTTCCATTAAAAAAAGGTATTGAACACTTCCCTATGAGGAGAGAGAAGTTTCTTTTTTCTCCTCCTTTGAAATCAAGGTTTCATGTTAATGCTTCTTCATTTGAAAATACTTGATTTCTTGCTTCTTGTGCCTAACTTAAAGGCGTTAAAAAAAGTACTTGTTGGGAGATAACCCAAGAGTTTCCTTGAGTCTTGGAAGTTATTATTTCAGTAATGACCTCTCCTTATCCTTTTTTTTTGCTTTTTGTGCCAAGAATGACCTCTAATGAGAGGAAAGTAAGATTTGAAGAGTTGCTGTCCCGAAACAGATTTCTGTCCTCCACCATAAAAATTCGTGAGGAGTCTCTGTAAGTCGCATTGAGCTGAAAATGTACGAATAAATCCCCCAGTATGTTAGCTAACTTTCGTTAGTTCAACACTTTTTGATTTGAGCAACAGAAGATTTTCGAAAAAATCGGTTTCTACCTGCTGGTCTGTTTTGACAGATTTCTGCCATTATTTGCATTTGCTTCTTATTGATTCCTTTTTGAGTTCTCTTTTGGGAATTGAGATTTTTTAAGGAGTTGCTATAGTATCTTGTATTAATAGTGAAAAGTTTTGCTGTTACAAAGATAAACCCAAAGATCTATTATCTTTTGAATACACTAATGTTGCTAATGAAGATTGTGTGGAGTTTTGTATGAAAGAAAAATTTCAGGTGTAGAGAAAGAATGATGTAATGAGATGAAGAATGGACAAAAGCTCAAGCTTGGGGATGCCACCCTGATTTCACCCCAAGAAATATCCAAGAGGTACAAGCGTCAAAACTTGGGGATGCCCAAGGCATCCCCTTCTTCATCAATAAAAAGCTCAGGTCTTTCTAGACACTTTGTTTTTATTGTTTCATGCACTGTCGTGTTGTTCTTGGAGCATCTTAGTTTTCGTTTGCTTTGCTTAGTTGTTTATTTTGCTTGAGTAAAGTAGTTCGGACCCCCGTTCTCGCTATGTTGTTTCAAATAAGTCGATTGGTGTTGGAAAGGAGTAGAAAGTTCTTGCTTGAAAGTGCAAGAGGAGCTTGCATTGACTATGACTTAGACTTTAGCATGACATGCTAGGTGTTATTTTGACCTTATTCTTAGTGATCATTGTTGTAGCATGTCTTACTCCAAACAATTGGGACTTCTTAGTGTGCTTTGAAGGAATCATGCGTTGTTTTAGCATACAAAAGCATAGTATTGTGGTATTCTTCTTTGATGTTTTGTTTGGGTTGACTTGGCACATGCTCACACCATGTTATGACTATGAACAATTTACCATAGTCTCTATGATCATTTAGTCCTTGACTTGTAGTACCACTCTATGCTTTGATTAGTAATGTTTTGTCGCTCTGCATGATTATGGCCATTATTGCTCTCTTAGTTGGTTGCTCCCAGTCTTTTGCTAGCCTCCACTTGTATGAGTAAGCTTTACTCATGCTTCCAACTCCCAAGAAACCAAGTTATTCCAAAGTGTCCACTATAAACTCCTATGCATGGTGTGTTACACCATTCCAAGTATATTCTTGTTTTCAGCTATCTTCCAATTAAAAAGTATTTTGTTATGTGAAAACTTAGTGATTAAAGCCCTCACGAACTTGATGGCACACTTTATATTCCTTGCCCCTAATAAACTTGAACCATTGTGTCATTTATGTTGTATATTCTTGCACTTATACGTTGGAATTAGCAGAACCATGCTGTCATGGGGAACGTTTTCAACATTGCACCTATACTTTGTACACAGTTGATATCATGCTCTTTTGTCTATGGATGTCGCTGGTGTGAAATAAAGAGGGATCTTGTAAGTCCATGGAGTTATGTATTTTGTGTTAGAGAAACGCCTGGGCCACTAGCCTAAGCCATACCTAATCATGGTGGAAACTTGCAGCATCACCATAATGAGCATTCTGTGAAGCATCCTCAATAAAAAGCTACGCACATAGTAAATAAAAAGATCGCTCAGGTGATCATTGTCTGCTTGCCTTATCATTTTGGTTATGGGATAGCTCCTGTACCATGTGCAAGGGGTACCCCATTGGCGGTTCTGAATGATACACATGTACTTACTATGACAAGAACTTACAGGTGACCAAAGTTGAGTAGCATGAGGTGTGGCCCTCGTATTCAAGGGACATGAGATTGCCAACTTATAATTTGTCAAGCATATACTCCATAGTTCACTTTAACCTTAATCACATCAAGATGCTTATGATAGGGGCAATGAGGGCTGAAAGCTAACAAGTACCATAATTTTTGGAAGCTCTTTTTGAAACTTGAAATCCCTGCTTCCCTTTATGAACCAGTTGTGCCTGAACCAGTTCCAACACCAACACCAAGGAAGATGGGAGTGATTGCATTAAATGATGAAGTGATGAAGGAAGCTAAGAAATGTCTTAAGGAGAAAGGTATTAGAGCTAAAGATATGAAGAATCCACCTCCTATAGAAGAATTATGTAAGCCAATTCCCCACTCATATACTATTGAGGTACACTCTCTCCACTTTGATGAAGGTGATATTCCCTATGGTAAACCTCCTGATCAATGCTTAGAGGAACTTGACACTTTTATAGTTAAACAAGGTAATTTTAATAAACAAGTTCAGAATAATTTATTGGAAAACTCTAGAGCTATTAATGAGTTGAAAGCTATTGTGGAAAGAACTGCTAATGATGTTAAAATGCTTTGTAAACACTTTCAAATGGTTCAAACTCAAATTGATCAACTTGCTAAGGTATAAAAAGATATGCTAGTTAATGCCTCAGAAGATAAACATGCTTATGGAATTAGAACGAGGATTAGTATAGCTACTCAAGATCCTTTATATCCTAAAGGACACCCTAAAAGAATTGAGCATGATTCTCAACAAGGTCAAAGTAGTGGTAGTCCTCATAAGAGAAAGAAAAAGAAACACAAAATAGTTGAGGAACCCTCGGAACCTGCTGTAGATCCTAATAGTATATCTGTCTCTGATTCTGAAACTGAGAGTGGTAATGATAAAAATGATGCTCCTGATTAGGAGGAAGTTGAGGAAGAACCTGAGAACCACACTAAGAACACTAGGTACAGTAAGGAAGATTTTATTGCTAATAAACATGGTAGTGAGAGAGAACCTTGGGTGCGGAAACCTATGCCTTTTCCTAATAAGAAACACAAGTCAAAGGAGGAAGAACACTATAACAAGTTTTGTGAGTGGATGAAAACTTTATTTTTGCAAATTCCTTTGACTGATTCTATTAAGTTCCCTCCTTATTCAAAGTATATGAAGGACATTGTCTCTAATAAAAGGAAGATTCCTAATGAGGAAATTTATACTTTGCTTGCTAATTATTCCTTCAATGGTAAGGTTCAAAGAAACTTGGTGATCCAGGTATACCAACTATTCCTTACTCTATTAAGAATAATTATGTTAGAACTGCTTTATGTGATCTGGAAGCTGGAGTTAGTGTTATGCCTTTTTCTCTCTACAAGAGACTCCAGCTAGAAAAGTTGATACCAACTGATATATCTTTGCAAATGGCTAATAAGTCTACTATTATTCCTGTTGGTATATGTGAAGATGTTCCTGTTCAAGTGGCTCATAATTGCCTGGTTTTAACTGATTTTGTTGTGCTTGAGATGCCTGAAGATGATAATATGTCTATTATTCTTGGGAGACATTTTCTTAATACTGCACGTGCTGCCATCAATTGTAATCAAGGAAAAGTAACTTTTAATATTAATGACAAAGAGCATACTGTTTATTTCACCAAGAAGATTTATAAGATCTATTGCCTGAATTCAATTAAAAATATTGATAGCATCAAAGTTGGAGAAATATATTGTCCCATTCCACAAGAAAGTTTTGAAACTATTATGATTGGGACTATTGCTATCAAGTTTGAGGTAACATAATCAGTTTGTGGAATGCAAAGTTTTGCTTCATATAAGATTTTTTTGGTAACAAGACTTGATCAACCTTGTTAACAAAGGGATTTTAATGAACAAAACAATGCTTTCACAGTGGTTATACTTGCTCACTTTTACTTTTCTTCTTCCTAGTCTTTGCTCTTTCTCTTGTTAGCTTTAGTTTTGCTAGTTGTTTGCTTGTTAGAGTGTCTTAGAACTTCCGTAGTTTTGGTTTTTGTTTGCTTTTGCTTCTTCAAAAATCTTTTTCTGCGAGAAAATCAATTTTCATACCCTAAAAATTGGCCAAAAATAAAGTTTCCCGAAAAATCCCAGAAAAATTCATATTAAATTTTTCCTCAAAAAAGGGGCAGAGGGACACCTGGAGTGGCCCAGGGGGACCCACCAGGCCAGAACACCCCCTAGTGGCGCGGCTAGCACCTAGGGGCGCGCCTGGCCTGGGTGGGGCCCACCTATGGCCCTCTAATTTGCCTCCTTCGAGCCACTTCTTTCTCTCTCCCAAAAAACACTGGAAAATTTCTCAAGCTCAAGTTCCTGCTGTTCTTGCTCCCGATTTTCGATCTCCTTGCTCAGCCCATCTTTGCTGCTGATTTTTGGAGGGATTGCTCCTTGGTATGTGCCTCCTCCGCTTGTCCAATTAGATATGTGATTGGTAGATTGTATCTTGAGTATTTTTCTGCTATAGGTGTCAGGTTGTGTGAGCTTACATGCTTGTTCTATGCTTAGATATTTCATTTTGATGCATGTTTAGCCCTCTAGCAAGTTCCTATAGTAGTTCCTCTTCATTTATCAACATGGAAATAACTTGGTTTGATGTTTGTCTAAAAATTTCAGAAAAAAGGGTCATGGACAACCACACCTTTGGAGAAGTGTTTGAGAGTGATGCACCAAGGAGGACAAGGCCTTCAAGATCATCCTCCCAAGCTAGGCCATCATACAATGAGGATCTCATTACAACGCGTTTTGGCGACGAGGGAGATGAAGGGGATGCGCACCCTTCTACCTTTCCTTGTCCTACCTTTTTGTAGGATGCAGGGATTCTCAATGATTTGCTAACCTTGGTTCGGAGGGTTGGACTAACTAGTTATATGCAGGATGAGAGTGAGCAATATGCTATGCTCACTAAAACTTTTGTGGAGTGTTTCTCTTTTACCAATAACCCTTTCAGGCCAGAGGTGTCATTCAAAATCTATAATAGGCCCTTCACCATGAAATTGAAGAAATTTTGTGAAATCTTGGGTATTGGCATGGCTAGGATGGTGAAGAAGATTCCAGCTCAACCCGCTGATTTGTTGGAGCTCTACCGCGGGATAACTAATGATGATGACCGCAGAGCCCATCGCGGAAAGATAAGAAATATTCAACTCCCAGCTATCAGATATTTTTCTTATTATCTTGCCACTAGTTTTCTTGGTAGGGAGAACACTAGCAACATTTGCAACTATCATTTGGCCTTCCTAGCTGCTGCACTCAACAATGAAACCAGGTACAATCTTGGTTCACTCATTGCTCGTCCCTTAGCTGCTAAGGGACCCATTTATGGGGGTATTATTGTTGCACGTGTTGTTGCTACCTTAGATATTTCGGTTGATCCAAATGATACAATTTTGGATCATTAGAGGCTTGACTTAGCTTCCATGAAAGCGCATCACTTTTTCACTGCTAGCTCTACCCTTGATAATTTGGTTTATAGGATGATGTTTACTGACAGAGAAGAGAGAGAGAGAGATTCGTCTGCCGAAAACTACTTTGTTCAGTATTTCCCAGGGACCTTGGTCACTCTCCAAGGAGGATATGGGCGAGCAACTACGCATTCGTGGTTTCCACGGACACTACCAGGGGGATACGTCCTCATACGACCCCTCTATGCACTACACAGGGGCATCCTCAAGCTCATACCAGGACGAAGGGGCTTCTTCGTCGTACTACGGAGGTGCACCTTCTTGGTCACCATGGAGTTGAGCCCCACTTAGGCCAAAAGCCTAATCTTGGGGGTAGGTACACCGACATCACACTCATATATATATATCATGTTTCGTCGGTTCTTTGTATATCCATGTTTTGCTTTATTTTTGGTTTTTGTTTCTGCTTTCCCAAAACACAAAAATACCAAAAATATTTTTGTTGTTTCTCTTGGTTTGTTTCTTTGATTTTTAGCTTTGGTTTGCCTTAAAGAAAAATCCAAAAATATTTTGCTTTGTTTGTTTTTGCTTTGTGTGCTTGCTTTAAAAAATTGAGAACACCAAAAATATTTATTGTTCTTCTTTGGTTTTGTGAAGTTCTTTGCAGGGTTCAACAGTCCTTAGTGGAGTTTGGTTTCATGTTATTATTCAAGCCACACAAGTGAAGGGCAATAATGAAGATTAAGACAACTTGAGGTGTGGTGAGAGGCTGGTAACGAACTCTATTTGTGTTCATTTTTGTACATATACTCATAATTGTGAGCATGCTTAGTCTGTTCATGTAAGGTGTATGTTATTTATGGATGTTTAGTAGTCCTTGTTTTCTTATGATTAGCTCCAGCTTGCTAATAGTTGGTAGCATGTCATATGAATGTTTTCTTGCATTGTTATATTCATAACTTGGTATGATATTGTGGTATCCTCCTATGAATGGTTCATATGAATCGACTTGGCACATGCTCACGCATGCATATGACTAAACAATAGTTAGTAAGCCTCAATGATTTATTTTGCCTCAGAGTTCTTGTATCACTTTCATGCCATAATTAGTCCCGTTTTGTTGCAAGCATGATTGTGACAGTTATTGCTCTCTTGTTTGTCGCTCCCTCTCTTTTGCTAGCCTTCAATTGCACTGAGTATGATCTCTACTTGTGCGTCCAACTCCCCAAAACCAATACTGCCAACAGTGTCCACCATACCTACCTATTAGCATCATTTGCTAATTCTGTGCATATTCATTATGCCTTGTTTTCTTCCAAATAAAATGTCTGACTATTTTGAGAAAGTTAGTTTGTAAAGCTCTCACGAACTTGATGGCACATTTTATTGTACTTAATAAACCTGAACCATTGTGACTGTCCATGAAAGTTATATGCTTGCTAATTATAGGCCGGGAGTTAGCAGAACCGTGCTATCACGGGGAACGCTTTCAACATTGCACCTGTACTTTGTACCCAGTTGATATGATGCTCTTTTCTTTACGGATGTTGTCAGTGTGAAATAAAAGGGAGCTTGTAAGTTCATGGAGTTATATATATATATATATATGTTAGAGAAATGCCTGGGCCGCTAGCCTAAGCCATGCCTAATCATGGTGGAAACTTGCAGCATAACCATAATGAGCAATCTGTGAAGCATCCTCAATTAAAACCTATGCAAATAGCAAATAAAAAGATCGTTGAGATGCTCATTGTCTACTTGCCTTGTCATTTTGATTATGGGATAGCTCCTGTATCATGTGCAAGGGGTACCCCATTGGCGGTTCTCTATGATACACATGTATTTACTATGACAAGAACTTAGAGGTAACTAAAGTTGAGTAGCATGAGGAGCGGCCCTCGTACTCAAGGGACATGATATTTCCAGTTTATGGTCTATCAAGCATATAACTCATATTGGACCTCACTTTCACCTTTAACCATCTAGAGATGCCTATGATAGGGCAATGAGAGCTCAAAGCTAATGAGTACCTTACTTTCAGCATTTGGAAGCCTTTCAAACTTTTCAAAACCTTTTCACTTCCTTGTTGAGTCACGACTTATTCTATGAGAACCTTCTTGAGAGCATATTTGTCATTCTTTGTGTAATATGCTTGTCTCAAAACTTGGTTAATTATGTCATGACTTTGATGCTTGTATCTCTGATATCTTTACTTCTAGTCTTCACTTGAACTTCAAAGGTGCCTTGGCATTTATTTGTGCTCTACAAACAAAGGAAAGCGAGATACCACTTTATCATACCTTCTTATGAGCATTGCAATGTTGCTTATGTTTATGTTTGATGCTACTTATTATTATTGAGTTGGAATCTCTTAATAGCTTGCAATTACTATTGAGTAGACTTAGTTGCATACTTATTATTATGAATGGTCTAAGTATCTACTCCTATACTGAAAATATATACATCATATGAAGCAAATGTGTTCGTGAAAGTTCTTTTATCGCACTCAGTTTTCAACTGAATTTCTTGAGGACAAGCAATAAGCTAAGCTTGGGGAGAGTTGATACGTCCAAAACGTATCTACTTTTTCGAACACTTTTTCTATTGTTTCTCCTCTAAACTTGTGTGATTTGGATAAAAATAACACGGACTGATGCTGTTTTCAGCAGAATTACCTTGGTGTCTAGTTTTTGTGTGCATAAAATCAACTATCAGGAAAAATCCAGGAAAATATGCCAAAAATCCTATTTCACCAGAAGACTCATAGAGCCAGAATACGAGACAGAGTGGAGGCCTGAGGGGCCCACACCCCACAGCCGCACGGGCCAGGCCTGGCCGCGCCTGGAGGGGGTGTGGTCGCCCCAGGCACCCCCTCGGCCTCCCTATTCGCCTATAAGTTGCCTCTTGACCTAAAAACTCATGGGGGGTTCGACGGTTTTCCAGAAAGAGTTCCGCTGCGCCGCCACCAACAGAAACCACGATTCGGAACCAGAAACTCCGCTCTGGCACCCTGCCAGGACGGGGAATTTGGAGAGGATCATCGCAATCATCATCACCGACGCCTCTCCATCAACCATCCATGTTTCCCTCATCCATGAGTGAGTAATCCCCCGTTGTAGGCTATGGGGATGGTATGTATTGGATGACTTCTATCATGCAATTGAATAAGATTGTTAGGGAATGGTGCCTAGTATCTCTATTAGTGCTATTTGACTTTGTTGCAACTTGTTGTCCTTAATGCTTGTCACTAGGGCCCGAGTGCCATGATCTCAGATCTGAACTTATTATTGATTCATTATGATAGTATTGTTTGTGATCTTATCTGCAAGTTGTGTACACATATCATTGTCCAGATCCAAAGGCCCCGAAGTGACAGAAATTGGGACAACCGGAGGGGATGGCTGTGATGTGAGGATAACATGTGTTCATGGAGTGTTAATGCTTTGCTCTGGTCCTCTATTAAAAGGAGCACCTTAATTGCCAGTAGTTCACTTGAGGCCCCGCTGCAACGGACTGGCAGGACAAAAGATGTTGTGCAAGTTCTCATTGCGAGCACGCATGACTATATATGGAGCACATGCCTATGATTGTTTAGTACTTGGATGCTTTATCTTATTTATCTGTAAATTACCTAGATCTTGAAGTTACATGTTTAGTCTTGTCCATGTAACGCCCGTCCATCCATCCATCCCTATGCCTACCGCAGTCATATCCTACTGTTTGCTACTACAGTTACTATTGCTCTTGTTTTACTGCTTCTGTTGCTTTGCTGTTGCTACTACAAAACTATTGCTAATGATAAACTACTGTGAGCAAGAACTATTTTCAGGTGTACCTGAATTGACAACTCAGTTGTTAAGGCTTGCAAGTATTCTTTGGCTCCTCTTGTGTCGAAACAATAAATTGGGTAATACTACCCTCGAAGACTGTTGCGATCCCCTATACTTGTGGGTCATCAGTTCCTTCTTGATGGAGAGAATGATGATCTCACACTCTCCCTTGGGAATGATGAACACGCAGGACGAACATGAGGCACACCATGCTCCAAACCATGGAAAATTGGGTTTCCCGTCGGTAGGAAGAAATATCCCGATAGAAGCCGTAATAGGAGAAAGAAAAAGGAGGAAATTGAAGCAATGAATCAGGCAAACTGGATGCATAACATAGAAGAACAATTTAAGCAGTAGCAGGATCAAATTGACACACTTAGCCAGCAAGGTACTACTGGCCCATCTCAGCGGCACATGGTAGAAGATGCATTCGATGCTACCGGCCTATCTAATAATCGGAAAAGCAGCATGGCTTCCATGGATCTCCCGGGTGATGATGATGCACCGGCTATGGCTCCTCTTGGCTACCCAATGGATGATATCACGGAGATGACACATTGTGAGCTACATGTGAAGGTCATAAAGATAACCATGAAGGTGGCGGTCGGCTATGCCTTACTAATTGGACCTAAAACAACTTACCGTTGTTGTCCGGTTCCACAGGGCTATGCTATTGTTGGGGTGGATGAAGTTATGAATGGATTTCACTAGATGAAGCTTGACTACCCTGCAGGTGAAGGGCATGTGACTGAACTGGGAGAAGCAAAAAACGTCACCATGATATGGAGAAAGGAAAACATCGTGCTTCCAAATCGGACGCCAATGCCATCGACTTCTCAGACCACTCCATCTTCGCCGCCGCCTCACCCGTCTCCAGCGCAACAATCGTCTCCGCCGCCTCACCCGTCTCCAGTGCAGCCGTCTTCGACGCAGCGTCAGCCATATCAGCCCACTATGGCTTAGGGCCAAAAGCGGAAGAGTACCACCGCTACTCTAGGGAGTGGTAACCGATCACCAAAACGTCGACTGGAGCCCCTCCGAAAAGTACCTCCCATGAGACCTTATGACTATACCCCATAGGAGAATGAGGTGATCGCAAAGGACCAAAAAAAGAGTGGTTTGATAACCTGAAGTGGCCGAAAGATCTAGAGTTCCCCAACACCAAAGAAGAAAAAGCCCAAGTGCAAAAAATGTTGAAGACCCTTCATCAACCCGAGACAAGGCTGTCATCAGATTATGACTGTTCTATTCTCAAGTCACATGAGGGAAAGGTGCAGTCGAATAGTAGTAGTGCAAGCGGGAAATTAGTTCCCTAGCTCGAAGAACAAAAAACAATTATGCTCCCCACTCAAGGTAATTTCAGATACCAAGGTGGGGTCGAGCAAAGGTGTGGTCGAGCAGTATGATTCGGAGTATGTTGCAATGTACGGAGAAACGGCCAATGCTCATGGTTTGACTATTGCTCAACACGCAGCCTATTTAGAGTTCCCCGTGGGTGATGTAGCATACAAATAACGGCACGGGAAACCTCTCGTCAAACCTGAGGAGGTCAAGCATCTACCAACAAAATGCGAAGATTGCATATGTGGTACATGAAAGCCTCAAAGGCAGCGAAAAACTGGATAGTGTTGGGAGTTAGAAACGAGCATTACGGGTATTAAGATGCCGAGATAATGATTGAATTTGATGAACTATTTCAGTTATGCAATCAATACGCCATCGAAAAAGCGGTCGTCAGTGCCTATTGTCTATAATTACTATTTCTATAATTAAGTCTCTAGCTAGCTCACCTTGTTCATTGCATGTATAATCATACTCACTATATTATGTAGAATGAAGATTCTCGAATGCAAAATAGGATAAATCTATGACATTGGATTCATTGACCCATATTTTTTTCATCAACATAATCTCCAAAAAAAAACCAAGGATACATATAATAAAATATAAAGGCGTTAAGGTTTCAAGAAACCAAAAGCAAAATACTATTTCCTTACAACTATGAGTGAGTGTCATTGTCTTGTACACATTCTATTTCTCTTACTCGATGTTAAGTGTATAATTAATAAGTTATGCATGCGCAGCTTTCACTTTATTCTGCTAATCATTCAACCTGACAGAGGCGTAGTACAAGTCATTGACTCAAAACATAAACCCCTTGAGACATGGGAGGACATGCAGAGAATGCTCCAGAGGTAATTTCAATCGTTATGACACTATATAGGCAACTTTTGTTTATTTTACGATATCAAGTAATTAATAACTCCTTTTATTCATTTTCTTTGCCAGGCAGCACTTGGAAACAGTTCACCACCAAGGCTAAGGGTACCTAGAAAGAGGAGCTTATATTTCAACCACTAGATGTAAGTACTACTAGCTAGATCTACTCATATCTTGATTGTAGTTTCAATACCATTATCATGCTTGATTATCATTTTGACTAAACTGTTGTTCTCGTAAAGTGCCCGACGTAAGGACACGAGAATAATTTATGTGGATGCTATGTTTGGGAGTTCATTCGTCAGACGACCAGTGAGAAGGGCAGAAATTTTGACCAACTTTAAGTACGTAAACAATATTCACAATTTTTTTATTACCATTAATTATGTTTAGTTTCATTCATATATGTTGACTCCTTTAAATTAGATCGAACGGTTGCGGGACGGTCTTCTACCAAAGGATCACGTACGAGCAATTCAAGAGGAATCAGCGGGATTCTTAGATGCAGAGGTCCTACAACCAAAAGGAGAATACTATCGGAAGATGTTGATAATGTAATAGGGATCATAAAAAGAGATTATATTGTATATATATGCATGAAACTCATGCACCGTATATAATATGTTCGACACTTCGATCTCTATATTCATGAGGATGTTGTATAATATAATGGTTGCTTCATTATTGAGTGCAAAACACAAAATAAAAACTAAAACAATAAATGGGAAACAAAATAAATAGAAAATACAAAATGAATTCTCTGCCGTGTCATAAAAAGTGCCCAAAATACATCCATAGTGGAGAAACATCAATCCCGGTTCGTAATGCGAATCGAGACGAATGGTGCTCCCCCTTCCTCAAGACAGCGGCCACGCAGATCCCCTTTTGTCTTGGTTTGCAGCACAACATGAACTAAGGGGGGAGGATTTAGTTCTGATTGCCCCGTCCCGGTTGCGCAACCGGGACAAAATCCCCTCACGAACCGGGACAATAGGCCCTTCTTCCACTAGTGAGCCGTCAGCCTAGGTTTCACACCAATCGTTGGCGTAGCTATTTATTCTTTTTGCCACATTAATCTTAGAAAAAATCATAACTAAATCATTTTAATTTAGAAAGTTTCATATAATATATCTAAATTTATAAAATAAGATCTATCTATCTAAACTCAAATATTACATAATTTTTGTTCAAAAAATATAAACACAATACAAATACTTTCGTATAACATATTTTCCATTTCACGAGTGCCAAAAACCGGGTGTTTTGTGAAACAACCACCAAATAAAAGTTCAAAAATGGTACCACCCTATTTTTCAAAATTATTAGAGCACCTTGCATGGAATATTTCCAAACCGGGGTATCTTAAACCTTTCTATCCACCCCACGTGAAAAAGACAAATTTCTGTCTCCGTAGAAAGTGAGTTAGATTTGAACTACAGGTACATGATCTGATGCTCATGTTTTTCTAGAAAAATCATTTTTAGGTTCCAATATGCTATTTCATCAGAGATTCACTACAATTTTAGCGAGGCTTAGCCCCGAGTTAAGAATTTTCATGCCCGTCGTTTTAGAAAGTTTGAAACAGACATAAAAAATTCAAAAATAATCAAAACAATGCAAAACCTTCACGTGGTGTCATATTATGTGACATAGTTGCAAGGAAAAATATAAAACTTGGTATATTGATTGTGTCTCAAAAAACCTTCACAAAGTGACCTACCTCAATCGAGGTTTCCTCGCTTTTAGGTCAAATGACCAATGTTATGTCTAGAATCGCGGCATAGTTTGTGATCATGTGCCCATATTGTGAACGCATGTGCATAATGGGATAGAGAACAATGTTGCATGAGGAAGTTTTCTTTTTTGTCACACCAAAAATCCATTTCCATTTTTTGAATGCCCAAAACGGGGTGTTTTGTGAAGCAACAACCAAATAAAAGTTTAAAAATGGTACCACCCCATTTTTCAAAACTAGTAAACCACACAATGTCCCAACCGGGATATCTTAAACCTTTCCATCCACCCCTTGTGAAAAAGACAAATTCCTATCAAATTGGCAGGAAGTGAGTTAGATTTGAACTACACATACATGATCTGATGCTCATGATTTTTTGGAAAAATCATTTTTATGTTCACAATATGCTATTTCATCAGAGAACCTTCACAAAGTGACCTACCTCAATCGAGGTTTCCTCGCTTTCAGGTCACATAACCAATGTTATGGCCAGAATCACAGCATAATTTGTGATAATGTGCCCATATTCTGTATGCATGTGCATCATGGGATGGAGAACAATGTTGCAGGAGGAAGTTTTTCTTTTTGTTGTACCAAAAATTCATTTTCCATTTTCCTAAGTTCCCAAAACGGTGTGTTTTGTGAAGCAACCACCAAATGAAAGTTTAAAAATGATATCACCCTATTTTTCAAAAATAGTAGACCGCCTTGCATGGCAATGTTCCAACCGGGGTATCGTAAACCTTTCCCTCCACCCCTCGTGAAAAAGACAAATTCCTGTCGAATCGGGAGGAACTGAGTCAAATTTCAACTACATGTACATAATATGATGCTCATGATTTTTTAGAAAATCATTTTTAGGTTCACAATATGCTATTTCATTAGAGATCCAATGCAAGTTTAGCGAGGCTCGGCTCCGAGCTACGGATTTTTTAGAATCCTCAAATTCAAAAGGGAAATTTTGATATGATTAGTTGAAGATTTGAATACTATTAAATAAATTGTATTTAAAAATACTTGATGCATGATTAAAAATATGATAGCTATGTCTTGTTTGGATTCTTCTCATTTTTCTGATAGATTTAGACATATTTTTTGTCGAATTCTGATTTACGAATTTAAAGATATGAATTATTCCATATTAAATAAAAAGCAAAAAATCATTTTATTGTTATTTGAATTCAAGATTATTATTATTTTTTACTTAAATAATTATTTGAAATTTTGAAGCTTATTGGAACAGAGAAGTTAAGCATACTGGAGGTAAAGTAGTGTGAGGATGGGTGACCGATTGGAAAACTTGATCATGAGTATAATTTAACCTAAGATTAATCATACTTAGAGTTTAAAAAAATCTTGTGAGACTAACGAGTTAAAAAAAATCAAAAACAATGCTTGTGAGATTAACAATTGATAAAAATGAATTTATTTTTGATAAAAATCCAACTAGCCTACGCCGACAACAATCAGTGGCTACGCCGATGGGCTCTGGCTGTCGACGCCTGGCCCATTTAGTGCAGTGACTACTGCCTCCGTTCAGAAATATAAGACATTTTAGCTTTGTAAGATAAATGTATCTAGACGTCTTTTAATGTATAGGTTCACTTATAACCTCACCAAAAGACGTCTAAATATATTTGATTTACAAAGCTAAAACGTCTTATTTCTAAATAAAGGGAGTACGCACCAGCGGACTTGCCGCTGCCCTTAGACTCAGAGCTTCAACACCACACCACGCAGGCATCATGTTGCCCACCTCCGCCATGCCTCTCTGGCTCGCACTAGGCCCGGCTACTATGGCCACGCTAGAGGGACCGACGGGATCGGAGTGGGGAACCTTCGCAGCTGTCCGGTCTGGACAGGAGCGACTGGGGAGGGTTTCGGGCGGGCAAATTTCCAAAGACTGCCCAGACAAGATACACGTATATAGCAGGTTTCCTAGAGATCCAAGATGCAATGAAGTTGGCGATCCAGGGCGCTAGGACGGCACAGAAGAAATAGGCTTGCGGCGGGTTGGGTGCATTGACTCCATCAGCGGTTACAAAGAGAGTGAGACGAAGTAGTCAGAGTCGGAAGGGAGATTGTGGAGCAGTTGCTAGTCGGTCGATACAGATTCTCGGTGGAGAAGAAAAAGAGTACCAGGCTGATTGCTTCTATTGCACATGGGTCGAAGACTGGGCTTCTGTTACATATCGCATGAACCATCCTAGAACGGAACCGGATTTCTCAACAAAAAAGAAACATAATAAAAACAGGACAGAAGTTGCTGACGTGGCATGTTGCTGATGTGGATAGGCTGCATATTGAGAGAAATAGCTTAGTGGCGGTGATCTTCTTAGTTACATAGGATTTGTATTGTTGGACCCTATGTCCTAGAATATTCTACCATGGTATTTAGATACTTGGGTATCTACATACAAATAATGTTATAATACATTAATTGGCACACCGCAATTTTAAATGTTATAAGATTAAGGGAGAAAGATCAGATTAATGGCCCAAAATAAAATAAAAATTGAATATAAATCTTCAAGTTATGGCACAAGAAGAGTGTTTGTACTTATACTTATTAATGGTACACCAAATCAAATGTATCTTAGTATCTAGAAACGATTTATTTTACCAAGAAAATCCTTAATTCAACTAGTCATAATAGTTATTTTCTTATTTTTCATTTATTGCGATTTTGTTTACTAAATTTCGTATCACTAAGAAATTGTAATATAATTTGTGAAGTTAAATGTAAAAGTAAAAGACATTAGTATAATCAAATTGAAACCAAACATGAGTAGCATGTGCATTTGATAGAAAATTGTGGTTCTACTTATATATGCTAAACACAAACAACTATGAGGTTTCACTAAAATATTTGAAATACCCGATAGCTACATTATATGATAATTGAAAATAACATATGTGGTCATGCTTGCTGGTACAGAGGGAGTAAATATAACACCACTTTATTGTGTTTATTAGGATATAGAACATATTTGAAACAACTAATGCAAAGAAGAAAGAGATTAGTCGGCCATGTAGAGTACCAAAGAAAGACCGTCATCGCCACTCATCAGCATCCAACGATAGCGCATCAGTCTGGATCTGCATAACCTTTTTTTTAAATAAGGTCTGGTTGTATCAGATTGTGACACCCCTGGGGTCAGGGCTAGACAAATCCCAGATGTTAGTCTGACATAAGCTAATCCACAAAACACCAAGCAACAGAAGTCCAAGTATGCAAATAAGAAGACTTAAGCATAACGGTAACGTCCCAACCCATATATTCCAGGTTGCTAGCTAGGAACCCCGAGCTACTCATCGATGTCGATATTGTATCAAACTCATCTTCAGGGGATCACTTAATCCGCTGCAAAAGTATCAACAAAGCAAGGTTGAGTACAGAGTGTACTCCGCAAGACTTATGACTGGTGGACTTAGTTTCAATAAAGCTATCTTTGTTTGTAAAATAGGCAGGAGAAGAAGTTTGTCTGCTCTTATCATTTTAAAAGGGGATAAGTGAGTGATATCACTAGCTTCATTGATCATCTCTTGATATCCACCAAATCATCATCAGCTGAACCTATCGTCTAGGATCATCCCCTCTGTCCCCGAGAAAGCATCCTTAAGCACACTTCAGTTGCCAAGTTTTATGATTAGGTTAAAGTTCTCTATGATCTTAGATATGGTCACCAAGCGTTCATAACCGTGAACACGGCTTTTTGAAAAGATTTAACCTTGCAGGGGTGTACAACTTTACCCACCCGTACCGATCGACTCCTAGTGCCACTCGAGAATAGCACGCTTCTGGGGGTGCCAGCGGATGGTGGTTGGACACACCTTTACCTTGCTTCCGCTGAGACCATAAGTCACACCCTAAGGATTGTTCCGCAGTAACAGGTCAAGTACCAAAGTTAGTCCTTAAGGATGTGTGCAGGGACCAAGACCGGAGGCGGGGGCCTCTCCCAGTCCTAGCCACGTTCCTGTATGAATGCGCCTCCTCCTCCTTTCAATTTCGATGCATATGTTAAATGGAAAGCCCGAACTAGGTGACTCATGGAATCTACTAGGCAAGTTAGTTAGTCGAGGGGTTTTCCAGGCCCCGTGTGGTTGTACGCTCGTCTTGATTCCAAAGGCAAGAACTTGGGTCTTGGGGGTGGCAAGCATCGGACTACAAAAATCACAACCCATCGTGGCCTCCCATACAAGTCTGCATGTTCATCTCATATCATTGATCATACCATGTTATCCCGTCATACTAGGTTCATTTGCAGCTTTGATTCATCAATCGAATGTTCCAGACTAAAATAGCTAGGAAAAAGGACATAACAGCTCTAGCGATGCACAGAAGCCAAAACCTAGTTATGCACCGACTCCCGTGGTCTAGCTAGGAAGAACGAGTGCAGTGAGAGGAGTCCAATGGTGGCCTCCGTTTGGCTTGGGGTGGTCAGATACGGCGGAGACGACGACGGCTTGCTAGCTACAGTTCGACGTCCATGGCGGGGAGAAGAGGAAGAAGGGGGAAGTGGCGCCTAGAGCTTCTCCACTGCGCCAGACGAGGCTTTGTAGACGTCGGCGGCGCATATCGCAGCGAAGGAGACAACATCGGGTGTTCGCAGGTGCGCCAGGCAGCTGCTTTCTCAGTCGGGAGGAAGACGACGACGATTAGGAGGGTCGAAGCGGTATGAGGCTGAGGGTGGGCCGCGCATGGGCTGGATTTGGCTGACCGCTGTGCTCTGGCTCTGTGCGTTGAGCGGCAGTGACAGGAAGAGTTTGTTGGGTTGCGGCCCAGGTTAGGTAGGAACCTTTTTTTTCTATAAAACCTTCTAATTTCTTTTTTTTGTTTTTTGTTTTATATTTAAATTTTGAATCTGTTTTGAAACATTTCAAAAACACAAAAGGTTTGTAAACAATTTGAAAACAAGGCAGGGGCCCTTGATACTGTTTGGGCTCCACACATTTTGGGTTTGCAAAATTCAAAACCATTTTGAAATAGATTTACTTAGAGAGAAAATAAGAAAATTTGTGTTTTGTTTTCCTCTTCAATTAAAATGCAACACTTCTAAGTTAAAAAGATGCATGCAATGCTCATGATGAACAACTCAAGACCCTAATTAAGATAATGAAACTAGGGTTGTTACACAGATCACCATATTATAGACATGGACGTACTTGGCATACACCTCAATATGCTCCTCCTGTTTCAGACCCTCCAGGATGGCGAGGTCGATACCATCCATGCCGAGGCCAACCTAGAGGCCATTGCGGCTGAGCAAACCCATGCCCTACTTGATCGCATCGGTACCCTATCAGCGGAGGCTGACTGCTACAAGTCCATGGTATCCAAGCTCACCGCCAACTATGAGCGCTGCTTCGCTGATCTCGCCTCCTCCCAGGCTGAGATAGAGCAACTCCGTATCCAAGCAGTACGAACTCTAAACTTTTTTTCCTTGGTTGACCAATTGTTTAGTCTGCTTAAACTTCTTGCGCTGATCACTTGTTGTTGCTAATGGCACAGATTTCAAAGGATAATTAGGTCGATTATCTAAAATTGGTTAATTTGGAGCTATATAAGTCAAAGACGGAAGAAGAGGTTGAAGCAAAGTTAAATCCTGATTTGAGTACAATATGTATTGATTTTTAACTCATTTACTGTTGTCGTATGGTGCAGACCGCAAAGAATGCTGAAATCGAGCGCCTGCAGCTGGAGGTATTGGAGTTGCATAAAAAGAAAGAAGAGCTAGAAGCTAAGTTAACACTAGTGGAAAACGTGCCATCGGTCCCGGTTTGTAAAGGCCTTTAGTCCCGGTTTCCTAACCGGGACAAAGAAATCGGGACTAAAGGCCTACCCCTTTAGTACTAAAGGCACTCACGGGGCCGCGTCGAGTGTGCAGGACCCTTAGTCCCGGTTTGTAATACGAAACGGGACTAAAGATTTTTTTAAAAATTTTTCCAAAATTTTTTTTTGATTTTTTTTTAATTTTTTTTAAACCTTTGAATTATTTGACTCGTTAATCTCTCACATCTCTTATTTTTAATACTAATTATACTTAATCTTAGTTCAAATCGTACTTACAGCCAAACTTCTCATCCGGTCACCCATCCTAGCACTACTCCCCCAGCACGCTTAACTTCTTTATTCCATCTCTCCCACCTGCGCGAAGGACCATTATATCTTGTTGTCAAGACTAGTATATCAATCATATTAACTCATATCGATATGTGACATGTTTTTATTTTTTGAAATTAAGAACAACTATTTTTAGTAAACAACAATAAATAATTAATAATAACATTTTATTATATGAAAGTAAAAACTAATTAAATTAATATTTTATTCATTTTTGTCATTTATTCATTTAATATGACATAAACAATATCTTCAAATCTGTAAATCAAAATTTAACAAATAATATATCCATTAATATCAGAAAAATGCGAGGAATTCAAATATGACATAAAAATACTAAAATAATTTAATTTCTGAAATAATTTTTTTCTTTTCGAATTTTAAGAATCCAAAACGGCCTAAGTATGTTGAAATCAAAGAGCTAATTTTTTCTGCACGTCTTGATAGGTTGTACTTTTTTTACATGGTATACAAAAGTTATGGCCATTTGAATTTTTATAACATTTTTTGTAAATTATGTCGAAATTTATATTTGTTAATTTTTGTAACAACTAAATCACTTAATATAACTACAGTTCGAAGGATTTTATTTTTAGAATTTTTTATAACTTTTTGGCATGATTTTAAATCTAGAAAAGACGATCTCCAGAAGGATTTGTGCCCGTTTTACTGTCACGACAGAACTTGAGAATTTTTTTTTTGCCCACTTTCTTTAGTCCGGATTAGTGTCTGAACCGGGACTAAAGTCCACCTGCTAGTCGGTTGGTGATACAACCGAGACTAAAGGGATTGACACCGAGGCACCCCTTTTAGTCCCGGTTGGTGATACGAACCGGGACTAAAGGTCCCGTTTGACCCGGGACTAAAGATTGCTGGCGTTCTAGCCGTTGGAACCGGGACTAATGCTCACATTAGTCCCGGGTCCAACTATAACCGGGATTAATGCTCCGAACTGGGATGGACGAATGACTCTTTTTCTACTAGTGTAACTCCTAATCCCGGTCCACGGCTCTCCAGAAGAAATGTATTGATTCTTAATTGATATGTGATTGTTATTTAACGGTGCATTTCTTTATTTTTAGTTAAGAAAACGGACTAATGTTTCATGTAGGCATCAATCACCATATGTAACTTCATGTGCTCCAAAAAAAGAGGCTATAACATTGGACATCACCACAGAAGAAATTTCTTCGGGTAAGCATGTGCTTGTGCGGTACACTAACCTTTTCTTAGTAGTAACTACTACTCTCTCTGTTTCAAAATATAAGATGTTTTAGCTTTGTGAAGCAAATATATCTAGACTTCTTTTAGTATGTAGGTAGTAACTGATATGTCCTAATGATTTAGGAGGCCGTCGCTTTTGAAAAAGGGCGCATTCCATGGGCGAAGATACTTGATCGTGGAAATGGCATGTACGGCTCGCGCCGCCCCACTAACCTTCAGCGGGAGTGGCGGTATATGAAAGGTTTAGATGAACGTGCAACTGCCCAAGGTAAGAACAACAAAGGTGCAGGATCCCCAAATCAAGAAGAAGAAAGGTGCAGCTAAAGAGAATGCCTGTCCTAGGAAGGGGTAGCGAAGAAGATGACCTGATAGTGTAAGTAGCAACCGAGGAAACCTGGGTGACATAACAAATGGCAACCGGTTAGTCGTTTGCTAAACGAATTGTTGCATATAGAAATGTGGAAGTAAAAAAATCTAGTCACATGCATTCAGGCCCTATTTCATTCAATTAACCTGCATTGCATACCTAGTGCATTTCATGTCTTCTTCTCATCACCAACATGACAACATGCATTTCATGTCTTCTTCTCACCCGTCATTACACTAAGATATTTCATATAAATTTGACTTGGTAGTTTTTTTAAAGCCAGTGCCACCACCATCGAGGACCTGGAGCGATGCGTCCAGGGACCCCGCGAGTCGACCCGCAGCTGGGTCCAACAGTGGCAAGACCCGTGGTACAACGCGGCCGGAATCCACCTGAACACCGCGATCCACTGCTTCAAGACCTCGTGCCGCTACGAGCCCTTGGTCGACTCAAGCGGGTGTACAAAACACTCGACAACATACCGGACCTCCTCAAGATCGCCAAGCGGTACGCGAAGGAGGACCCAAACCAAGAAACCGATGACGAGTCAGGAAGAAATCGCCGCACGAGCGGCCACGACAACGGGAGACGACCCGAGCTACGCTACAACAAAACTCGCCTCACCGGCAAGCGTCGCGGTGATGGGCGAGTCGACTTCGTCGCCAACGCCGGGTACGCTCCACGCGAGGCCAAGAGCTTTCGCCGCGACGGAGGCCAACGCCACGACGGTGGCAACTACAAGGCGAAGCCGAGGTTCGACCCCGCGGCTCTCCTTAACCAGCCCTGTGTGTTCCACAGCAGGGAGGGGAAACCCGCCACGCACGCTACCGCCGACTGCCACTCCCTGAGGGAGATTGAGAAGGCACGACGCGCAAGGGAAGACCCCGACAACCACCCGCCAAACGGCGGGAAATTCGGCAACGACGCCTGATCGCTTCACACCTTCACCGGCTTCAACACGAAGCGCGAGAAAAAGGTCATCGCCCGCGCTGTCGCCGTCAACGCAGTGTCCCAGGTCGACATCCCAAGCTCCTTAAATGGTCCGAGCAACAAATCACCTGGAGCCGCGAAGACCACTCTCCACAGATCGAATATCCAGGTCGAGTCGCCCTGGTGGTCAAGCCCAAGGTGGGGGACTACTGGCTCCCCAAGACAGTGATGGACGGCGGAAGCTCCATCAATGTTCTGTACATGGACACATTCACGCGACTGTGGCTCCCACAGTCGATGATCGATACGACCTACACCACCTTCCACGGCATCGTCCCCGGTCGGAAGGCGTACCCGATCGGCAAGGTGACGTTGCCAGTCACCTTTGGCACACCAGCAAACTTCCGTACCGAGCGGATCGTCTTCGAGCTGGTGCCTTTCAACAGCCCCTACCACTGCGTCCTGGGGCGTCAGGCGTTCACCAAATTCATGGCAGCGCCCCACTACGCGTACAACACGATGAATCTCCCCGGGCCGTGCAGCGTCATCACTGTCCACGGCGACCCCGACATGGCTGCAGAGTGCGAGGCCAAAGGCGCCGAGCTCGCCGACACCGTCATAGCCGCAGAGGTGAACCACACGGAGGAGCTCTCCAAGTACACAAGCGGGCTCAACAACGACGACCCCACCATACTCAAGAAACCCAACTCGGAGGGCGGCGGCTCCACCGCATTCGAGGTGATGACGCACACTCGCACCGTCGAGCTGGTCCCAGGCGACTCCAGCCAGACGGTGACGATCGGGACGGGCATGAGCCCAACATAGGAAGGCGCGCTCATCGAGTTCCTATGTGAGAATCGCGACATCTTCGCATGGAAGCCATCCGACATGCCTGGTGTCCCGAGGGAACTCGCTGAGCACAAACTCAACACCAACCCCAAAGTGCGACCCCTCAAGTAGTCGTTGCGGCCCTTCAATGAAGAGCGCCGCCGAGCAATCGCCGAGGAAGTACAGCGCCTACTCGCTGTAGGCCAATCAAATACTCCAAGTGGCTGGCAAACCTAGTCCTGGTCGAGAAAAAAAACGGGACCTGGGGAATGTGTATCGACTACACAAACCTCAACAGCGCCTGCCCGAAGGAGCAGTTCATCCTCCCGTGGATCGACCAAATCATCGACTCGACCGCGGGCTCGGAGTCGCTATGCTTCCTTGACGCCTACTCTGGTTACAACCAGATCAAAATGGCAGTCGAGGACGAGAAGAAGACAGCGTTCATCACGCCATTCAGAGCCTTCTGCTACACCGCCATGACCTTCGGCCTCAAGAACGTCGGGACGACCTACCAGAGGTGCATGCAGGAGTGCCTTGGGAGCCAAATTGGCCGCAACATCCATGTCTACATCGACGACGTGGTGGTGAAGTCCACTCGCCAGGGCGATCTACTCGCCGACCTAGCAGAAACCTTCGCAAACCTGCGGAGGTACAAGATAAAGCTAAACCCAGGAAAATGCACCTTCGGTGTACCTACTGGACAGCTGCTGGGGTACGTTGTCTCCAAGCGAGGGATCGAGGCGAACCCCGCCAAGATCAACACGATCGCCCGGCTCAGCAGACCCGAGTGCCTACGCGACATCCAGAAGTTGGCTGGGTGAGTCGCGGCTCTCAGTCGCTTCATCCCCCGGCTAGGCGAGAAGGCGATTCCCTCTACCGCCTAATGCGAAAGAACCCCACGTTCTAGTGGGACAAGGAGGCAGACGATGCGCTCCACACTCTCAAGGAGGTGCTACTCGCGGCACCACTACTCGCCGCCCCCGTCGACAAGGAGCCCATGCTCGTCTACGTCGCGGCCTCCGAGCGAGTCGTTAGCGCCGTCATGGTCGTCGAACGACCAGAGGAAGGGAAGGAGCGCCCGGTGAAGCGACCTGTATACTACATCAGCGAAGTCCTCACCGAGTCACGCCAGCGCTATCCGCAGTACCAAAAATTGGTATATGCGGTCTTCAGAGCACAGCGGCGATAGCCGCACTACTTCCAGGAGCACCCAATAACGGTCGTATCCACAGCACCGTTGCAGGACATCATCCGCAACCATGAGGCGACCGGGCGAGTCGCCAAGTGGGCCGTCGAGATCGGCGTCCACAACATCAGGTACGAGCCGCGCAAAGCGATCAAGTCGCAGGCTCTCGCAGACTTTCTCGCCGACTGGGAGGAGGCCCAGCAGCCAGAGAAACTTCCGTACCTCCATTACTTGTGCCTACACTTAGACGGCTCCAAGAATGCAGATGGTGCAGGGGCAGGGATCGTCCTCACATCTCCAAAGGGCGACAAGTTACGCTACGTCATGTACCTTGACTTCACCCGCTGCACCAACAACATGGCCGAGTACGAGGCGCTACTCCACGGCATGCGAGCAGCCAAGGAGATGAACATCAATCGTCTGCGCTGCTACGGCGACTCCGACCTAGTCTCTAGGCAAGTCGCCGGCACCTGCGATGCAGTCTCCCCCACCATGGCGACATACCGCCAAGCAGTGGACTAGCTGGGAGGCCACTTCGTGGGATACTCCGTCGAGTGGATCGACCGGCGGAAGAACGAGGAGGCCGACACACTCTCCCGCATTGGCTCAGCTCAACTCGCGCTGCCCGTCGGCGTCTTCCTCGACACCATCACCAAGCCTTCCGTCTCTCCACCGAGGGAGATCGACATCGGAATTCCGCTGCAACCAGACGCAGCCCTGGTCGCAATGATCACGGAGCCAAGCGACTGGACCGCGCCATACGTCGCCTACCTGGAGGGAGGCACCCTACCCGCTGACAAAACGGAGGCCCGGATGACAGCACGCCTCTGCAAATCCTTCGTCATCATCAATGGCTAGCTCCACAAGCGCAGCGTGACCGGCGTGTTCCAACGCTGCGTCCTACCCGCAGAAGGACGCAAGATCCTCCAGGACATCCACGCTGGCGACTGCGGCCACCACGCGGGCGCCCGCTCCCTAGTCGCCAAGGCCATGCGACAAGGCTTTTACTGGCTCACCGCACACGCCGACGCGGTCGACATCGTCCAACGCTGCGTCGGGGTGCTAGAAGTACACCAATCAGACTCACGTATCGAGCTCGGCACTCAAGACCATCCCCATCATGAAGGGTTTCGCAGCATAGTAAATCAAAATTTTCTACGGAAGCGAACAGAAGGAAAGCCAAGATCTAATCTAGGAGATGCAAACAACGAGAGAGATTGGATTAGATCTTCATACCCTTGAAGATTCGCCTGGTGAGCGTTAAATCGTCGGGCGTGGGTGATGTAGTCGTACTCGCTTCTCCTCCTCGCGATCCGATCCGATCTAGCACCACAAGTGGCGGTGCCTCCGTGAGATGCACACGTGCAGCACCTCGACGTCTCCTCCTTCCTCGGACCAGCAAGTACGGCGTGGTGTATATGGTGGAGAATTTCTGCAGCAGGGCTTCGCCTACAAACAGTCGGGAGGGAGAGTGGAAGGGCAGCAGGGCAACTAGGGTTGGAGGAAGGTGTGTGTAGGGGGAAGGGGGCGCACCAGCCCTCTATATATAGAGGGGGAGGGTGCGGCCAGCCCTAGCCCCTCCTCCAAGCCTATCTCTAGTTTAAACGATTTAAACTCTCCCTTATCTAGAAATCTTATCTCTAGTTTAAACTCTCCCTTATCTAGAAATCCTATCTCTAGTTTAAACGAGTTTAAACTTATCTAGCATCGGCTGGGCCCTATGGGGCCTTGTGCCCCTGGCCCAATGTGGCCAGGACACTCCCTAATAGGCCCATGCCCCCTCCCGGAAGGTGGGACCACGTTGGCCCCCTTCCGGAAGGTTCTAGAAGCTTCCGGTACAATACCGATTAATCCGGAACAATTCCGAACTCCAAAAACTGCACTGCCTTATATGAATCTTATTCTCCGGACCATTCCGGAACCTCTCATGATGTCCCGGATCCCATCCGAGACTCCGACCAAAATTCATAAACCAAGTATCCAATCTATCCTAGCGTCGAGACACGTTAAGTGTGTGACCCTGCGGGTTCGAGAATATGCAGACATGATCTTCTACCAATAATCAACAGCGGGGTCTGGGCACCCATATTGACTCCCACACATTCATCGATGATCATATCGGATGAACCACGATGCCAGGATTCAATCAATCCCATATATATATTCCCTTCGTCTCGCGATATTTTACTTGCCCGAGATTCGATCGTCGGTATCATCATACCTAGTTCAATCTCGTTCACAGCAAGTACTTTACTCGTTCCGTAATCCGATATCACTTTGTGATTAACTCCTTAACCACATGCTTGCAAGCGGTGTTGATATCGATTACCGAGTGGGCCCAAAGTATATCTCTCCGACTTGGGAGGGACAAATCCCATCTCGATACATACAACCCAACAGATACTTTCCGATCACCTGAGAGACACCTTTATGATCACCCTCTCATAGGATGACGTTTGATGACCTCAAAGCTTTCTTCCGATACCAGGGAGTTGTATTATCTCATGGTCTAAGGAATACAATATTTGACATAAGAAAAACTTACAAAGACGAACACGATGACATCGATCTAATTGCTTCGCTTAGTTTGGGTCTATCCACCATATCATTCTCCAATGATATGATCTCATTATCAATTGACAACTCATGTCTATGGTTAGGAAACCTTAACCATCATTGATCAATGAGCTAGTCCATAGAGGCGTACTAGGGACACGGTGTTGTTTACAAACCACACAAGTATTAAAGTTTCCGCTTAATACAATTCTAGCATGGAATATAAACTTTATCATGAACAAGAATTATAATAATAACATCTTTATTATTGCCTCTAGGGCATAATTCCAACAGTCTCCCACTTGCACTAGAGTCAATAATCTAGTTTACATTTGGCAACAATCTCACACCCATGGCCGAGGTGCTGATCATGTTTTATACGTGGAAGAGGTTTAGTCAATGGATGCGACATTCAGATATGTATGTACTTTGCTAATCTTGAGATCTCCATCTCGCTATATAATCTCGGATTATATGAAACTTGCGGTTGATATGCTTGGTCTTTGGATGATATCTTGGTTCCTTAGCGAGTGCTATGGCGCCAGTGTTGTCACACAATATCTCCAGTGGGTCCAATGCACTTGGAACCACGCCAAGCTCAGTGATGAAGTTTTTGATCCAAACTCCTTCACTTGACGCTTCTGCAGCAGCCATGTATTCCGCTTCTACTGTAGATCCCGCGATCACGCCTTGCTTGCAGCTTCTCCAGCTCACAGCTCCTCCATTCAAAATATAAACGTATCCTCTCTGAGATTTACAATCATCCTTGTCGGTGTCGAAACTAGCATCGACGTAACCTTTTACGACGAGCTGTTCATCACCCCCATAGACTAAGAACATTTCTTTAGTCCTATTTAGGTACCTTAGGATGTTCTTCACGGCTGTCCAGTGTTCCACTCCTGGATCACTTTGATATCTGCTCGTCAAACTAAGAGCATTGGACACATCCGGTCTAGTACACAACATGGCATACATGATGGAACCTATGGCCGAGGCATAAGGCACTTTGCTCATAGCTTCCCTATCATTTACCGTAGCTGGACACTGAGCCTTGCTCAATATCTTCCCTGACAACATAGGCACTGAACCTTTCAATGCCTTATCCATTCTGAACCTTTTCAGAACTTTGTCTAGGTATGTACTCTGGCTTAAAGCTATCAGGCGTCTTTGTCTATCTCTATAGATCTTGATGCCCAATATATAAGCAGCTTCACCTAGGTCTTTCATTGAAAAACACTTGTTCAAATAACTCTTCACATCGTTAAGCATGTTGATGTCATTTCTAATAATCAATATGTCATCCACATATAGTACCAGAAACGTCACCGAGCTCCCACTCACTTTCTTGTAGATGCAAGCTTCGTAGCAATTTGGAACAAATCCAAAGCTCTTGATCACTTGATCAAAACAAAGGTTCCAACTCCGAGACGCTTGCTTTAGTCCATAAATGGAACGCTGAAGTTTGCATACTTTATCAACATCCTTAGGATTGACAAAACCTTTGGGTTGCATCATATACAACTCTTCATCAATGTTGCCATTGAGGAACGCAGTCTTGACATCCATCTGCCATATTTCATAATCATGAAACGCAGCAATTGCTAATAAAATCCGAATGGACTTAAACATCGCTACGGAGAGAAAGTCTAATCATAGTCAACACCTTGAACTTGTCGAAAACCTTTCGCGACAAGCCGTGCTTTATAGACGGTAACATTACCATCGCGTCTGTTTTCTTCTTGAAAATCCATTTGCACTCAACGGCCTTTCGATTCGCTAGGAGGTCCACCAAAGTCCATACTTGGTTTTCGCTCATGGATCCCAATTGGATTTCATGGCTTCTAGCCATTTCTCGAGTCTGGGCTCATCATCGCTTCCTCATAGTTCGTAGGTTCACTGTCTTCTACTAATAAGACAGTCAAGACAGAGTTGCCGTACCACCACTCGGAGGGGCACGCGACCTTGTCGACTGCGATGTTCGATGCGACATCGTCGAAGCTTCATGATCCTTGTCATTAGCTTCCTCTATCGTTAGTGCGGTGACCTGGAACAATTTCAGGTGCTGCGCTACTCTCCAATTCAAGAGAAGGTTCAATAACCTCGTCTAGCTCTACTTTCCTCCCACTCACTTCTTTCGAGAGAAACTCCTTCTCAAGAAAGGAACCGTTCTTCACGACAAACACTTTGCCTTGGTTACGTGATAGAAGGTATACCCAATAGTTTCCTTAGGGTATCCTATGAAGACGCATTTCTCCGCTTTGGGTTCGAGCTTGTCGGCATCAACTTCTTGGCGTAAGCTTCATCCCCAAACTTTAAGAAAGCGACAACTTAGGTTTAGCACCAAACCACAGTTCATACGGTGTCGTCTCAACGGATTTAGATGGAGCCCTATTTAAAGTGAATGCGGCGGTTTCTAATGCATAACCCCAAAATGATAACGGCAAATCAATAAGAGACATCATCGATCGGACCATATCTAATAGGGTTCGATTCCGGCGTTCAGACACACCATTGCTTGTGGTGTTCGGGTGGCGTGAGTTGTGAAACGATTCCACTTGCTTTGAGATGCGTGAGAAAATCATAACTCAAATATTCGCCCCACGATCGGATCGTAGAAACTTAATCTTTACATTACGATGGTTCTCCACTTCATTCTGAAATTCTTTGAACTTTTCAAACGTTTCAGATTTATGTTTCATTAAATAGATATACCCATATCTACTTAAGTCATCGGTAAAAGTGAGAAAATAGCAATATCCACCGCGTCGAAACACTCATCGGTCGCATACATCGGTATGTATGATTTCCAACAAGTCCGTTGCTCGCTCCAACATACCGGAGAAGCGGGGTTTTGATCATCTTGCCCATGAGGCATGGTTAGCATGTGTCAAATGATTCAAAATCAAGAGACTCCAAAAGTCCATCGAATGGAGTTTCTTCATCGCTTTACACCAATATGACCTGAGCAGCGATTGCCACAAATAAGTAGTATTATCACTATCTACTTTGCATCTCTTAGCCTCAATGTTATGGATGTGTGTTTCATCCCTTTGAGATTTAGAAGAAATAAACCACTCACAAGAGGTGCATGACCATAAAGATGTTACTCATATAAATAGAACAACCATTATTCTCCGATTTAAATGAATAACCGTCTTGCAATAAACACGATCCAGAAATAATGTTCATGCTCAACGCAGCACATAATAACATTTATTAAGGTTTAAAACTAATCCGAAGGTAAAACTGAGGAGAGCGTGCGGCCATCACATCAACTCTTGATCCGTTGCCAACGCGCATCGTCACCTCATCCCTCGCAAGTCAGCCGTCTATTCCGTAGCTCTGTTTGAGTTACAAATATTAGCAACCGAACCAGATCAAATACCCGAGCACTACAACGAGGGATAGTAAGGAAAACATCAATAACATGTATATCAAATATACCTTTGATGGTGCCAGCCTTCTTGTCCGCTAAGTACTTGGACGATTCTTCCGAGGACCCTTGTCCTTGCAATAGAAGCACTCGGTTTCGGCTTGGGTCAGACTTGAGCTTCTTCTCGGCGAGGCAACGCGTTTACCGCCTCCTTTCTTGAAGGGCTTCTTTGCACCCTTACCTTTCTTAAAGGAGGGCTTGTTAACCATCAACACATGATTATCCTTTTGATGTCCACCTCCAGCCTTCAGCTGCGAAGAGCTCGGTGATCGTATCGATGGAACCAATCGATTATGAGTCACTACAAAACTTTTGTAGGAGAGGAGTGATTGCGGAACCCTGTCAATCTTGAGCTCCTCTGGAATCTTGCGATCCAGTTGCTCAAGGCGTTGAGTGTAGCCCGACATCTTTATGGCGTGCTCACTAACGAACTCCCTTCCTCCATCTTGCGTTAAAGAACTTCTCGGAGATCTCATATCTCTCGAGCGGGCCTGAGTCGGAACATAGTTTTCAACTCTTGAGAATCTCAAAGGGCCCGGATAGTTTTCAAAACGATTTTGAAGTTCGGTTCCATAGCAAACAACATGGTGCTCTTAATCACACCATAATCATCTTTCTTGTTGATAGACAGCTTTCTCATCAGCCGTGCGATCGCAGCGAGGGGTTACCTAACGCTTTCTCAAGGACATAGTCCTTTGTCCTCCGCAGAATGATTCTCAGATTGCAGAACCAATTGGTGAAGTTAGACCCATTGTTCTTAAGCTTTTCTTTCTCAGCAAAAACGTTGAAGTTGAAGTTGGACTTAGCCATTTGATCTACAATATTTGCAAGTACAAATTAGACTATGTTCATGATAACTAGTTCAACTTTTAATCAAATTACTAGATGAACTCCCACTAAATTCAACATCCCTCAAGTTGTTTAGTGAACACGATCCAAATTCACCACACCTAATCCGATCTTCACGAGAAGAGATGTGGTTTCAATGGTGGACAACGAAGTGTCGATCATATCATTCATATGACTCATGCTTAACCTTTCGGTTCATGTGTTCCGAGGCCATGTCTGTACATGCTAGGCTCGTCAAGTTAGACCCAAGTATTTCCGCGTGTGCAAAATTGGCTTGCACCCGTTGTATGTGAGCGTAGAGTCTATAGCACCCGATCATCACGTGATGCTTGGACACGACGAACTTTCACAACGGTGCATACTTGGGGAGAACACAGCTTTTATCTTGATCTTTAAGTGAGGAATCATCTTATAATGCTACCGTCGCGATCTAAGCATAATAAGATACATAAAAGGATAAACATCACATGCATATAACTTTATGTGACATGGTATAGCCAATCTTCGCGCAATGATCTCCATCTTGTGCGTGCCGGCATGATCTCCATCACTCCACCATGATTGCCTCCACCATGAATAGCAACTACAACTATTGCCAACTACTTAACGATAAAGTAAAGCTATTACATGGCGTATAAGAAGTTGACTCGCAGGTCATACACAACTATAAAGACAACCATATGGCTCCTGCCGGTTGTGTACTCATCGACATGCAAGTCGTGAAACATTACAAAACATGATCATCGCATACAATATACACATCACATCTTGGGCCATACCATATCACAGAAAACACTCCCTGCAAAAACAAGTTAGACGCCTCTACTTTGTTGTTGCATGTTTTACGTGGCTTATGGGAGTAGATGCTAAGAACGATTCTTACCTACGGAAAGCCACAACGGTGATATTATGGTTGCCAAACTCCGGTGTTAATCCCATGACAACTATAGTGAGAGAAACTGACACCACCAGCCGCATGTATGGTACAAGCCACACGTCAAGTGCGGAGCCGGTCATGACGGCGTCGCGTAAGGTTGGCCTGGACGCTTCAATATCACTATCCGCGTCATAAGAAGAACACAAACAAGAGGCTTGGCAGAAAACATCAACGCCCGCAACAACCATGTTGCGTTACTCGTGAATCACATCTACGCATAGATCTAGCTCGATACCCTTTGAAGGGTTTAGCATAGTAAATCAAAATTTTCTACGAGCGAAGGAAAGCCAAGATCTAATCTAGGAGATGCAAACAACGAGAGATTGGATTAGATCTTCATACCCTTGAAGATTCGCTGACAGCGAACGTTAAATCGGAACGTGGGTGATGTAGTCGTACTCGCTTCTCCTCCTCGCGATCCGATCCAATCTAGCACCACAAGTGGCGGTGCCTCCGTGAGATGCACACGTGCAGCACCTCGACGTCTCCTCCTTCCTCAGACCAGCAAGTATGGTGGAGAGATGGATTGGATCTACAACACGACGGCGTGGTGTATATGGTGGAGAATTTCTGCAGCAGGGCTTCGCCTACAAGCGATCGGGAGGGAGAGTGGAAGGGCAGCAGGCAACTAGGGTTGGAGGAAGGTGTGTGTGGGGAAGAGGCGCACCAGCCCTCTATATATAGAGGGGAGGTGCGGCCAGCCTAACCCTCCTCCAAGCCTATCTCTAGTTTAAACGATTTAAACTCTCCCTTATCTAGAAATCTTATCTCTAGTTTAAACTCTCCCTTATCTAGAAATCCTATCTCTAGTTTAAACGAGTTTAAACTTATCTAGCATCGGCTGGGCCCTATGGGGCCTTGTGCCCCTAATGTCGCCAGGACACTCCCTAATAGGCCCATGCCCCCTCCGGAAGGTGGGACCACGTTGGCCCCTTCGGAAGGTTCTAGAAGCTTCGGTACAATACCGATTAATCCGAACAATTCGAACTCCAAAAACTGCACTGCCTTATATGAATCTTATTCTCCGGACCATTCCGGAACCTCTCATGATGTCCCGGATCCCATCCGAGACTCCGAACAAAAATTCATAAACCAAGTATCCAATCTATCCTAGCGTCGAGACACGTTAAGTGTGTGACCCTGCGGGTTCGAGAATATGCGGACATGATCTTCTATCAATAATCAACAGCGGGGTGCAGGCACCCATATTGACTCCACACATTCATCGATGATCATATCGGATGAACCACGATGCCAGGATTCAATCAATCCCATATATATATTCCCTTTCTCGCGATATTTTACTTGCGAGATTCGATCGTCGGTATCATCATACCTAGTTCAATCTCGTTCACAGCAAGTACTTTACTCGTTCCGTAATCCGATATCACTTTGTGATTAACTCCTTAACCACATGCTTGCAAGCGGTGTTGATATCGATTACCGAGTGGGCCCGAAGTATATCTCTCCGACTTGGGAGGGACAAATCCCATCTCGATACATACAACCCAACAGATACTTTCCGATCACCTGAGAGACACCTTTATGATCACCCTCTCATAGGATGACGTTTGATGACCTCAAAGCTTTCTTCCGATACCAGGGAGTTGTATTATCTCATGGTCTAAGGAATACAATATTTGACATAAGAAAAACTTCGCAAAGACGAACACGATGACACGATCTAATTGCTTCGCTTAGTTTGGGTCTATCCACCATATCATTCTCCAATGATATGATCTCATTATCAATTGACAACTCATGTCTATGGTTAGGAAACCTTAACCATCATTGATCAATGAGCTAGTCCATAGAGGCGTACTAGGGACACGGTGTTGTTTACAAACCACACAAGTATTAAAGTTTCCGCTTAATACAATTCTAGCATGGAATATAAACTTTATCATGAACAAGAATTATAATAATAACATCTTTATTATTGCCTCTAGGGCATAATTCCAACACATCACCTGGTCATTCCCCGTGTGGGGAATGGACATGGTAGGCCCCTTCAAGAAGGCCCCCTCTGGCTTCACCTACCTCCTGGTCGCAGTCGACAAATTCACAAAGTGGGTGGAGGCCAAGCCGGTCGACAAGTGCGACGGGAAGACCGCCACAAAGTTCCTCCGCGAGGTCATCTATCGCTATGGGTTCCCGCACAGCATCATCACGGACAACGACACCAACTTCGCCAAAGGAGCCATGGCCGAATTTTGCGAGGAGAACAACATAAGACTCGACCTCGCCTCAGTCGCCCACCCGGAGTCCAATGGTCAGGCGGAATGCGCCAACTAGAGCATCCTCCATGGACTGAAGCCGCGACTACAAGTTCCACTCGAGCGGACTCCTGGGTGTTGGGTCGAAGAGCTCCCCTCCGTCATCTGGGGCATCCGCACCTCCGTCAATAGGTCGACAGGATTCACCCTCTTCTTCATGGTGTACGGTGCCGAGGCCGTCATGCCTACCGACCTCGAGCACGACTCGCCTCGGGTGGTCAACTACGCGGAGGCCGACAACGAGCTCACATGCCAAGACGGAGTCGACCAGCTCGACGAAGCACGCGACCTAGCTCGCTCACGCACCGCCATCTACCAGCAAGGGCTTCGCCGCTACCACATCCGACGAGTACGGACCCGGACCTTCCAGGAAGGCGACCTGGTTCTATGTTTGATCTAGGACAATAAGGGCATGCACAAGCTCTCCCCCCTTGGGAGGGACCATTCGCCATCGGGCGAGTCCTGGGCAACGACGCCTACTACCTCATCGACGTCCGAGGTGACAGAAAAATCGACGTCAAGCAGCCGTGGAATGTAAACCTCCTACGTAAGTTCTACTTCTAGCACTCGAGACATGTACCCCCTACCCGCTATGAAATAAAGAAGATCGATTCGCACAACTTGTGTCCACTCTCCACACCTTGTGCCACTCGCACTCGTAATAACAACGCTATGCTACTCGCGGAAGTCAACCCTTGGTGACGCGACCGGCACGGCCAAGTAGTGCGATCTGAGGGCACCGAGCAAATTCGGGTCGCGTGTCATCCACAAACAAAGCCAACCCGGAGCCCCATCGGAGTCGCCTCGCTCGACTGGCTTTCCGAGCCAAGACAACCACATCCGCTTCCCACAATGACCCAGTACTCCACATCCTTGGCGTAGCGACTCGAATGGCAAAGTACCACGCTCGGGGACTGACACCAATCCGAACCGGAGCGACCAGGGAAAAATGCCAAGTATGAGAGCGCGTCCTGGACTCGCCACGCGACTAGTCCTACGGATCAGGTGGAGCGACGCGCCTAATACAACGCGCCCCGTCCTCACCTACCTCGGGCATGCGACTCGAACCGCTAAGTACCATGCTCGGGGACTCGGCCACCCGACCCTGTTCGCGCCCAGGAAAACGGCTAAGTACAGAGGACCCCTTGGAGTCGCCATGCGACTGGCTTTCCAAGCCATGGAGAGTCGACCTTAACTTACTAACAGTTCAAACAACACACATAAAAAGAAACGAGGTTAACCCCATAAAAGGGCGGACGCGCTCGGGGACTCGCACAAGCAACAATCAAAACACAAAACATTAACAAAAGCACGCTTAAATTCCTTCAAAGCAGCAAAGTTCGTTCGCTTACAAGGGAAGTTACATACTTATTCTAATGAATGCTGATTGGCAAACTATTCTACTCCGCAGACTTCAACGATGAGGCACCACCACTCCTGCGACTGCGGATAAAAGGAATCCACGAGTTCGACGGGTACGTCATGAGCTCACCCGCCATGGCCGCTCGGAATGGCTGCTCCACCTTGAAGTCGCGGTGCGCCAGTTCGGGGTCGTTCGGGGCGACGATCGTTTCCTGGTAAGGAATGAGGTCGCCCGTCGCCCACACCCAGTCGGCGCACACCGCAGCCTGCTCGGTTAGCTTTAGCACTTCGGAGATCTCGACTGCGCCTGTCGACAAAGGGTACCCACTCGTGACGTTGTCAAGGTCGAAGTCGTCAAGAAAATGCGCGAGCCCAAGGCTCAGCACAATCGCCGCACCACGATGAAAGGCCGACCGCGTCATGAATTCCACAACAGACGGTGCCTTCTCGAAGTAGCTCCAGACCTCGACGAGGTCGCTGGGGATCACCTCTGTGGGCGAGATTTCCTGCAGAAATGCCCGAATGCAGGTCGCTGACAGCATGGCAGAATCAACCATAGTGGTGACGCATTGTCTCGCGTCGTACGACTGCGCCTCTTCGACATCATCAGTAATCCTGCCTGCAACATACAAGCAAATAATGAAGGAAGCTCTAGCAAAACAACACGACCCGCACGCTCGGGGACTCGCCAAAGAAAACTCACCAATCAACGGGCGACAGCGCTCTGTGATGAAGTCCTGAAGACCGGAGAGGTCGTCCTGCAGCCCGGCGACGAGCGCATCTAACATCTTCCACTCCTCAGCAGCAGAAGCAACGGCTGCCTTGGCCCTCCCATCCACCGAGGCCGCCTTCGCTTTTGCCTCCTTGAGCTCCCGCTCCAGGTCGGTGATTCGCTTCTCCGCGGCGCTCAAGGACGACTGCGCAGCCGTCAGTTCACTCGCCGGAATCAGGCCCTCACGATCCTTATCCACCGCGGTTGTGCTATCCTCTGCACCAACAAAACCATGAATACGAGAAGAACAAGGCCTATAACGAGCATCAAGCACGACATCCACTCACCCGCAGTCGCTCGAAGCTGCTCGTTCGTTTCCCGAACAACAAGGAGCTCCCTCTCACATGCTCCCTGGCGGCAAGCCGCTCCGCCGACTCGCGCTGCAGGCCCTGCGCCATCATGGAAGCATCAGCAATGAAAATTCAGCGACTAGCCACTCGGGGACTGGACAGCGAAAAAATCCTAAGTGTCTAGCCGCTGAAATTCAGGGACTAGCCACTCCGGGACTGGACAGCGAAAAAATCCTAAGTGCCTAGCCGCTGAAATTCAGCGACTAGCCACTCGGGGACTGGGCAGCGAAAAATCAATAAGAATCCAACCACTGAAATTCAGTGGCCCGATCCTCAGGGACTGGGCATACCTGGATGGAAGCGCCTAGCATGCTGTGAAGCTCCATTGCATCCATCGATGGGAGCACGAAGGGAGTACGCCCGAGACGCTGCTCGACTTTCGTACTGACGACCTCGGGCAACTGGCTCGACGGCACCGATGCACTCGCCGCAGAGGCCCTCGCTACAAAGCGAGGGAACGTCGCCACTGTGGATCCTGCACCACTCGAGGGTGGGCCTGTCGCCTCAACCGAGGCCACGGGCTCCGCCCGCTGCAACTCTGTGGCCACCGTGGCCCTCGGAGCCGTGCCCACTACAATTGGAGCCTCGCTCGGGGCAACTACCGGCTCGTCGGAAATCGTGACGACCTTGTTGCCCTTTGCTTTCTTTGCACCTTCAGCAGGCGCCTCAACCTTGTCACCCTTACTCTTCTTTGAAGGTTCGACTAGTGCCTCCGCGTTACCCAATGGAACCTTGGCCACCAAAGGGTGACCTATCTTCTTCACTCCAGTCCTGCAAAACAATTTCGTCAGTAAACTCGCCAATCGGACATGAATCGAGTGGACAAACGAAAGGATCAGAAATACTCACTTGGCGACCAGAATAAAACATAGGCCAGTACGAATACTGGCCGGCTTCTCCAACTCCGGCCCCAGTTTCCGACTGAGGCACGTATCGAACACACTCTATGCCCAAGACACTATCGGCTTCTTCGATGATGAGGCTGCGGCAGGAGGATCAACGGCGATTTCCGCGGGAGCTCCCCTCGGTGGCGAGGTCACCGTGGTTGGAGCGGCCGCGAGTCCGGCGACTGGGATGAAAGGTGGAGGCAGCGACGCCAACGGCATCTCGTCTTCGGCAACAGCCGTAAGCGCCGGCCGCGATCGCAGCTACTCGCGGAACGAGGTGGTGACACCGGTTTAACCGGCTTCTTCTTCTTCGGTGGCGATGGTTTCTTCTTCGATGGCGTAGCCTCACGTTGCGAGGTGTGCTCGGGGAGCTCGTCGTCGTCTTTGTCGTGGGCCTCGAGGCTCTTGCTGGCCTCGAGCTCGCGTTGATGCTGCCAGCGGGTCTTCCGAACCGTGGGTGCGTAGACCTCCACGGCTTTGTCGCCACTATCGTCATCGTCATTATCATCACCGCCCCCATCACTTCTAGCATCGCCCTTGATGGGCGAAAACTTGTTCTCGTCCTCGGTGGACAAGTTCGACTTCTCGTCATCTGCAGGTGGAAGCCAACCTTCCACCACTTGGAACAACTGCAACAACCAATCGAAATTAGCATGACCGCGAATGCAAAACTGCGACCGCCCTGGTAGTAAAAGAACTCACCGTTGGGGCTTGGCGCTTCGGGGTGTAAGGTGCGACACCGGCCTTCGCGTCAAGATACTCCGCCTCGGTGATCTTATTCAAGGCTGAGGTGTAGTCGTTGAGCCTCCATTCGGCTTGGCAGAACTTTGTCGGGTCATCCTTACCCGTATACTCATACATGTAGTGGGCGCGACTGGCCAGAGGCACTAGCCGCCGCCCGAACCAACAATTATACAAATTGATGGTTTGAAGGCCCTTCTTCTTCAAGATGCGGATCGTCTGCAACATCTCGTCGACGACCATCCGTTGGTCCAACGGGAGCTTGGTGACCTAAAGCCGACGCGGCTCGGGCCGGTCGGCGGAGTACATTGGAAGCGCCACCTCGTCGGCCGAAGGCGACTCGGTCACATAGAACCAACTCTTCTTCAATTCGTCTGCCGCCTTCTTCGGCAGCATCAGATCAAAAAAGGACGCCTTCGACTTCATCTGAAAGGTCAGGCCGCCCGCGGCCAGCATCGGGCCACCTGCCTCTTCGCGGCCGATCCTCCCGTGAAATAGATCTTGCCATAGGGGGAAATACGGCCAGCAGCCCAGGTAGCACTCGCAAAACGCCACGAAGATGGCGAGCTGCTCGATGCTGTGCGGCCCTAGGTCCGACGGTTGGATGTCGTAGTAGGCGCAGAAGTGGCGAAAGAAGAGGGGAGTGGGGAATCCGAGCCCTCGCTCCAAGTGGCTGGTGAAGCAGATGAATTCTCCCTCGCGCGGATCTGGGATCACCTCTCCAGCCGTGGGGATGCGCCATCTCTCGGCGCGGAGGATCCCCGCCTCCTCGAACAACTTCAACAGCACCTTCGTGCACTTGGATCTGCCCCATGGTCCTGTCGGAGGCGCCATCGATTGGAGGATCTGGGGTTATGAGGTCGCTCTGGGTCGCTGCGTGGAATGGAGGATTGGGAGTGCGCGAGATCGGAGGAAGTGTGGGAAATGCTCGCCCCTCACCCATCACTCTCCTTATATAGCGGTTGTTACCCGCCATCTTCAGGGAGCCGTTACCGCGCGGTAATTACGCCGATATTACCGTTGGATTACCCAAAGCTAGTTTGACCAGCACTGACGGTCCAACTTCTTCTACTCGACTCGCGGTTTCCAGCGACTTGACGATTCGCCGACCTGACCACCATAACGGTGACTCGACTACTCGCCGACCCATTCGCCAAGCTGCGATTCGACTAGTCGCTGTTATTGCGTCTAAAATGACTAATTCCTTCTTTTATTCAGGGAGTCCACCGCAGATTCGACTGGGCGTCCGAAATGGACCCGCATACTCCGACTGCCAACGAACACCTGCGACGAATCAATGACGGTCTCAGGGACTACTGATGGGGATATGCCGACCGGGGTATACCCAGCAGACCGTTTCCTACTGGCCCAAGCTGCCAGCGAGTGGGCCTGCAGGACGGCGACTGGATCGAGACTTGGCAAGGACCTAGGCGACTGGAAGCTGGAGGCCCAGAAGTGTAGCTAGGCCTAGTCGGATTAGGTCAAGAACCCTTCGAATCCTTAACTAATTCGGTTGTAGATCTGTAAACCCTAGCGAGGTGAGCTTATATAAACCTCCCTAGGGTACGCATAGAGGACATGTTCCATCATACATCCTATCGACTCATATGACCCTGGGTGTCTTTTTTATTGCATGACGCATATGTGTCGGGGAAGTAGAACTGGCAGTAAGATATGCAGTTTTCGGCGTTGCAATTTAGCATGATTACACACATCGTCTCAGCCTTGTGGGATAATGGAGTACCTGCACGTGTGCGTGTTTAACAAGCACAGGTGGCCACACACAAGTTAGTACGTATAAAAGTTTAAACACGATTGGCAATGAAGAACAAAATCAGAATACTAGAAAGGAAGAGTGATGCACAAACCTATTTCGCTCCCGGTTGCATGACATGGTTGGAGAACGGTGCACACTACCGCGAGAGCTAGTGCTACCCATACAACACCTGCGATGTTTTTCATAGGCGCCATCGAGGTCTAGTTCTTTCCTCCTACTAAGATGTTTCGTCGTTACCTATGGGCCTAGTGTTCTTGTACTCTCTCCATAATATAATCTAGCAGGAGTCGGTCTTTACCCTCCGTGGGGCCGAACCTGGATAAACCCTTGTGTCTCCGCCCTCATCTCGCACCGCAGATGGCTGGTCGCCCTTGCCCTTTGTTCTACTACTCGCTGCCGATTGCAGCATCTGCCGTGGCCATTCCCACGACATTACTACATCCACTAAAACATGGGTGCCAATAGAGTGCATGTTCACCCTTCACAATCAATGACCTACCCTAAGTTTGGCAACAACACACTTTACCAAACTCCTCTATATCTTCACACGTGTCATGTGGATGGAGATGCTATTCGCCTGCCATTGCCTAGTTGAAAGAGGTAAGATAAAGGACCAGTCTAAAGGTTAGTCAATATGAGAAATTGTCATACGGTCTAACTAACACAATGAAATCCTTAGACCTTAGGGGGATCGCACTATTTGAGTTATGTAATAGCCTGCTTTGATTCTCATCTCTCTCTTGCCATAACTGGGAGCCATAGGGGCGGTTTTGGATCGACTAGGAAGCAAGCTGCGTGACGTGGATCATCCAAGGAGGAATTTGCCCCTCCACCGCAGAGAGATATTCTATGGGCCCACTCATGTGATATAATTCGGAAAGCATGGCCATGCGCTACTTGATCTAGTGTTGATTAAGATAGGCGCAAGACGGATGGAGATCTGGCTTACGTTGGGCCCTTGCGCATAGTCGGGAGCTGGCATAGCTTGCTAGAGGCCTCTACTAGTTATCAGCTCAAAGGCGAAAACTCGCCAAGCTTTGGCTTAGCTAGAGTGAAATCCCACTAAGTTGTGTCCGTCTTACTGTAAGCCCGCGGGATCGCACACTTAAGAGAATGGTGCTAGGCGGATGATGATCCAACTAGGATGAGCCGGCAAGTTGACTTGCTCGGACGAGGACACATATCCTAGGGTTGGACTAGGGTTAGGGATTATGACTAAGTGTTGTGTGTCCTCACCCACTCTCTCAATTCCACACACACGCGTCAAGGGTATGAACTATTTCCTCTCATCTTCGCTAGATCTTGGAGTGACTCGCTAGAGTCTAGTCGGAGTATTTTTGTTTTCTGGCCTGGCTTTGTTTGCCTTAAGAGGTTTTAGCTTTTTCAATGATGATAGGTTCAAGTAATTTTAGGTATTTCAAAATAAATGTCTTAGCTTTATATATATTTAATCATGTTTTAGTGTATCTCCTCGAAATAGGCTTATGCCCAGCTATATTAATGTAGCAACCACGATTGATACAACTGCTGGACCAGACAAGACAATGCCCAAAAGAAAAAGCAAAGAAAAAGAAGAAGAAAAAGAAAAAGAAGAGAAAACAAAGCCGACGACAGTGACTCAAAGAAAATGAGGATGACCCTCACCCACTACACCCTCTAGAGAAGTACCACCACACTACTAGCACTATGAAGCGTCGCGTACCAAGCATCACCTCCAAGAAGGAAAGGGACGACAACGACGCTGCTGCCCGGTTTCTCCCGATACGCTACGGGAGGTGGGGAAGAGATACACCAGATGTCCTTTCGGAAGGACGGCGACACCCATAGACGTCACCACGTCGGTGTCGATACGATAAGGAATTCTCTCGACCCCACAAAAAACCACACTCCCGGACGCTTCAGATTGCTCCACCAAACTCACCGCCCACGTGCACGCGCCACCACAGTCTTGAAGTCACCACCGCAGTCTCACTGTAACCCACGGTGCGGGGCTGGAAGGACCAAAAAAGAAGAACCTTCGGCGAGGGTCAGCATGGCATCAGCACACGGGAGGGAACTGCCTCCACCTCCTGAAGGTGGTAGCCGTCCGGATACAACAACATTGCAAACCAGGCCCTCTCTGAGCTAGCCGAGCCCGAAAGGCTCGTGAAGCCCCGCCATCGCGCTGCAGTAAGGGTGCCACCGTCCATGCCAACCCAACACTAGGCCCAGAAGATCCACCACCACTGCAGATCCCAACTGCCAAGTAGCAGCTCCGTCGCCACCGAGCTCACCCGGGCCTGTCTAACCACCGTCGGTCTGAGGAACACTCTCGCACCCGCCGCGCAACAAGCACCTACGAGCACAACGACATGGACACTGGCCCGGCGAGCAGACTCGGACCATCAACAGATAGACACCACTGCAGTTAGCCCGATGGTACATACGAGGTATGAAGGTGGCCGGCCTGAGGAGCCTCTGCCAAGCCGTGCCGTGGGTGTCCGCTGCCACGTACCTTCGGCGCATAGCTAAGCCGTCTCTCCGGTTGGGACAGGGCCCGCGTCGCCATGGACCTGCAACCACCGTCGCCCGGGAGCCGCTGAAGATGACGATGATCGAGACCCTTCAGCTCCAAGAGAAGACACCACGCTGTCGAGGACGACCGCGCTGCCGTGCCCCTCGGGAAGCACGCCATCCTACCTTGCCACCGTGGCCCGTGCCACCGTTTTCATGCAGGGCCCTGCTGCCACCAGCGCCTAGGCTTCGGCCGCCACCAGCGGCCCGTCCGTTTTGCTCGTGCACAGCAACCGCTAAACTAAGCAAGCACGTTTTGCTCTTTTACGCATGCTCTGCTCTCGGCCTGAAACTCTGCTCTGCTCTCTATTCTTCACCGCTAATTTTGCAGCAAAACCTTTCTGTTCTGTGCTTTCAGAACCGTAATGCTTCTAGGGCCCTCGTGCCCTTTCCACGTTCATAAAAAAATGCTGAATTGTAATGCTACTTTGGTTGTAAATTACGCAACATGGCCCAACGCTGTATTCTGAGCACAGAGATTATACTATTTCCTCCCTCCATCGGTGGCAGTATATATGTCTCCTGCCGCTTTGTTTCCTGTCGATGACATGGAGCGAGCATGTCATCACTATTACTACGTTTTCCTGTCCACAATATCAAAGCTGAATTTCTGTCGCCCTTTAAATCATAGTATTTTTTTTTAATCTTCAGTGTACTCCAACGGAGAATATATAGAGATCTTAAAAGAGAAAAAAACAAAGGAATATATTAGCAAATAAAGAACCGTGGTAACCTATCCTTCTTTTTTATGACTGAAGTATGGTGGATGAGGACAAAGCAGGAAAAATCATGTAGGAGTGAAACATGGTGTCTATATTTTGTCAGTCGTGCTATACTTGTCCTCCGTATCCATTTATTCTTTTCATCATACTCCCTCCGTTTTAAAATATAAGATATTTTAGCTTTGTGAAGCAAATATATCTAGACTTGTCTTAGTATATAGGTTCATTCAACTTTGGGGTGAATCTAAACACTAAAAAAGTCATAATTTATTTTCTTCACAAATCTAAAACATTTTATATTTTAAAACGGAGGGAGTATAACTTTGCTCAACACGGGCATCGTGTCGTCCACCTCCGCTGTGCATCTCTGGCTTTCACTAGGCCCCGACTACTAAGGTCACGCCAGAGGGACCGACAGTATCATCGGAAAGGCGTACGTGGCACAATAAAAGGGACAAAATTACTTCAAAAAAAGGGACAAAATTGAAAGAAAGAAATATAAGTATGGAAAGGGCGTACGTGGCACAATAAAAGGGACAAAATTACTTCAAAAAAAGGGACAAAATTGAAAGAAAGAAATATAAGTATGGAAAGGGCGTACGTGGCAGAGCAGAGGCAGTGTGTGTTGTTGCTTTGGCCGTGGAGCATAGCAAGCGAAAGCGACCGACCGAAAACGAAGACAAGGCAACCAAAGGCTGTCGATCGCGTGCTCTGCTCCACCACTACTCCGACAACAAGAAACGTCGACTCCACCGGCCGGTCTTCTCAATCGTATCATCATTCATGGCCTCCGTCGCGCGAGATCCTGCGCCGTCTGCTCCTTGGACGAGGTGACGCCGACGAACACCCTTCGCATCCTGCGCCTGCAGCGCCTGAGCCTCCGCCGGGCCGCCGCGGGATGCCTGGAACCCCATCCCGGAGGAGGATGACCACTCGGATGTCGACGACAAAGCCCCAGCCGGCGCATACCACAGCAGGTCGGTCACAAATCGTGATTACATCGGTCTAGTTAGCGCGTGATTTGTACTAGCTGTACGCTCACCTGTGTGTGTTTGTAATATATGTTGTCCAGTGTTCATGCATATGCTGTAACTAATCCATCGATGATCATGAGTCGATTATTTTTTGGCCAATCGCCAATACGATCTTCTCAATCAAATTTTGATGCTACTTTGGTTGTAAATTTTCCTGTGCACAATATCAAATCTGAATTTTTTTTGTGCCGCTATAAATCATATTTGTTTTTCGTATGCTTCAGTGTACTTCAATAGAGAATATATTGAGATCTCAACAAAAAAGAAACATAATAAAAACGGGACAGAAGTTGTTGATGTGGCATGTTGCTGATGTGGATAGGCTTCATGCATGTTGGAGAAATAGCTTAGTGGAGATGATCTTCTTAGTTACATAGGATTTGTATTGTTGGACCCTATGTCCTAGAATATTCTACCATGGTATTTAGATACTTGGGTGTCTACATACAAATAATGTTATAATACATTCATTGGCACACCGCAATTTTAAATGTTATAAGATTAAGGGAGAAAGATCAGATTAATGGCCCAAAATAAAATAAAAATTGAATATAAATCTTCAAGTTATGGCACAAGAAGAGTGTTTGTACTTATACTTATTAATGGTACACCAAATCAAATGTATCTTAGTATCTAGAAACGATTTATTTTACCAAGAAAATCCTTAATTCAACTAGTCATAATAAGTGTTTCTTAGAAGACCTAGTTATTTTCTTATTTTTCATTTATTGCGATTTTGTTTACTAAATTTCGTATCACTAAGAAATTGTAATATAATTTGTGAAGTTAAATGTAAAAGTAAAATACATTAGTATAATCAAATGGCCCAAGGCAAGAACAACAAAGGTGCAGCTCCCCAAAGCAAGAAGAAAGGTGCAGCTCGACCTCGTCCCGCTGCCGCCATACCTAAGATAAAGGGGTTATGCGTCCAAAACGTGATACTTACGGGGGTATGTAGACTTCTTTTCGCGCTCGACCTCGTCCCGCCCCGCCCGACCTCCTCCCCCAGCCTGCCTGAACTCCTACCCCGCCGCCAGAGCTTCGATTTCCGGCCCGACCATCTCCTTCCTCGCCTCGCTCGACTCCTCCCTGACGCCGCCTCCACCCTCATCTACCCGGCCCCGCGCGCCTCCGCCCTCAGCCGCCACCACTCCATCGCTCCCCGTCGCCTCTGCCTCGTCCTATCCCGGCCCTCCAAGCCCGCCTTCGCCGCCGCCCTTTCTCCCTCGTCTGCGTCACCAGGCCGCCCCGACGCCTCCGCCACACTCGGCCGTCCCTGCGACCCCGCCGGAGCCCCGGTCATTCTCACTGTTTCCCCGGCCACAGAACCCCCCCCCCTTGCCGATGCACCATCCCCTCCACCGAGCTCCTCCCTCCCAACGCCTGCCGTTCACATCTTCAGAGACGGAGGTGAGGTTGCCCCAACTAGTGTCTTGATGTTCCTGCTCGAAATTCAATGATGATGTTGCTTGATCTCTTGCATAATAGGCTACTGCTCGAATTTTTGAAGTAGCTACATGTTACACTGCTGCACATTTTGATTCTGCTTGCTACTACTACTGTGAGGTTGCTTGGTGCTATTGAAATTATGTAGCTCGTTGTGGTACTGATGTCAATTATGTTGCTTGCTTGAAATAAAATGTCATCAATTATATTGCTTGCTACTACTAGTGTGAGGTTGCTTGGTGCTATTGAAATTATGTAGCTTGTTGTGATACTGCTGTCAATTATGTTGCTTGCTTGAAATAAAATGCCATCAATTATATTGCTTGCTACTATGTTGTTGTTGCTCTTGTAATGTCCGCTGAAAACTGTTGAAATGGTGTCGATATTCTGTGCAAATGCTATCAGACTGCCGATGTACAGTTCTAGAATGATATCAATTTGCTGCTGAATACGTTCATGAAATGATTAGAAATGAGGGATTGTGGTGTGTGAAGAGGTAAGGACATACATGTATTTTTTGTGTGGCTGTTAGTGCATAGTGGTATTTTGGCAAGTTTGGTTTTTCCGGTGTTATTTTTGGAACTTCCAGTTTTGACTAATGGTATTGTGCCAATTCTCTCTTTTCTGGCTAGGCTTCCTAACGAGCGAGGCAGAGGACATGAAGAAGTTCTTGAAGCATCTAATCGGGCGGCCCCGCGGTGGCAGCGGTGAGGGAGTCAAGCACCGGCCGAAGAAGGGGAAGACAAAGCGGAGGTCGCTGGCAGCATCGTTCCTGCACATGAAGTCCAAGCGCGGTGTCTCTGTCACAGGTCGGTCACAAATCGTCGATAGCGCCTGATTTGTACTAGTTGTACGTCACTTGTGTGTGTGTCTGTAATATATGTTGTCCAGTGTTCATGCATATGTTGTAACTAATCCATCGATGATCATGAGTCAATTATTTTTCGGCCAATCGCCAATACGATCTTCTCAAAGAGTCGTGCGATCTAATGTCGAAAGCGACTCAATTCAGAACGATCTGTCATGTCATTAAAGATCTTCTTGCAGCCAGAGAGTACGCATGCTCTGCTCTCGGACTGAAACTCTGCTCTCCTCTCTATTCTATACGCGGAAAACGTACTCATCACCTACCATCTTCACCGTTACTTTTGCAGCAAACCTTTCCCTTTCAGCAAACGTTCTCAATCAATTTTAATGCTACTTTGGCTGTAAATTTTCCTACGCACAATATCAAATCTGGATTTTTGTCCCGCTTTAAATCATTTTTTTGTATGCTTCAGTGTAATCCAACAAAGAATATAGAGAGATCTCAAAAACAAAACATGGAATATATAGCAAATAAAGAACCGTGGTAAGCTATTGTTGTGTTTTATGACTGACCGTTTGGTGGATGAGGACAAAACAGGAGAAATCCAGTAGAACTGAAACATGGTGTCTATATTTTGTCAGACGCGCTATACTTGTGCTATGTATCCATTTACTCCTTTCATCAAATAACTTTGTTCATCTAACCACACAAATATGTATCTAACTCTTCTTCAGCGTGAACCTATGCTTGATCTGGAGGACTATGGTTCAGACATTTTGAAGATAATCAGATTTCAAGGGTACAAGATCAAACAAAGTGAACATATCTAGAAATATGTAATATAATATAATTTATTTCATCTGGGTTGTTCTTGAGACACAAGATAGAACAGACTGATTATCATCCACAATTAAACTAACTAGCTAGTGCAACCACCTGGGCCCCCATAGTAGAACATGTTGCCTTGTATGCCAAACCAAAATACACCAGTTTGATACCACGTTTGTCTCTCAAAAGCATAAAGGTTATGCCCAAGAGGATCGTAGCCTCGACCACTCGTGTCAACAAGCTGAACATTACGAAAAGATGCCGCTGAATCGCTTCTTGGCCACTGCCCATTGCCCATCGGTGGACTAATCGTCCCGTTGTCGGACATAACACATCCACCCCATGAGACATAGGAAGAACGGACTTGCATGTTCGGAAGAAGACTTTTTGGCCAATGTCCTACGGCGATAAGCTTGTTGATATCATGTCCGAAGTACAACCACCAATCGCCATCTTCCTTATTCTGAAGTGTCAATTAAACAAATAACATCTACATCAGAAGGTATAAAAAAAGAAACACTTACGATGTAATGCCATTCACTACAAACATGTTTTAACTCCGTATTATCGCGCATTTCCAACGGACGGAACTTTGTCTATCCAGTTACCACGTTTTGAAATCATACCTTATATATCTTTAGTGTAATATTCGTTGGTCCATCAGATGTCTCCAGAACATCGCCAGGTGTAATAGGAGCAAAATTTACGGGTACAAAACCGTCACACTTCAAGTTAGTACACTCATCCTTCCCATCGGTCTTCCGTGCTAATGGAAAATTATATAGTAAGAACACATTATTTAAACACATGTCATTACCAAAATAACATGGTGTACTAATTCAAATAGAAATGGTGTACCTAATATACGTAGAAATGTGTTTTGTTATCTCCATAAATATTGGGATATACCTGTAAGAAGGTATATGGTTAGCTTACTGATAACATAAAAAGCAAAATAGAGACACACTTTACCTCCCATCCAGCTTGAACTCTCATCATAGAGTTTATGTAGTCACCGACCCAGATATTTGCTCCCACTACTTTGCCCTTCTCCAAATTTGGAAGACCATAAACATCAAAGGTCGCCATAGCACCAGCATATTTGAGTTGTGCTGAACCGTATCCACAACACTGCAATTGACAAGGGTTGTGTCTTAGTTGACATGAAGTCATCATTGAATCCTTATAAATAATATAATATCAATATTAAATATTATTGGTGCATAGTCCATATTATAATTTCAACACTTGCAAAGGTATGTATTCATAACAGGATGGATAAACTACCCTCACATTTTTTTTCCAGTTTCTCATGATCAAGAGTTTTCACTGAGAGAGATGCGTTTTGGGGAAGAAATATAATGCCATGGCCAGATGGGCATACCACCGTATGTTGGATATGAGAAAATCTTTGTGATGACTCATGTCTCAATGAAGATATTTTTAATTATTTTAGTTCTTCATGTCTCGATGAAGATATTTTAATTATTAATCCATTGCATCCCACATAAATGATCTAAAGAAAAATTTCACAATCCAGCCTTGTGTAATAACACATATAGAGAGATGTCTATCCTTTACAACTTTTAAGACTGACTATTCTTATATAATATTAGATTATTTTTTATCTTAGATTAGATATGGGTGACTCAGTGGCTAAGTTCAGTAAAGATCCTAGCATGGAAAAAACATAACAAATACATGTTCTAATAACAGAAAAACATACTATTGCTAAATTAGCATCCCAACTTAAATTTGTTAGCCTTGAAAAAATAATATTAGATTCAACCTAGTAATTGTACATATAAATAACTAATAAAAATCATATAGTTGATGGAAATAATCTAACTAGTAATTGTATGTCCCTAGATCAAAGAAATAGTTTCAATGCAGCAGTAGTAGTAGGTAGACACCCTTCTACCATGATATTATCAAGGATGAACTTTAGCACTTACGCGCCATATTCCATCCACTCCCTGGGACGAAGAAGCCACAAAGAGTAGTAATAGTGCCAAAAGACGCACATCGTGTAGCATGTTGCAAGAGTGATTGTAAAAATAAGCAAGCCACTCATCTAGTCTTGGACCAGAGCTTAAATACCACAAGATAGTTCTAGGGAGAATTTATTGGCATTTATATATTTTAATTAAAAAATATTTCCCACGCATGTCACAGCTGGAAAATATTTAGTTTTCCTTATTGCTTCCATATCTCAAGGAAATTTATTATTATCGAGATGTGAAGATCTTCCATATATCTAAAATAATTATTTTTCTTGATTAAAACATAATGCCCATATATCTTTTCAATATCTCCACAACGATTAGTTTTCATGATGAAATGATATGCTCCAGGGGAAAAATTTCTATCGGACCCGATCCACAGAATGCGTCATTAGGTATAGCGTTCTGCAGAAATCTGGCGAGTCATCCGTTCATCACATAGAATTTATTACTTTTCTCACTCAGAACAATATATTATTATTATTTTAATAGAAAGAACTACACCCCTGTCATATATAGTGGTACCAATACAATCTCAAGAAAACAAAGTCTAGTTATATATTTCCAAAAAACCTCACCAAACAGTAAACAGCAAGAGACATGAATTTGAGTAATATTCCCTCCATTTTATAATATAAGATGGTTTAGCTTTGTGAAAGAAGTGTATCTAGACCTATTTTAGTATATAAGTTCACTTATATTTACTTTGAACCTACACATAAAAAATGTCTAGATATACTTCTTTCACAAATTTAAAACATCTTATATTATGAAACGGAGGGAGAACTAAAGTAGAAACAATTTCCCAAAACCAAGATCAAGATCTCTAGAAGTCAATATCCGGGTGCTGAGCCCTGAATTTCTTGAGCATCTCCTCTTTCTGCACGTCATCACTGGTCGGGAGACCCATCTGCTTCTGACGCTGGTCAAACATCATCTTCTCCACGGTTTGCCTCGTCTCAGGATCAAGATCAGAGAGCCTGCTACTCTCCGGTTCCGCACGCTGAGTATCAATCTCAGGATCACCCTTGATAAGAGACTTCCACCACTCTGTCTGGTTCTGCTTTGTCAGCAAAATAGACAGGGAATTCCCGTCCTCTATGCTCCAGAAGCAGTCATCAACCTTGACAGGTTTGTGAAGGTCGCCGTTGATGATGGTAGCCTGGCCCTTGAGCCCGACCTTGAGATGGTTCTTCTTGATCTCGCAGACGAGAGACCTTGGCTTTGTTCCTTGGGGAAGAGGAACCGAGATGTTGACCTCTGGCAGCTGCTGAGTCCAGGAGTACTTGTCCAGATCAAGGCCGTTGCCTGCATTATTGGGGTTTTTCGCTTTGCTCTCCCCCTTCTGCACCTCCGTGCTCCCTGCCCCTGTCTCCTTGGCTGCCGCCGTTTTCAGCAATTCCTCCGCCGAAGCCGCCTGCTGCTGCGGCGACGCCTCCTCCTCCTGGGTGTCGGAGATGATCGCCATGTCCGCCGCGCTGCTGCTCTCCTCGTCCGGAGTTTCGATTTGAGAAGTGGCCTCGCGCTCTCGTCTCGAGATCGCCGGTTTCGGTTGCAGATCGATGAGTTGGCGAGGCTTTTGGGCTTCCTTTATATTGAGACCTAGCTTTTGAGCTGCCGCGTCCGGTCTGGTGGACGATTCTTTAAGACTCCGGAGTGGATTTGGACTCGTGGCGCCAACTACGACGTCTAATCGAATTCTTATTGTGTTTCCTTCCAGAACATACTTCGTCACAAAATCAGAGTTTGGTTTTGGCCCCGGATCGGACCATTATTGGGGTTTTTCAATTTTTCAATTTTTCTGGACGAAGGAGTAAATGATTGTTGTTAATTCAATTTTTCAAGTAGAAGGACAAGTATATAAAACATTAGCCACATGGAGAAGAATGGAATGATTAGGTGCGGAATAAAAATTTGCGGAGTGGATTAGATACATTTGTTATTTCGTAGCCTTCTTAAAAAAATATTTGTACGCACATCAACATTGTAGCTCGGAAATGACTAATTTTTTTTTTACATTTGTAGGACACATGATTTTTTTTTGTTTTAGTCAGCACATGTATTGCACATACACGATCAATATTCAACTACAATATATTAATATTTGTAATAGGTCTGGCCAAATATATACGTGTTAGTTATGTGCGTTGTACGGGCACTCTTACTAGAATAAGTAAATAGAAATTAAAGGGCGTATATGGCAGTGTGTGTGGTTGCTTTGGCCGTGGAGCAGAGCAAGCGAAAGCGACCGACTGAAAATGAAAACAACTCAGCAGCTTATTTAAACTCTGCTCTCGCCTTCTTGCAGACAAGCTCGTCTCCGCCCAGTGGCGGAGGACGAAAGTATTTTTTAGTATGGCGAAACTAGCAGTATCATATTTTTTTTTACTTAATATATACTCATAAAGTATACGACAATCTATGATCAATATTGCACAGTAACTATAATATACTTGTCCGTATATAACTAAGATAAAAATTACATCTGTATCTAAACGGAACTTAAGATAATAGTTCACTACGAATTTATTAAATGATGGGGGAATACCAATCGGGGTATACCCATCGGATTCGCCCAATGGATCGAGCCGATCGAAAACCTAGCCCTGGTAATACGGGCGATCGGGCGATGCTACACCCAGACGACTGGCGTCAATTGGAGGCCCAAGACGGCGACTCGTATACAAAGCCCACCAACACACTTGTAAACCCTAACTGGCTGCATATATAAAGCCAGGGGCACCCCCCACGGGGTATGCTCTCCCACATCTTATTAGATCTAGTCTCTTCTTGTGCCCACGGCGGCTCTCATGTAAACCAATCTATGATCATATACTGGATTGATAGCAGGACGTAGCGATCCTCCACCGAGGGGACGTGAACCTGGGTACATCGTGTGCCAATCTCGCTCCCGGATTCTCCTACATCGTCTTGCTCCCTCTACGTAAGCTACCCCAGTAGCATCTGCCATGCAATACCACGACAGTTGGCACCCACCATGGGGTAAGCGGTGCTTGGAGGGTGATAATCCGGACGGAATCTTTCATCAATTTCAATAACCCCCAGATCGCATCTGGTGTGGATGATCAAAGACCACATCTGCTAATATCTGCCGAGGCCGGATGTGCGACTTTCGCGGCTATCTCCGGTACCAGATCGATTGTCATCAAATTGGATCAAGTTCCAAGTCAAAAACAAGGCGATCAAAAGCTGAAAAATCTCCAACAGGCATGTACTGCTTGGAGAATTGGATCATAGAGATTGGAAGATGCGGGCATCGTCTATGGCGGATGATTAATCCACTCGGACATGCATCCATGTTGGCGGAATCGACGACCGGCTCCGCTTGCATTAACGTCAACGAGACACATAGACTGATATTTACAGTTTATGATCGCTGCTCAACGCGGTTCTTATTCGTTCTAATCTTTCTCTACTAATTCATTATTGAGTCAACTAATTATTCTATTTTGATCTAACGGTTTGGCTGCGTGTGTTTCTGAGACGCGTCATTGTCATTGTGAGGATTAATCTTGCATGCAAAAATCAAGTTGAAACAGGCTGGTACGATCTGTTTGGAGTATCGGCAACGACCGGAGACTGCGCCGCGACGAATCGTAGAGCCAGCTCTACACGCCAGCGCCGCCGGCATACTCAACGACAACGCCGACGGCACACGCTAAGGACAAGGAAGTTCGCCGGGTCTATCCGGAAGTTCGCCGGGTCCATCCTTTCGACTAAACGCTGCACCAGCTCGTCGCCGCACTCGCGAATTCGCCCTCCGCGGTCTCACCTCGCCATGCTCGGCGACTCTCCTGTCGCGGACTTACCCGGACTTGCCATACTAACAGCTAAGTTTCTTTACACTCGTACATGCTATGCTATGAGTCCAAAACATATATACATGTTCATTCATTCTCCAAAGCCAACCATGCAGTCGCATATGACCCTTTCAGGGACCAAAATCATGCTTGGGATCGGTTTCAGTTTTTCTGCTGTTTATTCGCGTCCGTCGAAGTAGTGAGACTGAGTACCAAAAAGCCGACCTTGTCTCCGGGTTCAACAGTCTGGCATCGTGTCCCTGTTATCCGGCAAACGTTTGATGCTGGAGGTCTGCCTACTCATGAAAAGACACGAATAAACCTTACATACTGGACATCGATCCACATAACAAAAGTGCATTTTATTTCAACATCTACAATTCACACGTCTTACAATTGTTCAATATATTTCATAAATACACCTTATTGCAGTCGTATTTTTTCTTACTTCTCAGCAAAACGGTGTCTCTCTCTCGCCACTCGCCGCGCTCGGGGACTCGGCGCACGCCGGTCGCTCGGCTTCGCCGCTCGCCTCTCTCGGGGACTCGGCGGTCGCCGGTCGCTCGACCTCGCCGCGCTCGAGGCTCGACGCTCACCGGTCGCTTCACCTCGCCACTCGCCGCCCTCGGGGGCGGCGCTCGCCGGTCGCTCGACCTCGCCACTCGCCGCGCTCGGGGACTCGGCGCTCGCCGGTCGCTCGACCTCGCCAGACGCCGCGCTCGGGGATTCGGCGCTCGCCGGTCGCTCGACCTCACCACTTGCCGCGCTCGGGGGCTCGGCGCTCGCCGGTCGCTCGACCTCGCCACTCGCCGCGCTCAGCAGCAACCACTACTATTTTCAGAATATGCATCTCTAAAGAGCCTCAAGTCGCCTCTACAAGCCAACTCGAGCCTCGGGGACTACTACTAGGCATGCTGCGTGTACGCGTGGTTCCATGACCGCGGCTCGCCCTCATCGACTCGCTACCACGGACTCGTCACAGATCGACACGCCGGGACTTCGACGCTGCGGACTCGCCCTCACAGATTAACACGCCGGACTCGCCACCGCGGACTCGCCCTCGCGTACTCAACACGCTCGGAGACTCTCTGACGCGGACTCGCCCTCGCGTACTCAACATGCTCGGAGACTCTCTGACGCGGACTCGCCCTCGCGTACTCAACATGCTCGGGGACTCGCCACCACGGACTCGCCCTCGCGTACTCGACACGCTCGGGGACTCGCCACCGCGGACTCGCCCTCGCGTACTCCACACGCTCGTGGACTCGCCGGTCGCTCGACCTCTCCACTCGCCACGCTCGGGGGCTCGACACGCTCCACGTTCGGGGACTCGCCGCAACTGGTGGATTCACCGACACCATGCGTCTTTCGCCAACTGGCCATCACCGAATGGCTCACGCCGACCGCCTCCTGCTTCACGGTTCTTTTCTCTGTTCAGGAGATCGTCGCCGATTCGCCACGATCTATCGTCAAGACTCTCCGCGCCCTGCCTCAAGCCCACGTCGAATCGACAACGCGCTCGGGGACTACTGATGGGGGAATACCAATCGGGGTATACCCACGAAGCGGATTCGCCAGCTGGATCGAGCCGATTGGAACATAGCCCTGAGCGGGTCGACTCGCCCAATACGGCGACTGGCGCATGCTGCACCCAGGCGACTGGCGCCGATTGGAGGCCCAAGACGGCGACTCGTATACAAAGCCCACCAACACATTTGTAAACCCTAACTGGCTGCATATATAAAGCCACCAGGGGCACCCCCACGGGGTATGCTCTCCCACATCTCATTAGATCTAGTCTCTCCATGTGCCTACGGCGGCTCTTATGTAAACCAATCTATGATCATATACTGGATTGATAGCAGGACGTAGTGATCCTCCACCGAGGGGACGTGAACCTGGGTACATCGTGTGCCAATCTCGCTTCCGGATTCTCCTACATCGCCTTGCTTACTCTACATAAGCTACCCCCAGTAGCATCTGTCGTGCAATACCACGACATTAAACATATAGGCTTGACCTGTTAAAGAAACATGAAAATATTTACTTCAAAATTAGTTTATGCAATGCAAAACGGATAAAAAGAAAATACGCGAGGCAACGAGACATATCACTGAAACACTAATTAAGTTTAGGAGCACTAAAATCAAGGTATGGCGGGTGCCATAGCTTGCCAGACAAGGTCCTTCGCCCCTGTCTCCGCCGGATCTTCTCGGTTCTCAAGTACCGATCAAGGTGCAAGAAACCATATCATTCGTGGCCTCCATCCCCATCTGCTCCTTGGACGAGGTGGCGCTGACCGACACCCTCCGCGTCCTGCGCCTGCAGCGCCTGCGCCTCCGCCGGGCCGCCGCGGGATGCCTCGAACCCATCGCCGAGGAGGACGGCGACTCTGATGTCCGTCAATCAGTCCGTCAGCTCGCCTAGCGCATACAGCAACAGGAGCTCCGGCGCCGCCGTCAATCGGTCCGTCCGAAATCGTGATTTTCACTAGCAGTACGTCACTTGTGTGTATCTGTAAGTATATGTTGTCCAGTGTTCATGCAATGCAAGTGTTGTAATTAATCCATCGATGAACACCACTCGATTCTTTTTCTGGCAATCACCAATACGATCTTCAAGAGTCGTACGTGCGATCTAATGTCGAAAGAGACTCAATTCTGAACGATCACGGTGCACACACATACAGTACTAAGAGCATTTCTAACGGACTTCCGTAAACTCGCGAACTATAAAACTCGAGTACATACGAACTGCACATTCGAATATTTGCGCTCGCGGTAAAATTCATCGAAGAACATCGGAGGGGATTGTTCGTGATTCGACTAGTTACACATACCAGACACTAAATTCTATTAACTACATCTAAATTAACCTATATATGGGGAAGCTGCCACAACCTAGACCAAAAATGAGCTCGGGCGTGGCCAGAGCTGCAGGTTGCAGCGATGTTGGGGCGGCTCCGACTCTAGTTGTCGGAGATGTCATGTCCGCCGCCTCGAGCTTGACGACGTCGCGCTCCCGCGCCCTCGCCAGTCGCACCTCGACGAGCGCTATCGCTCGGTGCGCGTCGGCTTGCTCGACGAGGATCACCGCCTCGTGTTCTAGCTCTGACTGGCGGAGCAGCATCTCCGTCGCCATGCGTTCCTCGTCCGAGTCGTGGGCGTAGTCGTCGTCGGTGACCACGCGCGCACGCGGAGGGGATGACGAGCTCCATTCATCCGAGTCATCGGCGTAGTGGGAACGCGGAGGCGCGGGGATGCGCGAGGAGCCGCGTGAAGATCCCTCACCGGTGGCACGTGCCCTCGCGGAGATGAATCCCGCCGGCACGTACACGCGGAGCAACGCCGGCGGTGACAGCTCGCGGTTGGTCCATTTGAGGGTCGCGCGCTTCTTGGGGCCCTCCGAGCGGACGAAGGCGTGGTGGGCCTCGTCATCGGCGTCGCCGCTCCCTCCTCCAGAACGACGTCCCCTAGCCAGTAGCTGCCGCTACGCCTTGACATCGCGTGGATCTGGTGGCATACGAGCTTGAAATCGGCCGACGGAGTGGCGGCTGGCGGCAGCGCTAGAGAGGGTGCGGCAGAGAAGTGAGGGTTTAAATTCTCACTCTCACCCCGCTGTTGTATACGTACATTCATGGCCTCCATCGCGATATCCTGCGCCGTCTGCTCCTTGGATGAGGTGGCGCCGACGGACACACTTCGCGTCCCGCGCCTGTAGCGCCTGAGCCTCCGCCGGGCCGCTGCGGGATGCCTGGAACCCATCCTGGAGGAGGATGACAACTCTAATGTCGACGACGAAGCCCCCGCCGGCTCTCCCGGCGCATACCAGCTCCAGCGCCGCCGTCAATAGGTCGGTCAGAAATCGTGATTACATCGATCTAGTTAGCGCGTGATTACGCCACTTGTGTGTGTACAATCGTCAATATATCTTCTCAATCGAATTTTAATGCTACTTTGGTTGTAAATTTTCCTGTGCACAATATCAAATCTGATTTTTTTTTGCTGCTATAAATCATACTCCCTCCGTTCCTTAATATAAGGTGTATAGTTTTCTTGCACGAATATTAACATATAGGCTAAAAGAAAAAAATTCGATACTTTTAGATGTTAATACATGTAGGTGATCAATGTGAGAATAGAGGAAAAATAGGGAAATCTCGGTATCTCATCTCTCCAAATCAATTTGACTCCTAAATTATGTAAAAAATCCCATGATCCCACCATATACCTTATATTCTGGGTTTTTTTACAGAAAACTATACACCTTATATCAAGGAACGAAGGGAGTATTTGTTTTCCGTATGCTTCAATGTACTTCAACAGAGAATATATTGAGATCTCGACAAAAAAGAAACATAATAAAACGGGACAGAAGTTGCTGATGTGGATAGGCTGCATGTTGAGGGAAATAGCTTAGTGGGAGTGTCTTAGTTACATAGAATTTGTATTGTTGGACCCTATGTCCTAGAATATTCTACTATGATATTTAGATACTTATTGGGTGTCTACATACAAATAATGTTATAATACATTAATTGGCGCACCGCAATTTTAAATGTTATAAGATTAAGGGAGAAAGATCAGATTAATGGCCCAAAATAAAATAAAAATCGAATTTAAATCTTCAATTTATGGCACAAGAAGAGTGTTTATACTTATACTTATTAATTGTACACCAAATCAAATGTATCTTAGTATCTAGAAAAGATTTATTTTACCAAGAAAATCCTTAATTCAACTAGTCATAATAAGTGTTTGTTAGAAGACCTAGTTATTTTCTTATTTTTCATTTATTACGATTTTGTTTACTAAATTTCGTATCACTAAGAAATTGTCTTATAATTTGTGAAGTTAAATGTAGAAGTAAAAGACATTACTATAATCAAATGTATCTAGACTTTTAGAAAGCCGTCGCTCTTGAAAAGGGGCGCATTCCATGGGCAAAGATATTTGATCGTGGAAATGGCGTGTACGGCTTGCGCCGCCCCACTGACCTTCGGCGGGAGTGGCGCTATCTGAAAGGCTTAGTTGAACGTGCAGCTGCCCAAGGCAAGACCAACAACAAAGGTGCAGCTCCCCAAAGCAAGAACAAAGGTGCAGCTCCCTAAAGCAAGAAGAAGAAAGGTGCAGCTCCCCAGCACCACAATAAGAAAGGAGAATGCCTGTCTCAGGAAGGGGTAGCGAAGAAGAGAAGAAGAATGACCTGATAGTGTAAGTAGGAACCGAGGAAATCTTGTTGACATAACTAATGGCAACCGGTTAGCGTTTGCTAAGGGAATTGTTGCTTATAGAAATGTGGAAGTAAAAAAATCTAGTCACGTGCATTTAGGCCCGATTTCATTCAATTAACCTGCATTGCATACCTAGTGCTTCATTTACCTCATCACCAACATGACAACATGCATTTCATGTCTTCTTCACACCCGTCATTAATCATTAAGATATTTCATATACATTTGACTTGATAGTTTTTTTAAAGCCAAAAGACCTTCAAGCTGGGAGATAATACTCAAGGTTTAGAGTACCATTAAAACACCCAGCTTTGGGAACTGCTAATGCAGAATCAAAAATGGTTTGCAGACAATCGGCTAAAAGCCTAAAACCATAGCAGTTACAACAATATGAGCATCCAGATCAAGCTGGCTGGCTAGGAAGATGTCCTTTCATGGGCTTAGCTTCACTCTTCGGTTCCCCTAAGTGGCATTTTGCACTTCAGTGCTATTAATTTAGTGCTATTTAGTAAAAACTGAACAAATGCCTGATTGGCATTTTGTACTTCAGTGCTATTAAGTCGGCGCTTGGTTCGCATCCTGCCATTACAAAGACCAAATGCAAAATTATAAGTCATCACAAAAATAATGGTTTCATTGTCAGATAACCCGCATTATGAGTACCAAATGTTTGCAGATTAGGTGAAAAAGTAATTGTCGATTTGCAATGTTCTTTATTCATTGAAAATGCCAGTGAACTAGTAAGATATTTCTTGTGCATTCCTTTCGCAGTCCGAATTTTATTGACCCAGGGTCAATATTTCTAGGTCCAACCTGATCTAGATAAAAATTTGGCTCACTGCTAGCACCGACGACATTGTGTCATGGTGGATCCCTTGTGAGAGCTTCTCCCCTTGAGCGCCTCTCCCGTGTGCTGCTGGACAATCGTCATTGGACCTTAGATTAATTCGCAGTGGCGAGAGCGTTAATCTCTGATTAAACGAGCTGAGGAACTCCTTTAGGTCCGCTCTATCTCCCAGTGCATCCAAAAGATAAAAACATGGGATGCGTCGCTAACTCCGTCCGTCGGCTGCCATTGTTAAGCTATGCAAGCTCGTGGGTGGTGCAGCCTAGGCTTCCTCCACCGGCGCGGTGAGACACCTCGGCCCCGACTGGATTGTCAGTCTCCGCCCTTGCGTGGTGGGTCTGCAGCAGCAGTGCTGCCCGGCTCACCCGACATGTCTCTCCTATTAGTGCATGTGTGTTGAAGACTGGGGTCATCAAGAAGAGTTGGAGATAGGGAAGAGAGGATAACTGGCCATATTAAGTTGTAGTGCTCCAACGTGTCCCGCTTTCTCATAGAGAAAGGGTACTACCCGATTTATGATTTCCTGAACTGAAGTGTACTCAGTGAAAAGTGGAACATGTGACCCGGTCTGCCCAGCCGAGCCGTGCGTGCTAATCGATTTTCTGCTATACGTTGCACGACCATATATTTTGATCCATAGCTCGGTTTGAGGTGATTCAAATTTTTAAATTTATCTTTTCATGAAGTCTAGCCCGGAGTTTCACATTTTTGGTGATGTAGCCAATAGGTATTTGCATGTATAGGGTTGTTTCCGTGGGTTCGGTATTCCTCGGGAATCTAACCGCATCGAGTGTGAGTGTGTTCTAAAACCACCAGGAGCCTGTCTTCATGGAAAAGCTAACCCCTATCTATGATCATTCCTTGCGATACTAGTTCCGTTTGTCTTATATTTGCTATGCTATATTTATGTCTATTTTTGTATACTTAGAAATGTCATGACTACCATAGTTCCTTTGTGCATGCTATTACTCATGGATTATTGAGATATTGTCTTGTTGCTGGACTAACCCACCGAATGTGTGGACTTGTTGTTGATTAGACTTGACTAGATGAAACACCCCTAGGTTCGGTCCATAGTGACACTAATCTGAACCTTGGAAGCAGGAACAATGTTGTTTATGGACACCTTGGCCTAGTAGGTTGACAAGCCTTGTCAATTAATCTCAAGTGTTAGTCTGAATAAATCAGTGTCTAGTTTAGTTAGACTGTCAGGTTCAGTCATTAGACAGAGTTGTGGGAAAGGGCATATCTCTATCTACAAATGATGTTCGTTGGATGGCTGTCTTGTCTGAATTATACAACCTAGTAAGCACAACGTGTCCCGCTTTCTCGTAGGTAGACACCCTTCTACCATGATATTATCAAGGACGAACTTTAGCACTTACGTGCCATATTCCATCCACTCCCTGGGACGAAGAAGCCACAAAGAGTAGTAATAGTGCCAAAAGACGTATTTCATGTAGCATGTCGCAAGAGTGATTCTAAAATAAGCAAGCCACTCATCTAGTCTTGGACCAGAGCTTAAATACCACAAGATAGTTCTAGGGAGAATTTATTGGCATTTATATATTTTAATTCCAAATATTTATCTCGCATGTCACAGCTGGAAAATATTTAGTTTTCCTTATTGTTTCCATATCTCAAGGAAATTTATTATTATCGAGCTGTGAAGATCTTCCATATATCTAAAATAATTAATTTTCTTGATTAAAACATAATTCCCATATATCTTTTCAATATCTCCATAAAAATTAGTTTTCATGATGAAATGATATGCTCCAGGGGGAAATTTCTATCTGGCCCGCTCCACAGAATGTGTCATTAAGTATAGCGTTCTGCTGAAATCTGGCGGGTCATCCGTTCACCACATAGAATTTTTTACTTTTCTCATGCAGAACAATATATTATTATTATTATTAGAGTGAATTCCACTTTTTACCCGCTATTTATGCATTTGGAACACTAATTACCCCATTTAGTAGAAGTTGTACTCGAATGTCCCATTTAAGAAAATCCTGAGCATGATTTTGCCCCATTTTAGCAATTAACACGTGTTCTTGGATAAGGCCGACATGTTAGGACGATGTGCCGCAACAAAATATGTCAAGATCGGAGGACGTCGTTGCCGATCATATATACCCTTCTCTGCACCAAATGTTCTATTCTTTGTTGCCATCTCGATAATTTCGAGGTTCAATCGTCATGTCACACCTTGCCCAATAGATATGCATCAGAAACACTACAAGAAATGTGTTTACTTGTGACCTTCTTATAGTGACGGAGAATGAAATCGTCATACATATATGACGATTTTGCACAATAAGGTCATATGCCATTTGAAGAGGTCAAAACCCTGTATATTTACGACGTTTTGTATTAGAATTGTCGTAATTTCATCGAATGAAATCGTCATAATCTATACAATACATCTTATGCGCTTACTTGTAGCCTATTATGACGAATTTAAATTGTCATAGTGTCTAAATTCGGATTTATTGATATGACTAGTCGGTCACATCAGCAATTGGGTATGTGTGTCATGTCTACATATCATTTTTTTTGCATACGTGGCTTGTCCACTTGTATTTTGCCACAACCAAACAACCTGAGAGGCAGGACCCACCGTGACCTGGCAGCCAGGTCCCACCGCAACCTGGCAGCCAGGCCCCACCCGCGACCTGGCAAGCAGGACCCATGCCATTGGGAGAATTCCATAAAAATAGGTCGAGTATGGGAGTCGAACCCGCGACCTCCACCTCTCTCCCTGTCATACCAACCACTATACCACACATTCTTTTGCCACATCAGCAATTGGGTATGTGTGTCATGTCTACATATCATTTTTTTTGCATACGTGGCTTGTCCACTTGTAGTTTGCCATAACCAAACAACCTGGCAGCCAGGCCCCACCCGCGACCTGGCAGCCAGGTCCCACCGCAACCTGGCAAGCAGGACCCACGCCGTTGGGAGCATTCCATAAAAATAGGTCGAGTATAGGAGTCGAACCCGCGACCTCCACCTCTCTCCCTGTCGCACCAACCACTACACCACACGTTCTTTGTTGTAAACAAAATGCGCCAGCCCCATATAAACTTCATCTCGTCTCTTGGGCCTAAGCCCAAACAAACAGTGTCCTCCTTTTTTGAGTTTGGCCCACCTATCATTGAGCTAGGCTAGCTTCACATGAGTGCAAAATGGCTAACCACAACACTGGCCAGTCAGCATCTCTAGGCCCACCAGTCATTCTGTGCGGCTCACTTTGTCTAAGGTGAGAAAAGCTTCTTTTTCTTGTATTTGATTTGGTTTAAAATTCTAGAAAAAGATTTTATGTGGCATTATTCATATCTTTTTATTGGTAAGTTAAAATAAAAAGTTATATATATATATAAATTGAGCAGAAAATTATGAATATCACATCTATAATTAATTATGGATAATTAATATTCAAAATCTTTTTAAATCTTTAGAAATTACTTAAATCTTGCATAATTCATAACTTTTACTTTGTAAATCAGAATTTGACAAATAATATATCTAATCGATCAGCTAGACGAGATCGGTCCAACTATGCATTCAATACTTGAAATTGAATAATACATCATGGAGAACTTGAAAAATGGAAAATGCCTTTTTGAAATTTTTTATGCCCGTTTCAAACTATGGTCTAACTTGCATTGGAGTCTCGCTAGGTAATGAGTCTCGCTAAACTTGCATTGGATCCCTAAAGAAACATCATATTGTGAGTCTAAAAATGATTTTTGCAAAAAATCACGAGCAACAGATCATATACATGTAGTTCAAATCAAACCCACCTCCTCCCAATTCGGCAGACATTTGCCTTTTTCACGAGGGGTGGACCGAAAGGTTTGAGATACCCCAGTTATGACATTGTCCATGTAATATGGTATAGTATTTTTGAAAAATGGGATGGTACCATTTTGAAGCTTTCATTTTGTGGTCGCTTCACAAAACGCCCCGTTTGTTGGCACTCGGAAAATGAAAAATGGATTTTCCGTGTGACGAAAAGAAAAACTTCCTCCTGCAACATTGTTCTCCATCCCAAGATACACATGTGTGCATAATATGGCCATATTATCACAAACTATGCCGCGATTCTGACCATAACATTGGTCATTTGGCTCGAAAGCCATGAAACCTCGAACATGATATGTCAATTCTGAGAAGGGTTTTTTGAGACACTTGCAATATACCAAGTTTATTATTTTTCCTTGCAAATATGTCACATAATAAGACACCATGCGAAGGATTTGCATTGATCGGACCGTTTTTGATTTTTTTATGCCCGTTTCAAACTATGGTCAAAACGACTTTCATGAAGGTTCATAGCTAGGGGACGAGACTCGCTAAACTTGCACTAGATCTCTGAAGAAACATGATATTGTGAGTCTAAAAATGATTTTTGTCACGAGCACCAGATCATGTACATGTAGTTCAAATCGGACCCACTTCCTACCGATTCGGCAGACATTTGTCTTTTTCACAAGGGGTGGACCGAAAGGTTTGAGATACCCCAATTAGGACATTGTCCATGTAATATGGTATAGTATTTTTGAAAAATGGGATGGTACCATTTTGAAGCTTTCATTTTGTGGTCGCTTCACAAAACGCCCCGTTTGTTGGCACTCGGAAAATGGAAAATGGATTTTCCGTGCGACGAAAAGAAAAATTTCCTCCTGCAACATTGTTCTCCATCCCAAGATGCACATGCATGCATAATATGGCCATATTATCACAAACTATGTCGTGATTCTGACCATAACATTCGTCATTTGGCTCGAAAGCCATGAAACCTCGAACATGATAGGTCAATTCTGAGAAAGGTTTTTTGAGACACTTGCAATATACCAAGTTTATTATTTTTCCTTGCAAATATGTCACATAATAAGACACCACGCGAAGGATTTGCATTGATCGGACCGTTTTTGAATTGTTTATGCCCGTTTCAAACTATGGTCAAAACGGCGTTCATGAAGGTTCATAGCTAGGGGATGAGACTCGCTAAACTTGCACTGGATCTCTGAAGAAACATGATATTGTGAGTCTAAAAATGATTTTTTTCGAAAAATCACGAGCACCAGATCATGTACATGTAGTTCAAATCGGACCCACTTCCTACCGATTCGGCAGACATTTATCTTTTTCACGAGGGGTGGATCGAAAGGTTTGAGATACCCCAATTAAGACATTGTCCATATAATATGGTATAGTATTTTTTAAAAATGGGATGGTACCATTTTGAAGCTTTCATTTTGTGGTCGCTTCACAAAACGCCCCGTTTGTTGGCACTCGGAAAATGGAAAATGGATTTTCCGTGCGACGAAAAGAAAAACTTCCTCCTGCAATATTGTTCTCCATCCCAAGATGCACATGCGTGCATAATATGGCCACATTATCACAAACTATGCCACAATTCTGATCATAACATTGATCATTTGGCTCGAAAGCCATGAAACCTCGAACATGATAGGTCAATTCTGAGAAGGTTTTTTGAGACACTTGCAATATACCAAGTTTATTATTTTTCCTTGCAAATATGTCACATAATAAGACACCACGCGAAGGATTTGCATTGATCGGACCGTTTTTGAATTGTTTATGCCCGTTTCAAACTATGGTCAAAATGGCGTTCATGAAGGTTCATAGCTAGGGGATGAGACTCGCTAAACTTGCACTGGATATCTGAAGAAACATGATATTGTGTGTCTAAAAATGATTTTTGCAAAAAATCACGAGCACCAGATCATGTACATGTAGTTCAAATCGGACCCACTTCCTGCCGATTCAGCAGACATTTGTCTTTTTCACGAGGGGTGGACCGAAAGGTTTGAGATACCCCAATTAGTACATTGTCCATGTAATATGGCATAGTATTTTTGAAAAATGGGATGGTACCATTTTGAAGCTTTCATTTTGTGGTCGCTTCACAAAACGCCTCGTTTGTTGGCACTCGGAAAATGGATTTTCCGTGCGACGAAAAGAAAAACTTCCTCTTGCAACATTGTTCTCCATCCCAAGATGCACATGCGTGCATAATATGGCCATATTATCACAAACTATGACGCGATTCTGACCATAACATTGGTCATTTGGCTCAAAAGCCATGAAACCTCGAACATGATACGTCGATTCTGAGAAGGTTTTTTGAGACACTTGCAATATACCAAGTTTATTATTTTTCCTTGCAAATATGTCACATAATAAGACACCACACGAAGGATTTGCATTAATCGGACCGTTTTTGAATTGTTTATGCCCGTTTCAAACTATGGTCAAAACGGCGTTCATGAAGGTTCATAGCTAGGGGATGAGACTCGCTAAACTTGCACTGGATCTCTGAAGAAACATGATATTGTGAGTCTAAAAATGATTTTTGCACCCACTTCCTGCCGATTCGGCAGACATTTGTCTTTTTCACGAGGGGTGGACCGAAAGGTTTGAGATACCCCAATTAGGACATTGTCCATGTAATATTGTACAGTATTTTTGAAAAATGGGATGGTACCATTTTGAAGCTTTTCTTTTGTGGTTACTTCATAAAACGCCCCGTTTTGGCGCTCGGAAATAGAAAAGCCTTTTTATGCAACCAATCAAATCACAGGAAACAGCCTCCCACGGATCTCTATCTCGTCCTGATCTGGACCGTTCAAAGGGCATCCAACGTGTGGTGGATCACCAGAAGAAGCACACTCGTCGCGGCCTCAACCCTCGGCAACTCCCCACGCACGCGACACCCTGGCTCCAAACCCTAGCATCCTCCGTTTTGTGCCGCCACCACCTCCTGCCTGGCTAGCCGCCGCTCCAGAGACCTTGCGCGCGGATCTCTCCTCTCCCCCGGCACCTTCCCAGCCAGCCGCCGCTCCTCCCACCTCGAGCGCGGCTATCTCCTCTTCCCCGGCACCTGCCCAGCCAGCCGCCTCCAAGGTAATCTCATGGCCAGCACAAAGAGGAGAGAGGATCTCGCCGGGCCTCACCAACCCGCCCGTTCTCGTCCTTCTCGATCTCGGGATCTGGTTGTCGCTGGAGTTGCTCCACCTCTTCCACCTCTCTCTCCCAACCTCCTAATTCTACTCATCTATTGAATCAGGAACCAACGCTTCTCAAGTCATCCACGATGCTGTCACCCACTAGAGGCTCTGCATCCTCCCGTAGTAGCCTCTCCGTGCGCCAGGCCTTGCTGACGAGGACCCGACGATCGTCACTACAGGTCATGCTCGCCGCGGTCCATGGATCCTCCCGCATCCACCGTCGCCACGTCCAGCTCCTTCACGAGCGAAGTGCCGCCTCCAGCCGAGGAGGAGCACGAGGCTAGTTCATCACGGAGGAGACTCCACAATGCCATAATCTACACCGCCTCCACTTCTCCTCCCAGGTGTGTTTGATCTCTGATCTCGGTAATCTCCATTAACTTGACCTAGGATAATCTCCATACTAGGATAATATCTTTATTTGTGCATAAAACAAGTTAATCACTATGTTTTGTTGTAGTAGATCCTAGTTGAGTTTTGTTGTTTAGTATGTTGATCCTAGATGAGAAACAGAGGCTCTGGTGCTGCTCTGTTTGGCAATGGTTGTAGCTATGTACTCTCTCATGTTTTATTTGGCTGTTCATATGGTGCCTGAGACAGTGGAAGTTGTGTCCAACTTAGGTTTCTGTTGCTCTGCTTCAGTCTATAGGTTAAATCTTTTGTTCTTTTTATTGACTTGTTGATGTGCTCTCTTTCATAAATTGATTATATTTTTTAGTCATTACTTTCTGCGGATGGATAACATGGACTATCTAGATTCCATAGTTAGTGGTTTCCTCAAATGTCATTGTTTGTAGAAGTAAAATTTATAATGCAATCAATTTGTACGGTGACAGTGTAAAGCTTATTTTTTTGTTTGTTCATACTACTAGTAGTTTCTGTTTCAATCATCACTAAGGTTTTCTTGCTAACATATTGAAGCTATCGGTGCCCGTGGCTTTTTGGTGCATGCACGCTGCGAACTGAGACATGTGCTCCTGCTCCTGATCCTGCCATGTTGTGCTGGTTTCTAGCCTGGTGGTGCTCCTGCTGTGCTAGAATTGTGGCATGGTCCTAGAATTGCGGTGCTGGTCTCGCTTTCCATTGTGGTGGTCTCAATATTAATGTGCTATGTGTGTTTGTTTTCTTGGTTATTCAGTGTTGGGCATAATTGCATGATTTCTTATCTCCTGTTAAGCATGATCTAGTGTTATATCCATCTGTCATAGACTTGCAAAGCAAAAAAATCTGATTAGGCATGGAATGAATTTCCACACATGTTTGTGTTGATAATGAAATTTCTGGTGCCAAATAGCATCTTTGTTAATGTGATCATGCATGCTCTTCTAAAATTGATGCTCCTCTCATTGTTAATTGTTCATCAATACTTAGTTCTTAATTTGTACAAAATTAATTTCCACCTCTAATTGCTTTGCTTAATGGCATCTGAATTTTCTTCTAGATGTAGTACCTGTAAACAGTTTGTAGATATCAGTGTCACCTTATTAGTGTTCTTGCAAACATATTTTGCTTTCGGATCTCTATTTTGTTGCGTCTACTGTTGTTAACATGTATCCATTGTTCTGAGATGAGATGCTCGGTCTTTTAGTTACTTCTCAGTGTTCTATGTTTGGACCGGTCCGCTGGTGCTGCTGATCTGGATTGGACCGGAGGACGGCGTCCTGGTTCCCTTCTTCCTTGACATTGCCTTCGTCCCCGTCTTCTCGGAAGGTAAGTCTGTGTTCTGCTTGTTGCTTTCACTTGTTCTGTTTGTGCTGCTTGTTGCGGAGTCCTATATGTTTATTGCACCTACTGGCCTAGAGCTTATATCTACATGTTTGCACAGACAAGAATTGATTCAATGAAACCATCTTGCCTAGAGCTTATATCTACATGTTTTTTGCTGATATTTACTTTGTTTGCTTGTTCTTCTCTGATTCATGTAATGGTTCTACTATGGTTCATGTAGGCTAGAAATTTTGCTGATAGATTTGTTTTGAATTATGTTCCTAACTGTTCTATTTTAATATGCAGATGTTTGCCTTCATAAATCTCAGCATATCAAAAAGGGTCTTTCCTATCATCTACCAGCTGGAGTTCAATGCCTCGTTCAGTAAAACAATTTCATTGGAGCTAGTTTAATAGCTATTTTATGTCTATAGTTTGTAAGCGTTACATGTATGGTTCACAAGATACATGTATGTGAACAATTATGCATTATTGTAATGTATTTGATCTCCCTTTCGGTGAAATTATATGTGCCGATTGCTACTATTTGGCTTAAATTCACTGTTAATGTATTCTTTGAAAGGCCTCCGTGGACCTCATAGTAACTGCATCTAAATAGGCCATGGCCCAAACTGAATTGGACGGGAACAATGCAAAATTCAGTAAATAAAAAACCAAAATAGTTGAGAAAAGTATTATAAAAGGCTAGGCCCGAAAAGATATAGATTGTCAAAAGCCCAAGGCCCTAAAAGAAGCAGATTTAAAAGGTAAGGCCCAAAAAAAGGAAAAGGCTAGGGTCGTTGGGCTCAGCCCAGTTAGGCCACCAAAACGGACTGGGCTGATTTCGACTTATGACGATTTAATTTCGTCGCAATTTTGCCACGTAGGACTTGCCACGTAGGATCTGACGTGGTCTAGACAAACTGCTGGTGACGATAATGGATCGTCATAGAGGGTATGACGATCTAATATCGTCATAGTGTATTATGACGATTTCGCAAAAAACATCGTTATGTGTAATTACTGACGCTCAATTTTTGACGATATGTTTTACGTCATAAGATCGTCATATATTATAGACAATGGCGATTCAGTGACGAAAATAGAGGGTCATGTATCAGCAGATTTCTTGTAGTGAAAATGAGGGTTTAAAATTTACGAACATGGTAATTTAGATGAATTTTCACTACATAGGTTAATTAGTGTCATAAATGGACAAGTAGAGGGTAAAAAATGGAATTCACTCTTATTATTATTGTAATAGAAAGAACTACATCTCTGTACTTATATAGTGGTACCAATACAATCTCAAGAAAACAAAGTCTAGTTATATATTTCCAAAAAACCTCACCAAACAGTAAACAACAAGAGACATGAATTTGAGTAATATTCCCTCTGTTTCATAATATAAGATGTTTTAGCTTTGTGAAAAAAGTGTATCTAGACCTATTTTAGTATATAAGTTCACTTATATTCGCTTCGAATCTACACACCAAAAATAGTCTAGATATACTTCTTTCACAAATTTAAAACATCTTATATTATGAATCGTAGGGAGTACTAAAGTAGAAACAATTTCCCAAAACCAAGATCAAGCTATCTAGAAGTCCATGTCCGGGTGCTGAGCCCTGAATTTCTTGAGCATCTCCTCCTTGTGCACGTCATCACTGGTCGGGAGACCCATCTGCTTCTGGCGCTGGTCGAACATCATCTTCTCCACGGTTTGCCTCGTCTCAGGATCAAGATCAGAGATCCTGCTAGTCTCCGGTTGCGCACGCCGAGTATCAATCTCAGGCTCACCGGTTTCGATTCGATTAGTTTCCTCCCGCACTCGCTTGTCGAGATCTCAGATTGGAGCGGGCGGTTTCGGATGCAGATCGACGAGTTGGCGAGGCTTTTAGGCTTAGTTTATATATATTGAGACCTAGCTTTAGAGCTGCCGCCCGGTCTGGTGGACGATTCTTTAAGACTCCGGAGTGGATTTGGAGTCGTGCCAACTAAGATCGACGTCTAATCGAATTATTATTGTGTTTCCTTCCAAAACATACTTCGTCACAAAATCAGATTTTGGTTTTGGCCCCGGATCGGACCATGTGAAAAAGAAAACTTTTCAGCCATATCTCGTCCGCGAAGTATTTGTAGAGTACTTCTAGCTTTCTCCCAGAGTCAAACTATTTAAACTTTCACTTAAGTTTAAATAAAAACAAAAACAATATTTATGAAACCAAATAACTATATGATTAAAAATATAAGACATTATTAACTAATAATATTCGCTCTGTCCCGAAATAAACAGAATTTTTTCTAAGGAATATACTAATTTAGTTTGGACGGAAGCACACCATATCTACACAAAGTTGCATCACTTAATTTAGACGGAGAAATACTAATTTGGTGGCACAATTATTGGTATATTTTTGTGTCCACATGCTTAAACTTTAAATCCAAAAAATTAGAAGTACATTTGCTAGGCTTGATCCGCAGCCTAGCAAAAACAAAAAGGAGGAAAGAGGAAAAAAAGAGAAGTCCTGATAGAACGATCAATTTCTTGGAGCTGCAGCGCAAACCACAGCCAAAGACAACTCATGCATGAGTCCACATTCTCCAAAAGTGATACACCCAATAAGAAAACTATGCATAAGCGCCGTCCTCGCTCGATCAAACATATTAAGTTTTCACCATGTCATTGCCAGAAACAACCAATTAAGGTCAGAACTTGGGCTTTTACCATGAAAGATAAGACTCAGTACTCGGACAGTGACGATGACCTGCCTTGCCGAGACCATTGGTCAAGTCATGAATCACCAAGCATGTTTTCATCTCCTCAAAAACTCAGTCCGCCATTACTAGTACACAAATCTCTTCCACCTTGACATTCTCCGCCATTGTTTAAACCATGGAAATCGAAACAACGACTTATTCCTTGATGTTAATAGAAAACGGAGCTTCCCGCCACACTGTCCTAATAACGCACGGGCTGATAATAAGGACCCACGCGGCTGGGTCCCATCTTATCCAGCAATCTGCAGGCATATGCACCAAATGGAGATCTCTGGCGGAGCATTCTAGAATTCGCCAATGGCCAGATCATTGAGGACCAGCAACAAGTAGATCACTCCCTTTGCGTGAGAAGAACCTTAGGACCGCATGCCCTCATGGCGCCAGTCATATCAAATGAAGAGAAGGCATCTGCTGATCCACACGCCCGCAGCAGCCACCCGAAACATGCCTAGATCTATCCCTGAGGCCTAGATCAGAACCATCGCCGCCGTCAGAGCTTCAATGCCATGCGGGAAGTGTGGGGCCTATGGATCCGCCTAGACGGGAGTGATCGGGGAGGGTTTTGGGAAGGAAAATTTCCAAGCCTGCCGAGATAAGATACACATATGTAGCAGATTCACTCGACTTTTTTTCGAAATGGAGGGTGCGACCCCCGGCCTCCGCATTGGAAAGATGCATACGATCTTTATTGCTTTATTATTGAATGATCAACAAATAAACGACAAAGTACATACATCATCAAACCCGAAGCCACCACACAACACCTACAAACTCGACAATGCACGAAAATCATGTCAACGGGGCTGCTCTATGCACAAAAACAGAACAAAGACACTCCACCAACTAGGGACCGAAAACAATCGTACACCCCGAGATGCCCTCTAGGAGAGTCGAGAGTTATATACAGATTAGCAGACTCTTAGCGGAAACCTTGTGTGCACACCACAGAAGCCTTCACCACCATCGAACCTCTGAACATTTTTCATGGTTAAGTTCTGAAAGAAAATGTGCCCTAGAGGCAAATAAAAGGAGTTTATTATACACATTCTATTAGTTTATAATAGTTTTATGCCATGCTACAACTATATCAATAAGGAAACATTGATATAGGTGTGATATATAAACAAACCCAAATCTCTAGTAGCCTCTATTCAACTAGTTCATTGATCAACGGATGGTCAAAGGTTTCGTGACCATGTTGGTGCCTCAGCACCTAATTGACAATGAAGCTATCTCATTGGAGAATGAGATAATGAACACCATTACGCAGATGATTGTTGCAACACGACCATATCACAAAGTTCAAAGTTCAAAATTGCAAATTGTCAGGAACATAGTGACTTGTTCCTCAGACTGTAAGACCATATCAAATCATTATTTCCCGATGTTACTTTGATGGAACTTAACGTTACTCAGTGAAATGATGATCATAAGGGTGTTGTTGGGTATCCAGAGGAATAGGTTGAGGAGACTGCGTCAAGAGCAGGATTTGTATATCCGTGTGATGGAAGATACTCTGGGCCCACTTGGATAAGTTATATCAAATATATTGATCAACATGTGATTGGATCACGGGATATCACTTATCGGTAAGAGTTTAAAGTAGCATTGTCGGTAACGAGATTGAACCCGACATGGAGATGTCTATGATCAAATATCGGACAATGTAAGTATCGTAGAGACAAAAGGAACATAACATATAATGTTTCAGGTTCGAAACGATGAAGAATTGTGAGTGTCATGGGGGGCACATGTGCATCTTGGCTACCTCTGTGCTCACTAATGGAGATTATGTCTATGGCATTTCCGAACTATAGGGACACACGCTTAAGGGCTTTACGACGCGTGGAGATCTTCCTGTAATAGGGAATCCTGAAAGAGATGGAAGAGATAGAAACTAGAAGTGTTCCGGGGAGATCCGAAGTTGTTCGGAGAGAGAAAGGAATAAGAAAAATGACTGAAAAGAGTTTCAAATAAATATGAATTTGAATATATATTTATTATATGCTAATTTTGAATTAATATATTCTAAATAATATTTAAATTAAGATTTATAAAAACAACTTTCTTATTAGGTCAAATTCTCGGAGTGAATTGATCTAGGAAAAATGCTGCAGAAAATAAAAAGGAAACATCAAAAGGGATGTGTGATTTGATCATCCTAGGCCCACGTGGGCGGTGAATAATAGCCGCCGCACGAGGCGGACCGGAGCAGCAAGCTGCCCGCTCAACCCGGCCCAGGCGAGCTCACGGGGAGCTGGCGCGGTTGTTGGTCCACATGCGACCGTCGCTGGCCCACCCAGCGCTCGCGCTAGGGGCGCTAAGGCCCACCCGGGGCAGGGGCGTTGAAATACTTCCCTCTCTCTCTAAAGTTTCCTCTTCTATTGCGTGGTCACAAGGATGGACCATGTAGGCAAGGTGTTCTGTTATGCGGCACGCCGTTGCGCTTCCGGGATTTCAGCCAGGAGGTCTACTTCCGCAACCTCAGCGATATCCAAGACCAGGAGTCACCGTCTTGTACCGTATGCATGTGGTAACTCGGTTGGGTATTGAAGTTTTCGGGCCATCGTACGAGGATAAGGACAAGGGATGACTTGCGAGGAGCTCTCCTTAAAGTCGGACGAGTATGACTACATCATCCGTGCTTCTGCATGAGAGTAACGCTCTCTCGGTCTTTAAGGGTACGTTACCACTGTCTTTCTCCGTTAGTGCATTACTAGTAGATAGATCTTGTGCATTCGGGGTTTCTTCCGCTTAGCATAAGTTTTTTGATTTTTTGCATCGAACCCCAACAGTGGTATCAGAACAAGATCTATGCGTAGTATGCTAGTATAGACTAGACACATATAGAAGTGTGGGCATTGATACTCTAGTTGTTACCTTCCCACGTGTATTTGTTTATATCACGGTACCGTGAGATGAAGCGGCTCGGACCGACCTTACGCGTAATTTTACGCGAGACTGGTTCCACGGTCAACATATGGCTTGTACCGTATAAGTGGGTCGCAGGTGTCTGTCTCTTTCATAGTAGTTGATATAGAATCTACAAAGAAAGGCCCCGCAAGGGGTGCAATATATAAACTATTGTATCCATGTTGTGTTTGGAAGTTCGTAGGTAGAAGCGTTCTATTGCAAAAGCCTTAACAACCACGTAAAATCTACAATAGATAAAGTAGAGGCATCTAACTTTATGTAGCAGGGAGGAATTTGTGATGTAATATAGTTAAAGTCATGAAGAAGGTAAGGTACTTTAATGTTCATATTGATAAGAAGTATATTAATAGTCATCGTGATGATGAACGACAAGACCGGTGGGGTCATGGACTTGCCGCCGAAGCTAGCCGCCTGATGGAGATAATGCTAGTGCACCTGATGAAGATCATGGAGCAAGAAGACAATTATGTCACATCATATTTTGATTATATATTATTTAATCTTTATGTGCATCCTGTTTTGAGTGCTGATATTAGATACACAACAATAACGATCTTTAATTTGCTAGAGTGGAGATTTAGCGCACATGGGCCCCAGTGATCCTATTTTAATAAGAAAACAAAAATCATATTTACAAGTTTCACAAAAATCTTAAAATAAATCGGAATGTAGCCAGTGATGTATATAAAATACTTGCAAAGAATTAATCGAAAATTGAAAATAATGTGCATTTTTTCGATACACAAAATTGACAAACTATAGATCTGGGTATAGTGATTTCAAATCCATAAAAAATCCAAACTTCGTCATTTTTTTGTAACTCGGAATACAAAATTTCTCCAGTTGACATTTTACACGTTTATAGGATCCATCGTTACCTACTTCTAAGATTTTGTTTCAATTATTTTTAAAATTGTGAATATAGTTTTAATTTTTTTTAATATAGAGAGAGCACTAGAGCTTGGGAGGCAAAATGGCTTTCCAAATTAACTAAGCTACTGCTAAACTAAACAAGCACGTTTTGTTTGTGCATGACAAACGTGTTATAGTAGCTACGCTACGTTGCTACGTGTGTCCACGTGCCTATGATTGGTGAAAGAAAGGTGTATACGTGGCCCAATCGAAAGAAACAAAAATGGAAGGAAAATAAGTAAATAGAAACTGAAGGGCGCACGCGGGCACAATTTTTTTTAAAAGTCAAACTATAAAAAGTTTGACCAAAATTTTCAAAATATATAAAAAATATTACATTATATAGCTACCATATAAAGATATGTTTCATGATGTACCAACGGGTATAGATTTTGTATTGTAAAAATTAATATTTCTTAAAAAAACTTAAAAAATTAGAAATAATTATAACCCTTAAACTTTGGAACGAAGGATGTATTTAAATATATGGAAATCTAGACAAATAAAGACTTATTTTTGGGAAAACAATATTTAATAAACTGGAGCTAAAGGCACGTTTTGCTTGCGTGACAAACGTGTTAGAGCACCCCGACTCGTTGGACGCTTCCAGTCTAAAATCCGGATATATTTTGGTCTAAACTAGTATTCGGCCTTGTAACGCCGAGTTTTCCACTCGCATTTTCAGACAAGTTTCCGCGTTTGCTAAAATACAACAAATTTCGGCAAACTTTGGACGAATATACGCGGTTTTGTGCGAACTTTGGGCGAATACGGGCGAATTTTAGGTGAATATGATCGAATATAAATGGTTTTTGGCGAATATGGGCAAACTTATATGGACGATCAAAAGGGACAAAAATTAAAGAAATATAAGTATGCTCCGAGCCGCCGAGAGAGGCCTCGAACCCATCGCTGAATAGCACGGCGACTCTGATGTCGACGACGAAACCCCCGCGGGGCGACCCGGCGCATACAGAAGCAGGAGCTCTAGCGCCCCCGTCAATCGGTCGGTCCGAAATCATGATTACACTCGGCCTAGTTAGCGCGTGATTTGCACTGGCCGTACGGGTCACTGGTGCGTATCTGTAAGATATGTTGTCCAGTGTTGCGCATGTTGTACTCCCAACGTCTTAAAATAGATTTTTCAAATTTATTAAAATTTAAATAAATCTAGTTATTATTTAGTATATAGATTACTAGATTTATTTAAATTTTAAAAAAAATTAAGACATCAAAATATACGACTCGATTATTCTTTGGCAAATCACCAATACGATCTTCTCAAGAGTCGTATGTGCGGTCTAATGTCGAAAGAGACTCAATTCTGAACGGTCTTGGTGTACACACATACAGTACTAACCTGTCATGTCAGTGAAGATCACCTTCTTGCAGACAGACAGTACGCATGCTCTGCTCTCACCCTGAAACTCTGCTCTGCTCTCTATTCTATACGCGAGAAACATACTCATCACATGCCGTTTTCACCGTCAATTTTGCAGTAAACCTTTCTGTTCTGTGCCGTCCATGTTCTCAGCTGAATTGTAATGCTACTATGGTTGTAAATTACGCTAAAACGTGTCCAATCTGAATTTCTGTCCCCCTTTAAATCATATTCGTTTTTTTTGTATGCTTCAGTGTACTCCAACAGAGAATATATAGCAAATAAAGAACCGTGGTAAGCTATTGTTCTGTTTTATGACTAAAGTTTGGTGGATGAGGACAAAGCAGGAGAAATCCAGTTGAACTGAAACAAGGAGTCTATATTTTGTTAGATGATCTATACTTGTCCTCTGTATCCATTTATTCCTTCCATCAAATTAACTTTGTTCATCTAACCACACAAATATGTATCTAACTCTACTTCAGCGTGACCTATACGAATGAACCTGTGCTTGATCGGAGGACTATGGTTCAGACATTTTGAAGATAATCAGATCTCAAGGGTACAAGATCAAAGAAATTGAACATATCACAAGATAGAACAAACTTATTATCATCCACAATGAAACTAACTAGCTAGTGCAACCACCTGGGCCCCCATAGTAGAACATGTTGCCTTGTACGCCAAACCGAAATACACCAGTTTGATAGCACGTTTGTCTCCCAAAAGCATGAAGGCTATCCCCTAGAGGATCGTAGCCTCCACCACTCGTGTCAACAAGCTGGACATTACGAAAAGATGCCGCTGAATCGCTTTTTGGCCACTGCCCATTGCCCATTGGTGGACTAATCGCCCCGTTGTCGGATATAGCACACCCACCCCATGCGACATAGGAAGAACGGTCTTGCATGTTGGTAACAAGACTTTTTGGCCAATATCCTACGGCACTAAGCTTGTTGATATCATGTCCGAAGTACAGCCACCAATCGCCATCTTGCTTATTCTGAAGTTTCAATTAAAAAAATAACATCTACATCAGAAGGTATTAAAAAGAAACACTTACGATGTAATGCCATCCACTACAAACATGTTTTAACTCCGTATTCTGGCGCATTTTCAACGGACGGAACTTTGTTTATCCAGTTACCACGTTTTGAAATCATACCTTATATATCTTTAGTGTAATATTCGTTGGTCCATTAGATGTCTCCAGAACATCCCCAGGTGTAATAGGAGCAAAATTTACAGGTACAAATCCGTCACACTTCAAATTCGCACACCCATCCTTCCCATCGGTCTTCCGTGCAAATGAAAAATTATATAGTGAGAACACATTATTTAAACACATGTCTTTACGAAAATAAAATAGTGTACTAATTCACATAGAAATGTTGTACCCAATATACATAGAAATGTGTTTTGCTATCTCCGTAAGTATCAGGATATACCTGTAAAAAAGTATATGGTTAGCTTACTGATAACATAAAAAGTAAAATAGAGACACACTTTACCTCCCATCCAGCTTGAACTTTCATCCTAGAGTTTATGTAGTCACCGACCCAGATATTTGCTCCAATTGCTTTTCCCTTCTCCAAATTTGGAAGACCATAAACATCAAACGTCGCCATAGCACCAGCATATTTGAGTTGTGATGAACCGTATCCACAACACTGCAGTTGACAAGGGTTGTGTCTTAACTAACATGAGTCATCATTGAATCCTTATAAATAATATGATATCAATATTAAATATTATTGGTGCATAGTGCATATTATAATTCCAACACTTGAAAAGGTATGTATGCAAAACATGCTCGCATTTTCATAACGGGATGGAAAAAACAACCCTCACATTTTTCCAGTTTCTCATGATCAAGTCACCGGGAGAGATGCGTTTTGGGGAAGAAATATAATGCCATGGCCTGATAGGCATACCACCGTATGTTGGATATGAGAAAATCTTTGTTGATGACTCATGTCTCAATGAAGATATTTTAATTATTAACTCGTTGCATCGCACGTAAATGATCTAAAGAAAAAATTCACAATCCAACCTTGTGTAATAACACATATAGGGAGATGGCATGGCTATCCTTTACAAATTTTAAGACTGACTATTCTTTTATAATATTGGATTATTTGTGATCTTAGATTACATATGGGTGACTTAGTGGCTTAGTTGAATCAAGATCCTAGCATGGAAAAAACATAACAGGTACATGTTCTAATTACAGAAAAACATACTATTGCTAAATTAGCATTCTCACTTAAATTTGTTAGCCTTGAAAAAATAATACTCACTTAAATTTGTTAGCATTCCCACTTAACAGATCCTAGCATGGAGTATTAGATTCAAAATAGAAATTGTACATATAAATAACTAATAAAAAACATATAGTTGATGGAAAATCTAACTAGTAATTGTATGTCCCTAGATCAAAGAAATAGTTTCAATCCAGCGGTAGTAGTAGTAGGTAGACACGCTCTACCATAATATTATCAAGGATGAACTTTAGCACTTACGCGCATTATTCCATCCACTCCCTGGGATGAAGAAGCCACAAAGAGTATTAGAAGTGCCAAAAGGCGCAGATCATGTAGCATGTTGCAAGAGTGATTGTGAATATCGGTAAGCCACTCATCTAGTCTTGGAACAGAGCTTAAATACCACAAGATAGAGATAACATACACCCTTTACTAGGGAGAATTTATTGGCATTTATATATTTTAATTACAAATTATTTCCCACGCATGTCACAGCTGGAAAAATATTAGTTTTCCATATTGCTTCCTTATCTCAAGGAAATTTATTATTGTCGAGCTGTGAAGATCTTCCATATATCAACAATAATTAATTTTCTTGATTAAAACATGATGCCCATATATCTTTTCTATATCTCCATAATGATTATTTTTAATGATGAAATGATATGCGCCAGGTATCCAGGGTGGATTCCCAGGTGTAACCCAAGTGTGTTGGTAAAATTCATGGACTCAAAAAGCGAGTTTATTACGTGCAAATTCATACAACAAGTTGCAAATTGGGATCAACTGGTACAACAAATTGTTCTCCGGTGCAAATTCGTCCAAAGTTTTTCCGAGGATGACATGTTGGACTGCTATTTTTATTACATGACCCTTTATATTTTCATTTCGCGATCATAACCTTCCACTCGTTCCTCAATTAATCTGACTTGTGCCATGTTGTCTGAACGTTTGCGCCGACTCATCCTCGAGTACGCCGCGCCTCGGTCTTCGTGGCAGTACTAGAGTGTGGCACCGCAATTACGTCATAGCCCATAGCCCACCGTCCACCGCGGATGATGACGGCGTCACGCGGGGGTTCGGTGTTGATGCCATCAGCACGCTCGCGGTCACTCTACCTCCTCCCCGGCCATATTCGAGGCGGTCGTCGCAGCAAGACCGCCTCGACCATATTCGTCGATGTTCTCCTAGAGTCCTAGTGATCCTTGCACACGGTGTGAAGTGGAGAAGGTGGCAGGGACGCAACGGTGACGGAGTCCACCTGTCACTCTTGCTCTTGTCCACTAGAGAATGGAGACATATTTGATAAGAGGAAGATATGTGCCAAATTGAATAAGAGCAATCGATCAAGACATGAAGCAGTCACAGGGCGGAGGATCTCGGCCGGCCGAGAGGTTGGTCATCATGCTTTGTTTTGGAGGATGAAATCGATGGTTGGCGGTCAATGATGGGTTCCAGGACCTCCAGGCCGGTGTGACGCCGTGCTCCTCGTGGCCTCCTTCTTCAAGGGCGCCGCTGCGGCCAGCGGAGGAATACTAGCCGGCGAGATTAATTGGGAAAATAGAGGGGGAAATATGAAAGGACGTTTTTTTGTAAAAATAGCAGTCGCATGAGTCATTCTTAGACCTAATTTGGACGAATTTGCACATGATCGCAAGTTGTTGGGCCAGTTCACCACCAATTTGCAAGTTGTTTTATGAATTTGCACATGGGGGTTTGATCCAGTACTATCCTTCCCCTTAAACTCGTATAAATACATATATATATTAAACTCGTATCCAAACAAAGTATTAGCCATATAAAGTGAGGCATCCGTATCGGGATTTATAGTTATACACAATTCTCGCACGCACAAGATCCGGCCTGCCCCACGGCCGGCCATCGTTGTGACCACCGCTGTCAAGCTCGGCATAAACAAAAAGTATAACAGAATGCCCTATGCATGTCACCTTCTGACTTACATGCTCGTTGGTCAGTGAGTCTCTCAATCATGCATCTCCTCATCTGGCATTCATGCATTAATTATTTGCATCCCATTTTTACACATTGTTTTACACGTGCTTATATAGGAATTTAGACGAATATGTGTCAGTTAATTTAGAATGGAGGTAATACTATATCCTAAGTTACTTTCTGATCAGTATTAGCCAACACTTTTAGGAGAGCGTCGCTTAGGAGGACCGGTGGGGAATTTATTTTTGAAAAGTTTAAATTTAAAGATTATAAAAATCCATAAAAAATACTGGGATGTCGGCAATGATATGTAATACAAGCATGCAAAAAATCATGTGAAAATACTTTGTATTCTGGCCTCGGCAAAAAGAGAAAAATTTAGATATGGGCGTGAACCGTGCAAATTTGATTCTCCCAAAATTTATCATATTTATCTTTTTTTGCTGCACCCAGAATACAAGGTATTTTCACTGAAAATTTACATACATGTATTTCGTGTTGTCTACACGTAGTTTTTTTTTCGAAATATCAGATGATTGCTAAAAAATTCAAAAAAGGGATCCATGGAGCTCATCCTCTAAATTGATTTTCCGACACTCGTGTAGTGCATTGATATACTCTCCGCTCCAAAATATAAGGGCATGTTTGATTCAAAAGATTTTCAAAGGAATTCTATAGGATTCCTATCCATAGGAATTTTTACAATAGAGTGTGTTTGTTTTAAAGGAATAAATCCTTCAAAATTCCTATGCATGGCTTTCCTACACTACAATCCTATAGTATTTCTAACAACTGGTGAGACCTCTTGGAAAAATTCCTTTGTGTCTATGACAACTATGACATGTACCTAAACCCTATAAAATTTTCTGTGTTTTTCCTGCGGTGCAACCAACAGCTTATTTTACCAATTTCTACATTTTTCATTTCTATAGGATTCTAAGTGCCATGCCATTCTATTCCTACATTTTTCTTATTCCTATGTCTTACAAATCCTTTGAATCAAACAAGCCCTAAGATGTTTTAGCCTTTTGTCAAACCCATGTATATAGACGCCCTTTAGTGTGTAGGTTTACTTATTTTGCTCCGAAACTGCATAATGAAATATCTCTAGATACATATATTTTAAGAAAGGCCAACCCATCTTGTAATGAGGAAGTATACAAGATTATAAAGGGAACGTGCCTAATTGAAAAGAAGGCATTCAACTGATGTTTCTTTTTAGAATTCAGGCATCGCTTGGGTGGTCGCTGGGCATGAAACACGTTGGGCCAATCCCATCCATAAGCAGGCCTCGTGCAGTCTACGAAGTGGCAAGGTGAAAGACGCTTACTAAGTTTTACCACGTTTTCAAACAAAAATATGTATGTATACCAAATTACTATCGACAGATCTAGCAACTGAACTGCAGTGGTTCATTCGCTTAGGTGCGTAATCCCACAAGAAAATTGGAAGCGTCCGCCACATTATGCCATGGTGTTAGTGGGTTCCTCTGTTAAAACAGCAAGTCTTCGCAAAAAAAAGGAATAATAATATTATTTGTTGATGATTTCTAATAAATTAGAGAATGATAATAATACAAATGTAAATAATAATCAGAGGTAGCCGAATACTGAAGATCAACTCCGAATAATAGTAGTATTGCTTTTTTTAGATCTATATCTCTCCTCCTGTGATCTTTGGTGACAAACTATGCATGTTTCATTTTGCTTGTTGTCCTATATATAGAGATGTGTCTTTGTGAATAATCAATTTGTACATAGTACTCCCTCCGTGATGGTTTGGAGGGCGTCTTATAAAAACCGTACGTTTCCAAAATTCCTCTTGTCCTACGCGAGTTAGACTTAATCACAGAATTAATGCCCTCATTTTTCCACCCCACTTCCTACTCCATGCAGCCAAGAATTAATTCTTGCATGTAACTCCACCAATACATGCGCTTAAACTCCTCGTTTCCATTGAGTAACTACGTTTAATAGGGCGCCGAATAATTAATGGGCCTATTTTCTCCCAGCGAATTTACATGTTTTTGGCACAAATCTGTTCCAATCAGCGCCCACCTAGGTCCAACAATCTCTCTAGAACGCCCTCCAAACCATGACGGAGGGAGTACCTATCCTCTAGCGCATTAATCTGTCAAATTTTGGAGAATAATCAATTGTGTACTACCTATCCTCTAGACAATTAATTTTGTAAATAGTAATTGAGATTAAAGTATTTATCGTCCAAAAGACGAGGCATATAAATTTAGACAAAACTCAATGTCGCTTACTAAGTTTTACCACGTTTCCAAATAAAAATATGTATGTGTACCAAATCACTATCGACGGATCCAGCAACTGAACTGCATGTGGTTCATTCGCTTAGGAGTGTGATCGCACGAGAAAATTGGAAGCGTTCGCGACATTATGCCATGGTGCTAGTGGGTTCCTCTATTAAAATGGCAAGTCTTCGCAAAAAAAGGAATAATAATTATTTTTTGATGATTTCTAATAAATTAGAGAATGATAATAGTTCAAATGTAAATAATAATCAGAGGTAGCCGAATACTGAAGATCAACTCTGAATAATAGTAGTATTACTTTTTTTTACTTGATTGCCTTATTATTACATCCACTATATATAAAATGGGTGCCAAAAATGCAGTCTCCCTTCACCCTTCACTTATTCATGGCCTTAGGTGCGCAACAACAAAGCATATGACCCTGGGTGTCTTTTTTATTGCATGACGCATATGTGTCGGGGAAGTAGAACTGGCAGTAAGATATGCAGTTTTCGGCGTTGCAATTTATCATGATTACACACATCGTCTCAGCCTTGTGGGATAATGGAGTACCTGCACGTGTGCGTGTTTAACAAGCACAGGTGGCCACACACAAGTTAGTACGTATAAAAGTTTAAACACGATTGGCAATGAAGAACAAATTCAGAATACTAGAAAGGAAGAGTGATGCACAAACCTAATTCTCTCCCGGTTGCATGACATGGTTGGATGTTTTTCATAGCCGCCATCGAGGTCTAGTTCTTTCCTCCTAAGATGTTTCGTCGTCACGAACTATGCATTTTTCTTTTTGCTCCTCGTCCTATATATAGAGATGCCATGTGAAAAATCTTTGGAATAATCAATGACCGCATTAATCTGTCAAATCTTGGAGAGTAATCGATTTTGTACTACTATCCATTAACTAGCGCATTAATCTGTCAAATATTGGAGAATAAACCATTAATAGATAGCTACCCTATAGCACATTAATTTGAGGGGGATCACCGAGCCATCACGAAAGAGAAATCGGGGGAAAGCAATCACAAAAAAGATACTATGAATCCAATGATATAATTTTTGTGACATATAATTCATGTTTTTTGACCAATTCTATTGTCAAACTTTTTTTTTCTAATAAACCGGTATGGAGGTAGTAGATAAAACTAGAGCTAATTGCATGGGACATACAAATACTTGTCTATTAGGTGCAAAAACACCCAAATACTTGCAACTTGGGGTCTGGTGGTACATGAACTTGTCCATTAGGTGCAAATCTAGAACTCCCATGCTAAGGATTAACGGTCGTCACCCACACTCTTCTCTCTCTCTCTCTCTCTCTCTCTCTCTCTCTCTCTGCTCAACATCACAACGACGATTTAGGGTTCCACGGCCGTGGCGGTGGCGGAAGGAGGCGAAGGATGGCGCAGTCCAATGAGTCGTCAATGGAGAGCACCGGGAGGTAGCCTTCTCTTGTTCTCCGAGCAGCGTAGATGAAGGGCAGGCCCACCCCCTCTGGTTCTGCATCAATGGTGCGGGTACGGTTTGCGGCGGAGGAAGATGCAAGGCGGAGGCAGCTGGATGAATAGGACATGCTGAGGAAGGAGATGGAGTCGGAGAACAAGGCGAAGTGGATGGAGCTTCACATCCTATATTGAGAATAATTAGCTCAGTTGTATCTTCACTTCCATGCAGAAGCACTTGCAATTCATCATGTGTTGACTCTTCATGTGGTGGGCCACTCCCCATGAATCCATGAACAGAGGCAAAACATTGGACAAATTTCTATCTACGCACTTTCACATCACCACAATCCATGCCAAATCGGACCGTTTGCACCATGTGCAGCTCCTTGTTTGCTCAGACGTCGATGGTGAACCATAACCTGCCGAAGACAACGAACCATGACGACGTTGACGAAAATAGACGAGAGAATAGAGAGGGAAACGGCGCGCCATACCGTAGTCAGGAGAATCCTCCAGGAACGGACAGAGATGAAGGTACGGCGGCATCACGGCGAAATCGAGGAGAGCGGAAAATTCGGTCGAGTGAAAAGGAGACAGTTAAGGAAGTGCCGGTCCGTACGCGTGGTAATGTGGGAGCCGACGTGATTTATCAGGGACCTCTCCATAAATTTCCATCGACCAAACGCAGAGAGATTCAAGGTTTTTTTATAAGATTACCAAACCAGCGCCAGCGCTCACGTCGACACGTGGCATTTCCTGATCAACTTTGGAGGTATTTGCACATAATAGACAAGTTTATGTACCACCTGACCCCAAGTTGCAAGTATTTGGATGTTTTTGCACCTAGAGGACATGTATTTGAATGTCCCATGCAATCAGCTCATAAAAACTACCGCACAAACTAAAAACCCAGGATTTGATGGCAATAAATGGGATAACATGATAAGCTAGGGGTTATGTGAAGTGTTGTGTTTGCACAAGGTTAGGTGTTGTTTGTATTGTATGCGGTATGGTTGAGATATTGTAATCCGTTACATAATTTTTTGGTACCTCATGAAAAAAGTGCTAGCACCTCTCTTTCATAGAAATACACAAACAACGAATACCCTTTACATAATTTTTTGGTACCTCATGGAAAATTTCGTCCTCCAACGTCGCATAGTTAACCGATTTGTCGTCATCTTTGTGTTCCTTGTTTTATTTTGGAGGAGTTTTTCTCTGCGAAAAGGCACGGAGACAAACTTTTTTTAGAAATACAGTATAATCATAGACGCTTACAACACATACATATACCCATCCCATGAACGCACACACGCACACATTACCCCTATGAGCACCTCCGAGAGACTGAGTCGGCGGATCAGGTCTTGAGATTGACGAAGTCATCACATGCGCTTCGCTGTCGACAGGAACGACGCCTCCCATTGAAAAATTATATATTCTATCTTTTATGCAACACAAAGTATCAAACATGGGGTTTAAACTCTGATACGCTGGAGGTTACTACGAATAATTCACAAACAATAGAGGCTCTGTGCTCCTAGCCACAATAAATTGACTAATACAACTCGGCTAGCCTGACCATCATACTTCTAAAATGGACTAAGACTAGCCAACCGATTCAGTAATGTAATCATGTCCAAAGAAAAACGTCGCTATTCATCGTCAATTATCTATTCTACATGGACTACTTGAGCCCCAAGCGTACGTCAAGCCCATGAATAGTTTATACCGCCAGACCTACTTCACGGCCACGGAGGAAGGTGCAACTTCGTACAAGCACCCTATTACCTCGCTATCCTCTCCTTATTCTATTTGAATTCATTACATTCCTGCAGCTATAAATGCCTCCTAGCTCCAATCACTAGACCAAAGCAGAGCACACACACAAGTTGTAGTAACCAAAACTCACCAAATATGGCCATCTCCAAAGCTCTAGTCCTCGCCATCCTGCTTCTGCAGCTCGGTCCTCGCAGCTGACGAGCTCAGCGATGACTTGACGATGGTGGCGAGGCACGAGAGCTGGATGGTGCAGTACGGCCGTGTGTACAAGAACGCCGCCGAGGAGGCGAAGAGGTTAAAAGTGTTCAAGACCAATGTCGGGTTCATCGAGTCGTTCAATGCCGGGAACCACAAGTTCTATCTCGGCGTCAACCAGTTCGCCGACATCACCAATGAGGAGTTCAAGGCATCAAAGGCTAATAAGGGGTACAAACCTAGCCTCAAGAGGGTTCCTACCGGGTTCAGGTATGATAATGTAAGTTTTGATGCGCTTCCCACACTACTAGGAAACCAGTTATAGATAGACAAATCTTCTGTGGCGCATATGTGTGACCATACGCCACAGATAAACTCCAGTGGCGTATCTCAGGCAATGCGTCACAGAAATCTTCACACTTCTGTGGCGCATATAGGGAAACAATTCACAGAAATTTGGTGGACCCGCCACCGGGTTGGTCTCTCTCACTTTCTGTGGCGCATATGTCCATATGCGCCACAGAAGTTCCAACTTTTGTGGCGTATATGGACATATGCGCCACAGAAAGCTCGGGTGGATCCTACCACGGAATCTCGTTGACTGTACTCTGACCAACATCCTGTGGCGCATATGGAGTAGGAAAAAAAGATCCCCCCTTGGATCGCCTTTTTAGCCTTGCAAAAAATAATAGAAAATGAAAAACACTTTAAAAAATAAAATCATTTCACATAGTGGTAGGTAATGTGGTCTAGTTTGTATGAAAATTAACAAACATGCATTTTGACTTTTTATGCAAAAAAAGTCATGCCATTGGTAAAACGGCCGTAACTTTTGCATACGATGTCGGAAAAATACGTATAATATACCAAAATGACCTGAACGAGATTTCGCATCTGCTCGATTAGCGATTTTTTAGATTTTCAAAATTCAAAAAGAGTAAAACGTTATGGCCAAAAGATCATTTTTTCCTGCAAAAAAAAATAAAAAAGGAGGAGAAACTTCTGGGACGCATTTCTTCCATATGCGCCACAGAAGTCTTGGGCAGGATTCGAAATTTGAATCCCGCCGCCCCTTCTCCCTCTCTTATCCTCTTCCACTCCTCCATCCTTCTCCTCCTCCACCATTCTTCTCCTCCACTTCTTATCTCCTTCTCCTCCCCTTCTTCCTCACCTTCTCCTCCTCCTCCTACAACCTCCTCCTCCACCCCGGTGAGCTCCTCCTCCTCCTCCACCCCGGTGAGCTCCTCCTCCTCCTCCACCACCCCGGTGAGATCCTCCTCCTCCCTCCTCCACCCCGGTGAGCTCCTCCTCCCTCCTCCCTCCTCTACCCCGGTGAGCTCCTCCTCCTCCACCCCGACGAGCTCCTCCTCCGGCGACCTTCTCCTCCTCCTCCTCCTCCTCCGGCGGCCTCCTTCTCTCCTCCACCGGTGACCTCCACCTCCTCCTCTGGCGAGCCCCTCCTCCACCAGCGACATCCTCCTCTCCTCCATCGGCGTCCACCTCCGGTGATCCCCACCTCCGGCAAACCCGTGCCCTAATTGATCACATCGGTACCCTATAAGTGGAGGCTGACTGCTACAAGTCCATGGTAGACAAGCTCACCGCCACCTATGAGCGTTGCTCCGCTGATCTCGCCTCCTCCCAAGCTGAGATAGAGCAACTCCGTATCCAAGTAGTACGAACTCTAAACTTTTTTTCCTGGTTGACCAATTGTTTAGTCTGCTTAAGCTTCCTGCACTGATCACTTGTTGTTGCTAATGGCACAGATTTCAAAGGATAATGAGTTCGAGCATCTAAAACTGGTTAATTTGGAGCTATACAAGTCAAAGACGCAAGAAAAGGTTGACACAAAGTTAACTCCTGATTTGAGTACAATATGTATTGATTGTTAACTCATTTACTATTTTTGTATGGTGCAGACTGCAAAGAATTCTAAAACTGAGCATCTGCAGCTGGAGGTCTTAGAGTTGCATAAAAAGAAAGAAGAGCTAGAAGCTAAGTTAACTCCTAACCCATCCACGGCTCTGATTCTTAACTGATATGTGATTGTTATTTAACGGTGCATTTCTTTATTTTTAGTTAAGAAAACCGAGTAATGTTTCCTGTAGGCATCAATCACCAGATGTAACTTCATGTGCACCCAAAAAAAGAGGCTATAACCGTTAGACATCACCACAGAAGAAGTTTCTTCGGGTAAGCCTGTGCATGTGCCTATGCGGTACACTAACCTTTTCTTAGTAGTAACTACTACTCCCTCCGTTTCGTGCCGCCCCACTGAACATCTTTATTTTTCTTATACTAAACATCTTTATTTTTAGAACTCTTTTATCTATTTATCTCTCATCATATAATCTTATCTTATACTTTTAAATATTATTAGCATAAATCTCTAACCCTTGAAGTATATGTAAACATATATAGCAGATATGGGTATACTATTTAGATGCATTCTTGAACTGGGTTAATTAAGAATAAGAAAATTGACATTAGTTGTTTTATTTCCAAACATTACTTATTATTTTTGCGCTAAACCAAACTTATAAATTGGAGAAAAAGTAAAAGTAAATATCCTGTCTGCATAAATTATTTTGTAATACCTAAATGAATTCCTAGTATATGTATGTATTCATGCCTACATTAGTATCGCTAAATATATTACTAACAAGAGCTCTAAAAAAGCTACTATAAGTTTCTAGAGTCCCTAATTTTAGGTTTAAGAAAATGGGAGAGATAATTATGATTAAATATCAAATATAAATTCTATACTATTAGAATAGCAAAGACTAGGACTATGATAATCTAGTTCAATCTATAATGACATCAAAATAGGAAAAATTGGGTAGGATAACAGGGATTACGATAATCCAATGGAGTCTATAATGATAGACTTGAGGAGATGAAATTAAGAATGATCTTTCATCTGCATATTAGTAGGTGTTTTTTTCTCACCTCCGGCCATCCGAGTCACACACCACGTGAGATCATGCGTTTTGGCCTTGTTTATTTACCCCGAGTAAGTAGTATTAGCTGGGATCGGTGCGGCGGCACGCCGCGCCCGTATGGTCGCCGATCATTTTATACTGTGGCACGGTGTAGGATGGCGAGATAAGATGAGCACACATGTTATTGTTCTTTTATCGTCAAGACGGTCCGTCTTTGCTTGTTGTACGCGTGCGTGATGTGCTATCTATGTGGGAGAGCAGAAGTTTGTGCGTTATATATATCCATGTCGTCACCGTATTTCACGGTCATCGTGTGAGCAACTCCATTGAACATATGGAATTATAGATATGTTTGTGCGACGGATGCAACTCGAATAGAACATCATTGCACTCCGATCGTGCCATGTACGTTTCATCAATCATAAAAAATATTGACAAGGCACCACATATGTTTTGTAGACAGCTAACATCATATAATAGATAAGATGTAAATTCATCCAAAAATACAGATGGAATTGAGAAAACAACAAAAAAATTAGACAATCCGAGTGACCCCTATATAGATCACAATACAATACAAACTATAAACACCGATAAAATGATGCATCTCACACACATTCATATTGCCTTACATTATTCTTGGCAACTACAAATAGAAGTGAATGGACACTTGACGGGCTGCCTGAAGCTTTTGATGATCCGCACCATGTGGCTTCTTTTGTTCCTCTCCGTCACCACTATGAATTTAATTAGCATTGCAAGCTGAAACTGAACATAAACGACGTGCTCTCAAGTTTAAACTCATGTTGCTAACTAAAACATGAATAAATGGAAGCACTCACCAGAAGAGAGAGAACTCCTAAGTTCATGAGAAGACTATGAGAATTCAAGATAACAATTAATAATACAGCTTGTAGTGTAAGCCTAAGAAATTTACATGTGCAAACACTTTAAATTCGTACACATGGTGCCTATGTGCTGTAATGCTACCGAGGTTAGCTTGTAGGATAAACCTTCTAATTTATCTTCTGCACTTTCAATATATAAATACCCAGGAAACATTGAGTTAATCCAGAATCTACATCAAAAGAGAAAACTGGACCTGCCTGGCAGACATCAACCATGTAAGGCATGACATCCACCAATAACCAATTCAGCTTTGACTTCAGTGAGCTGCTTCCTCGGGAAAAATTTGGGCATGAATTTTAAACTCGCATGGCACCTCCCATAGCAACACCAGGTTGAGAAAAAAATTGTATGAGGAACAAAGCCCCCTTATTTATGTGCAGATATTCCCATAGCACCATTAGTCACTCCTAGATTCACCCGCAATGGTGGTCTACACCATCGCGGTAGAAGTAGCACAACTGGACCAAGAGATTCTCCTCGGAGAAGGCAGCTGCAAGAAATGATCGACATGGTATGGTAGACATAAAACTTGCATCAGTCAGAGTAACTCACAATAGCTAAACTGATTGGCGGAGACGATAACGCAGAGGGAGAGCAGGGACTCCTCCGCTTGAGAACTGCATGGCCAGAGGTTGAATCATTGCCGCGCTCTTATGGTAGAGATGAGTTCGAGAATAAAAGATGTTTTTATTGGGCAATGAGCTAAAGAATAAAAGATGGTTCACAGAGGTGTGCTAGAAATCATGGAATAATTGCGTAAATATATTCAAAAGTAAGCACACTATTGTTCTCCATGGCGAAAAAGGAGCAATGCCGATACTGCTTTAAATTGCAGTACATAGCTCGTGAAACGGTGGATCCTAATAGGATGCATACCATTCGCTACATAATTGGCAGAAAACAAAATTACAACTCTAACTGACTAAAGTTAAATTCACAATCGGATCGGGACTTTATACGATACATACACATCTCCATGTGCTAATGTTTTACTCAACATTCTTCTTCCTCGGAGACTTAGCTAGATTTCCTTGAATGTCCTTTGATCTAAGGAAATCTAGATTTCCTTAGATCACACATGGAGAAACATTATTGTCCAAATTTCCACACATGCATGTTCCTTGAATGTCCTTTAGATCTACACATCGAACTACCCTTTAAATAAGTGAAACTTTCGTTTCCATATAACGGGTTGTGGATACTGTCGCATTTTTCTTGATATCTGGGGCATGGTGGGGCGAAGAAGCACATCAACCACTTGTTGCAAAAAAAATTGAGCTAGATAACTGCAATGGTAAAGGCAAAATAGATATTTGAACTTACTATTCACACCTAGTCTGATGGGGTCTTAGAAACAAACAAATAAAGGAATGGCTGGGGATAAAGGTTAGGAAACGGGAGAGAGGCGGAATAAGCACAATTTGCTCCTCTGCGGGATGAAATCAGCATTCTACAATATGTTGTTTTCTCTAATCTCCCTTTTTTGCAATTAGCTAGCTAAATTAAATAAGCCGACCTTAGGAGAGGTATCTGCAGGCCCCTAATCTTAAGAAAAATCAAATCAACCCTACAACTAAAATTAGAAAAATTGTTTCATTTGTACCTAGATGTATCTAGGTATGATATTGGTCCTTTAAATCCAAAGTTAACAAGATATCGTGTTGTTGTCGATGACCTAGAAAATTGACATGTCATATTGTTGTCGAGGACCCCGATCCAAACATCCTACCCAAAATAGTATGAAAGTATCATCATGCTATTTCAGTCTGTAAGGCTAATGTAGCAAAGAATCAAACCTATCGGATCTTGCAGTTGTACAGAAGTAGCACGTTTCTCTACCGTACAATTGTAGTCTGTACTCTGTAGATCTACGATGCAGTGAAAATGTTATCTATGGACAATGAGGAGAAAAATACAATGAGGTAAAGGAGATGAGCAATGGAGGGGATGGAAGGCGCAATTTTACCTCGAGGAATGCTCCCCAGCCAGAAATATCAGATCTCCCAAGTAAGACCTGAATAAAAGCACATGAACAATTCAACATCATCAGCAGAACATTATGTCTGAAAGAACCAGGGCATTTTGGTAGACAGTGTATTTTGTTGAGAAGGGTGTGTTGTAACGAATATACGCTTCTCAGTAGCTTACAACTAATGGCAACATTATTGCCTTCATATTAAATATGCCCATGTTTAAACGGCATGGCATACTGAATGATGGTAAGTAAAGTTTTCCGTGAAAAACACCGAGTTTAAGTAAACTTTGCTGGATCAGTTTGTTTCATATCCTAATTGGTTTATAACTGGCTCCGAACTATCATAAACAAGAAAAACCGTCACTTATAATTGAACAGCTTGCAAAACCACTTTCGAAGGTGCTAGTGGAATACCTTATTCAGCAGATTAGAGTGAAAAAAGTACCATAATTGCATTTTACCATTGATCAGATAAAGAAGGTACAATCATACTTTATTTCTTACTTAACTGCATTTGGTGTCAAAATTTCCTCTTTTAACATATTACTCATGCATGCCAGTTCAAATTAAACTACCGAATTCATAAGTACTCCTATCATTGGCCTGTTTCCAAAATACAATCTTAAATCTTCTAGTAAACATCCAGTGATACCGTTCGAACGAATTTACATAGTAGCACCATTCCGTCAGATTATAGCAGAGTTGAATAAATTGCATAAACAATGGTTCACCAGATAAGTTTTCAGCTTCTTTAAATAATGCGCCTGCACCCATAAGCGTTCAATTAAGTGTATTAACAAATGGGTGCATCATATAAAATTACTATGCTTGATGATTGTCGGCTGTAGCTGATGACTACAAAGTTCTTATTAACTTATCAATCCCCGTATTCAAGCTTTGAGCTGCAGTATGCAGAACTTAGTATCTTGAGATGCTACAATACAACCAAGCAAGAGTATTTGTGCAGAATAGTGTAGATTCAACACCCAACAAAGCTCTTTATGAATAGATGAGAAACTTTGATAATGATGTAACTCGTAGCTTTTGCAAATTATCAGCTACACTTGTAATGTGGTAACTGACAATATGTGGACTCACTTCAGTTAGCTATTGTGTGTGATATCAAATGCACTACCTGATTCCCAAATTTCTGGTTGTAAAACAGAATCATTAGTCAAATTTCACAGGTACATGTAGTAAATTTTAGACTGCTCTAGTACAGCTGAGATTGTCGAAGTGTAAAGAACAAAAATTGGAGAGATCTTGGCGATGCAACTTTTTTATACAGGTAGATTGTAAATTAACTATAAAGTCCTTCAAAGGTTCCCGAGATTTCGCAAATACATACCCTACCCAGCAGTTTCTGCACACGCCAGGATCGCATTCCCTGTCGGCAGCAAAGCATGGACACTGGCTCTTTGCAACCTTGAAAACGATTATTGCACATTCCCGGACACTTGGAATGCAAAGGGAATAAATTTCCACACAAACAACAACACCAATTGCTAAAGTAAGCGCTCCCGCAGCCTGCCACGCCGCGTCGGCCTCGTTGAGCCCGGCCCACTTACACTCCAGCAGGGACGCGGCGCACTCCTCCACCCGCTTCAGCACGCACACCAGCTCCATCGCGTCGGCCAGGCCGACCGTGTCGAGGTGCTCGCCCATCTCCCGGCCCGGACCCTCGCGGCGATGTCCTCCTCGGCGAGCCGGGCGACCACCCAGACGAGGGCGTCGCGCTGCGGGGCGGGCGAGCGGGAACGCGGCGAGCGCGAGCGGATTGTAGCCCGAGGCCGGGTGCCGGACGAAGGCCACGAGGAGCAGGTCGCGGAGGATGAAGGCGCCGCGGGCGAGCATGATCCAGAGCGCGCGACGAGGCACTTTAGTCGCCGTGGCCGGAGGAAGCGGCGCGCAGGCGGTCCGTGAGCGCGGAGGGGAGCACGGCCGCGGTCGAATGCGAGGAGCGCATCCAGATAGTCCGCCGACGGCGGGGCCCTGGACGGGTGGTCCGGCGTCACGCGCAGGACCGCGTTGTGCGCGTCGGCGGCGGAGGCCGTGGAGGTGCTTGCAGTTCCCGGGAGAGGAGGGTCGCCACCAGCCGCACAAGCTTGATGAGCTTCTCCTAGTGCGCGCGGCCGTGAGCACCCTGATAGCTCTAATCTTGATTAGTTTACATTTTTCCTATTAAACAGCTAGCTGTTTTGTAATTAGAAAACAGTCACTTTTTGAGCCGTTGGATGCTTGTCCCGAATCTCAGCGCGTGCTCAGTCGTCGGCTCGTCGTGTCTGTTCTTTTTGAGTTTTTTTTTTAATTCTCATTCTACTCGGTCCGCTCTGTCTCGCCTTCCGCAGGAAAGCTATGGCGGAGGTGGCAGCGTCGCCGCACCCAGCTCGCCCGGCGCAGGAGGAGGCGGTGCGTCGCGATCTGGGGACGCTGCCGTTCGAGAGAGCAGGGATCCCGTAGCCGGCGATATCGGGGATGGAGAGGGCTGTGGCTCCCGCCTCTTCTAGTACAAGAGCGAAGAAACTTTCGATTCGCGAGCGTCGTAGGCATGTGCGCCGCCGACGACTTGGGTATTCTCCTCCAGCCTTCTCCACCGTGTCTGTTATGTTGTTTTGATTTCACTCCATTTCTTGGGTTTCTATGTGGTGATTGTTTGCCGGGTAGCGGTGTTTCGTCGCTGCAGTGTGGCAGATCTGAGAATTCAGCGCTCTATTATTTTACATGTGGTGGCAGTAGCTGATGCTTTGTGTCAGTTGTTTCTGAAATTGGGGTCAGTCTCCCCAGGATGCAGGGTTATCCTTGTTAGGTGATATACATGTTAAGTCGTGCTGAAGATTTGCTGACTATATATTCTTCGTACTCTCTTAGTCTTAAAATAGATGTCTTAGGTTTTTCAAAATTTAGATGAATGGATATATTAAATAGTGTCTAGATTCATCCAAATTTTGACAAATTTGAGACATCTATTTTGAGACGGAGGGAGTACACGATATCTGACTATATATTCTTCTCAGGTAATATCACTTGTTAGGCTAATTAGGTGTGCTCGTGATGTTGCTTGATGCTATGTAGAGCAGTTCATGTAGTTGGACTTCTCTGATTTTGAGATTTTTTTGGTAGTTATATTTCTGAAATTGGGGGACAGTCCCTTGGGGATGGACTCGTTTCTGCAAGCCACAAGGGTGATACTCCCTTTAGTTCTAGATTCAAATTATTTAGTGAATTAGTAAATAGATGATGCGACAGCGAGCCTGTGCTCCCATGACGGCCTTATCTTGGCCTCACTCGCATATCAACGCAACACATTCTTGGCCATCTGGTTGCATAACACGACAACACACCTGTGTCTGATGGAAGTAGGGCGCACGTGGAAGGTGCATCCGAACGTCGCAATGTAGTTGCCTCCTTAAAACTTTATTATGCAAATTCTAAGATGTTAATAGACCATCATGTCTCTGCGACGCTTGCACACTTGACGATTCGACGGATATACGAAAGCATGACGTATCTTCAATTAGCATTATCTATTTATTCTTAGCTTGTTTCTATTAGATTTTCATGTATCCTTATTCATTTTTTCACCGATTATTCTTCATTACATCAGATTTTTTATTTATCTCATTTAAACTTAATATCATTGTTTCAGAATCTTCATTATATCAGATTTCAATTTTACATTTCTCAGCTTTCATCAGTGACTAATATCTTCACCGTCATTGTTTCATTTTCTCAGTTAGTTCAGTTTTCATTTCTTTCATTGCCTATTTTTTATCTTCATTGCTTCTTTCTTCATCCTATCTTCATGGCCTCTTTCTTCAGTCTCCACTCAGTTATCAGTCTATTAGTATTCACTGATTTCTCCTTGTTCAGCTTCTTGGTCTTCATTCTCTCTTTATTTATTATCTTTCTTCATTGTCTCAGCTTCTCATTGCCTCGATTACTTTCCTAAGTATCTCAGTATTTCATTAATTCAGTATTTAGCCCTTTTTCTTCAGTTTAAATGTTTCTTTTCTTGGTCTTTCTTTCTTCATTGCCTCTTTCTTTATTCTATGTTCAGTCTCTTCAGTTAATTTAATTTGGATAGCCGGTTTCAATACTTTTCTAGGACATTTTCTCAACTTTCTCGAGTTTTATTCCTTTCTGTAGTTTTATTCTATTCATTATCTCAGCTTTGAATCTTTCATATCTTCATTGTCTTATTTCATGAGTTTCTTTCCTCTCTTCATTCTATCTTCATTCAATTTCTCATTCTTTCAGTTTCTCAATTTTCAAATCATATTTTTTCCTTTTCATTGTCCGTAAGTTAGTATTTTTCTCTTCCATCAGACAAGTTAGTGTATATTTGGTTTTGTCAGTTAGTCTTGGGTGTGCCTATGCCTCAGACCTGTAGATTGTTTTTTTCGTGATCATTTTAAATTTTAGATGCTCTCATTTTCTGTTTGTCTTTCACAGTTTTTTTCCTTTTCAGGGTACAATGAACTTCAGCACACATGTTTGGGTGAACCCGCTAAGTTTTTTCCAGCAGCTGTTAAGTCATAAGCATTGTTTATCCTTCTCACATATTTCAACTTTTGTTTCTGTCAGATTGTTCTTACCTTTGCTTACATCCATTTGCTTCTTCCTGAAGTCGTTTTGCTTGGGAGTGGTTGCTTGTCCTAAGCTCATTCTTGCCCTAATTAGACCATGCATTGTCGTCGTTTGATGATGACAGACACCGATTACCTCCCTGTAGAGGTTTACATGATAGTCATTTTAGAGGAAAAATCGAATATATATGTCAGTAAATTGATGCATCATAGATTCCCCATGTTCCATTTCATTTTTACCTATATTTATTGTCGAGATCGTTTCACAGCATCACCATGTATGAAAAGTTCTGCTTTGCACATGTATTTCTAAAATGTATTGCATATCCACCTATTTTTGGCGAATAGCAAATGCAAGAATGAGCTGGTACTGATTCTTTTTCTGTCCTTGTTCTAATTTTGTCTACTATTTTATACCATCGAATCAGCAGGGGCTCTAAACCCATACATCGCAGACATAAGGTATTTGTTGGACACATCTTCCCCTATATTGTTCATTTTGTCATTTTTTTGTTCCTGATTTTGTATTTTGATTAGCTAGCATCCTTTTAGTCCGTAGATCATAGGGAAAGCCAGAATGGATATCTGGGACTTCAGTACTTCTTCAGCACCAGGTATGTGACTAAACAAAGCATGTTTGTCTATCTTTCTTCTTGTTCCATCATAAGGTCTGATCCTCCCTCTCTTCTAATTTTGTTTTTCTGTTGTTGATACCCTATCTAGAGATCGCCAAGCCTAGAGGCTCGCTGCTGAGTTGATCCGGTGGTCACCTTTTGCGTGCTTGGTGGGCGTTTACCTCAGTAGACTTTTCGTGGGGCTTTTGTACATTTATGTCCTTGTCAGAGAATGTCAGTAAGCTGGACTAAAAAATGTAGGACTCAACACTCAGCAAAAAGAAACTGGACTCAAACATGTTGAACTCACGGAAAGAGAGACTGTAAATGTGTCTTGTTCGGGATAAAATGAAACAACCACTTTTTTCAGTCTCCTCTCTTACGTGACAGCTGTCAACTTTTGGTTGGGTTGAAAATGTGTCTGTTTTTGAATTACAAAACAGTTAGCCGTCAAATAGACACTCCCGCTTAGTTTATCTGCATAGTTTGATTTCGTTCTGCATGGAGTAGTTGTTAGCATGTAGTTAGCTGAAGAAAAAGGATGCAAGGGTGAGATGCTAGACTGTCCATGTGATGCGGCCGGCATTTCGCGACTGACGACGGTGGTGGCGAAAGGCTGCTATGTATGCCTGGGTTGTTAGCTGCATGCGAGTAGTCATCAGGTAGCTACATGTGCATGTGTGGCTGAGTCAGTTAGTTCCTGGAGCGATTCTAGGAATAGGTAAGTCAAGAGTTAGTGCGTGAGTACATGGGTTAGTGGAGTAATAAGTGGCCGGACTGGTGCCTGCTGGTCGTGTGTTTTAGTGAGTCTATTTAATCTCTTGTAATTAAGCATGTTTATTTTGTGAGAAGAAGAATATACAGAGAAGAAGCTCGTTGCTGCGTGAGGCAGTGCGAGGCCAAAATATTCAGTTCTTGTGAAAGCTACGTAAGTAGCAGAGAGAAAGAGAGTTAAGCGACTTAGCTTTATCACACCCCACCGAGGCCCGGGCTGTCAGCATCGCGGTCGGAGGCGGCGTCGGCGAGGAGATCCTGGAGGCGCTATACTTCGGTGGACTCCGGCGGCCTAGCTCCTCGCGTCGGCGGCGGTGGGAATTTCCCAGCGTTGAGGCTGTTGTTGGCGCTAGCTAGGGCTAGCTCCCTTACTCTCACAGCTCACAGATGGAGACGGACGGAGGTAGACGATGATAATGGCGCACGAACACCTTTTCTGTATTTCTTCCCGAGCTCAGCCTCGTGGTCCTATGAATGGAGATTACAGGAAGAATTTTATAGCCGCAGCTCGCACCCACGTCGCTGCGGCCGCGCACACACGCACCCATGATCAGCACCCCCCAGCTCGCGCACAACGCGCACCGAACGCGATCGCCACGGCCGGCCTGCTGCTGGACCAAGTCCTCCGCTGCACTCGCTAGATCCTAACAGAACACAACTAGAACGCACGCACGCACGCCACACACACTGCCATGCGTGCGCACCATGCCGTGCATGGTCTGGAACTTGGCGCGCTCACGCCGGTCCACCACGCACGCCACATGGACACCATGGCTTATTGCTAACAGCTGTTTAGAAAACGGGAAGGCCCGGTCGACAGCTGATGTTTAGAAGCGGAGCTACGGCGGCACGCTGGTTGAGGAGGTGCTGGGCGGTGGAAGGGAGTGGAGGAGCCGCGCAGTGGTTGGGGAAGAGCCGGGGTGGTGGAAGGCGGCAGGGCCATGGTATGGTTAGCTGATATTTGTCCAGGAGAATAGGCTAGATCTTTCGTGATATAGCACACCATAAATCTAAATGCTAAAATTTAGTCAAGTATAGCCCACGCGTCTAATGTAGAGGCTGGAACCGGATCATTCTTAGCCACGCGTAGGCAATCCCTAGCATGCCGGCCAACACGGAGAGCCAACATACAAACGAACCAAAATAGGAAGAATAAAACAATCGAACAAGTGATGAAGTCAAAGAAGTTATCATGCATAAAGACAAAAAAGCTATGATGAAGCAAGGATAAAGACAACCAGACATAATTTAAAAATCAATGTTACATGCATCGATATGACCACGTTGATCAGCCATGCACACCACTCAGACAAACGAGAAGCTAAGCGCACACAAAAGATGGACATGTTATTTCCTATGTCAATGACAAGCGGGCCATCCAGGACATGTAGCAGCAGAACAAATTGATACACTCACACGAAAACGCACATAGATGGATCAAGGGGACACGTGTCAGCGGCAAACAAATCGATCGGTCTCTCCAAAAACCTGAGAAAAAAAAGACGTTAGTTGGTTTAAGATAAGATATGTATATATAATACTTACCCGCAAAAAAGTAAGATATACATGCCTGATTTAGAAATTTCTAGAACTTTGAAATGACATTTTTTCGATTTACAAAATAAAGGGTACGGGTACGTGTCCACACAATCTATTATATACTAAAAGCAATATAAGATTGTTTTTCGAGGCGTTAGGTCCACATCATCTCAATTATTATGATGATTAGATCTAAAGTTTGTGGTTAGGATTTAATAAAAACTAATAGTCACGTATCTCTAGAATCCCTGACACGGTTCAAGTATGTACAGGTTATGAAAGGGAACCACCGTACGGCATCATATAAGGCCAGATAAGTTGGCACGAGATTTGACCGGTTGATGTTAGTAGTAGTTGTTTAAATCACACGCACCTATCTAGGACTCTAGCTATGTCCGATGAATATACGTCTTCTTGGCCTGCTTTCATCACGGTACTGTATATCCTTGCTCATGTACCAAAATTGTTGGCAACATACCATGACTCAGATCAAATAAAAGAAGCAGCATCGCGGCGTGCGGCCGGGGGCGGACACCGTGAATCAAAAGTGTTCCTTGATCTGCTATAATATCCAGAATTAATCGTTGGCATGATTTGTTGACTCCATTAAGTAAAAGAAGCAGCAATGGCAGCGGCCGCCTGCCGTAGGGGCGCTGGAAGTTGTGAATCAAAACAGTTTCTTCATGTGCTAAATATGCACCACGTTCCTGTCTCCACCGCTATGACTAGAATCATTGGCAAGTTTGATGGCTCTCTCAAATAAAAGGAGCAGCAACAATGGCGTAGATTTAGATCCACTCATAAACATGAAATTTTCAATGCACTGATCGAGGGCAAGCAGCTGGAGGAAATTGAATTGCTAGAAAGGCCCAACCAACCATGTAGAACAAGATTAAGAAATCAAATCAGGTATGTATTGACACATGAAACACAACACTTCTGCATGCAACTTTTGTGTTAATAACGTTGGTGTAATGATTTTTTTTTTTCAATTGCGAGTTTATTCATTCTATCCATTTGTGTTCATCCCTAAAACTTTGTTATCCATAATATAATAATTATCTCATCTCTCGGGACCCTGCATACAACTCTTTGTTTTTTATTCTTCATGGAGTCAATCTTTCACTATTTAATTGTAAGTATAATACTAAGAATTAGAAAAAAAAGGTTAAAAAGAATTAGAAAAAGAAATCATGCACATGGATTTTTCTGAACAATTATATTAGAAGTATTACGAATAAATTAAATGCTAAAATAGCATTTTTGTGTAAAATCAATATCTAAATGGCAACCAGTACTACAATGGAAAAATGGTTTTAAGAACTTTTACAATATCCTGGAATATATATGACCCATCCATTTGTTTGAATCCAACGGATAACACAGCCCGATACCTCAATGCAGACACACACGAGTACCACCTCAGAAAACTTAGGAGTACCTTTACTTGGCATAAAATTGTAATCAAGATATTTACATCATTAATGTTCTTTACGAAATTGGTTATTGGTCTGTTTTCTCCAATAGAAAGAGATTGTGGCTAGGCCAGGGCACATTGCCCTGCTGTGAATGACGAGCCATGAGCCATCGCATATGCAAGTGTAGGAGAGGGAGGGACAGGCCCGATGACCATGGAGAGTTGGCACAAATGGATCAGATGACACAATGGGAGTCATAGCAGTGACTCAAAAAAGGGAATCATCTGCCGGTTAGCTCCTAGAACAAATCGAATCCACTCACATAGCTTATTACATCTGAGGACTGAGATGCCATGGGCATGAAAGCAACCTTTGTGTGAGAAAGTATCAAATTAGAATGAACAACCAATTTGACTATTAATAAGGAACGATATTGGTGATCTATGTGTAGTACTAACAGTGCACCGTTGGCCATCATCGCGGATGCGGTGCCTGAATATCATCACCGAGACCTGAACCTTTCCTAACTTCTCATTGTTTCGCATTGTATCAGAAATCAAAGTATTGCATAAATTCATAACCTATTTTTTCCTGCCTCTATTCCACAGAGCAGGATGCATCGGGATAAGACTGACAAACTAACGGGTGCGCTCAAATCAGAACGGTTGGATGATGAGCCATAAGCTACAACATGAAAAGTCTATTCAAATGAAGGGTTAGATTTTGTTGGTACTCCAGTACTCTTCCGGAGTACTAGGATACCGTAATAGTACTCTTAGTTGTACATACTATACATCTATTGGTACTCTATATGATTTTCAACAACAAAAACGACCTACTTTGAGAGTAGGATCTAAAAGTTTTTTTTACATTTATTTAACCGTACTTAAATAATACTACTATGTCTACATAAGTGTTCTTTACTCGATCTAATTATGTGTAAAGTTACTTGCCGCATCCAATCCCTCGAGTCCCCTAAAATCTTTGAAATTTCAAATTTTAGCAAAAATTCTACTACAAGTGTAAAAGCTAAAAAGTAATGTGTTCGGCAGTTTTTTTGTGATCAATATAAACATTGTTTTGGAATATCCAATCTAAAGTAGTACTAATATTGGTAGCCCAAATTGTGGCATAGTGAAAGACTTCGAATTTGATTATGAAACAATCTTTCAACCCTTGCCATGTAGATTAAGTTGTAATTTGGGTATGTACAGTTATAAACTTATTAACAATTACTAATGATGCGCTAACAATCATGCCCTCGCATTTGCGAGGGCCACGCTGCTAGTTAATCCCAAAAAGTAGATAGCTACCTTGGTTAGTCAATTCTAAAAAAAAAAGCTAGCGAGATCATGTTTTTTTCTTCTTTCAAATGTTTAGTTAGCTAGTATTTGATAGCATGATTGATATTTTCACTCTATTTTCCCCAAATTCTTAGCTAATCAATAAAAGGATTCGGTGTTACTCTTAAGTTGGCCCATCCAGCTATTTCCTTTAAGCTTCGCCACTGGCTGGCGCACCGGATGCACCTGCTTAGGGCCGGCCTTGCCTCAGTCGTACCTAGAGCAAGAGAAATCAATTGCTTTCCTAGGCGGATCCGACGCGCCACCGGCTCGTCCTCGCCGGCATTGACTTTGGTTTATAGAAGGACCCGTTTGTAGTTACTAGTTTCATATTGTTCCTTTCTGTAATTTGGAGGCTCTAGTATCACTTTTCTTTCCCGCAAAAAAAAAGAGCGCACGAATTCTAGGAAGCTTAGTGCTCCTAGAAGATATGTGTTGGAACAGTGATCATTTTTTAACCTACTAAGAACCACTGCGCGTGTTTTGTGATCTTGTGGGGAAAACGAATTCGTTTCATGACCTTGCAGGGTCCATGGGCCGTTAGCGAATACTGCAAAAACATAAAGCACATAAAATTTTCAATGGATTTTCTTATTTTCACAATTCGGCCTTCTACTTTGTATTCATCAACATGGATAGACATATGCCACCATAAAAGTAAGAGATATGGAAGCCCAACGTGCACCCTTTGGGTGTGCTTATCTCTATCTCTCGGACGAATATGGATTGGCTAGCTCGAAAAATGATTAATCACGAGCTTAACTTACTCCATATTCATCATTTTTATTGTAAGCCTAATTCAAGAACAACAACAGAGAATAAACATATGGAATTTTGTTCGAAAATACAAATTAAAGCATGGATATCTAATATAAAAAACAAGCATAAGACGCTTGAAAGTTAATAGTAATGAACCGAGTCTTTTATAAAAAAATTTAACTAAAGCATCAATTGTTTCTACCTAAGACTATTCCACATGATTGTCCCCCCCCCCCCTCTTGATCGGTCGGGGATTCATGAGGTTGGGCCACTCTGCCTTGTTGGCGGCTGGCGACACGTACCTTCTTACAATGTGTGGTAAATTTTTCTTTTTTTTGCGAATAGGACTCTGCCATTAAAACAAACATTGAACAGTACAAAATATCTAAAGAAAACAAAAATTAACTCTTCCTTTGACCACGACCTACGCTATGTCCTCACTGACGGGTATATCTTGAGTGTTCGGGACCAGGTGTTCCCTTATTTTTTTAAGCCAGATTACATTCCAAGCCTACTTTCTTATTTTCTTTGTTATGCGGCGATGCTAAGTTGATCCGTGGGGTTAAGATTTAGGGGTTGTTTGGTTGTCAGCCACACTTTGCCAAGCTAAACTTTGGCTAGCCACACTTTAATAGACATGTGTTTGGTTTGTGGCACACTTTGCTTTGCTATATTTTATTAGCCCTATGGCCCATTTATCATAGAGTCATCATTTTTGCCAACTTTTGCCAAAGTTTGGCTTCAAAATTTGCAGCCATACTTTTTGTGGCAGCCACATTTTTATGGATTGCCACAATTTGGCCTGGCAAAATGTGGCCGAGAACCAAACAAGCCCTTAGAGCCCGTTCAATGAGGAGTCAACCAGTTCACCGACATCACCAATGAGGAGTTCAAGGCGTCAAAGGCTAATAAGGGGTACAAACCTAGCATCAAGAGGGTTCCTACCGGGTTCAGGTATGAGAATGTAAGTTTTGATGCGCTTCCCGCACTACTAGGAAACCAGCTATAGATAGATAAATCTTCTGTGGCGCATATGTATGACCATGCGCAAAGATAAACTACAGTGGCGCATTTCAGGCAATGCGTCACATAAATCTTCACACTTCCGTGGCGCATATAGGGAAACAATACGCCACAGAAGTTTGTTAGACCTGCCACCGGGGCTGGGCTCCCTCACTTTCTGTGGCGCATATGTCCATATGCGCCACAGAAGTTCCAACTATGACGCATATGTCCATATACTCCAATTCTATGGACATATGTGTCATAGAAAGCTCGGGTGGACCCTTCCACGAAATCTCGTTGACTGTACTCTGATCAACATTCTGTGGCGCATATGACCATATGCGCAATAGAAGGGTTCATCTTATGTGACCCATATAGAGGTATGCGCCATAGAATTGGAGTGGAAAAAACAGATCCCCCGTGGATCGCCTTTTTAGCCTTGCAAAAAATAATAGAAATTAAAAACATTTCAAAAAAATCCTTTCACATAGTGGTAAGTAATGTGGTCTAGTTTGTAGGAAAATTAACAAACATGCATTTTGACTTTTTATGCAAAAAAAGGTTATGCCACGGTAAAACGACCGTAACTTTTACATACGATGTCGGAAAAATATGTATAATATACCAAAATGACCAGAGCGAGATTTCACATCCGCTCGCAACGACCGTTGGTCGTTTAGTGATTTTTTAGATTTTAAAAATTCAAAAAGAGTAAAAAGTTATGGCCAAAAGATCGTTTTTCCTGCAAAAAAATATAAAAAGAGGAGAAATTTCTGTGGTGCATTTCTTCCATATGCGCCACAGAAGTCTTGGGCGGGATTCGAAATTTGTATCCCGCCGCCCCTTCTCCCTCTCTTATCCTCTTCCACTCCTCCACCCTTCTCCTCCACCATTCTTCTCCTCCACTTCTTATCTCCTTCTCCTCCCCTTCTTCCTCACCTTCTCCTCCTCCTCCTCCCTCCTCCACCCCGGTGAGCTCCTCCTCCTCCACCCCGGTGAGCTCCTCCTCCTCCTCCACCCCGGTGAGCTCCTCCTCCTCCTCCACCACCCCGGTGAGCTCCTCCTCCTACCTCCTCCACCCCGGTGAGCTCCTCCTCCCTCCTCCACGCCGGTGAGCTCGTACTCCTCCTCCCACTTCCCTCCTCCTCCACCCCGGCGAGCTCCTCCTCCGGTGACCTTCTCCTCCTCCTCCTCCGACGGCCTCCTCCTCTCCTCCACCAACGACCTCCACCTCCTCCTCCGCCGAGTGGTGACTCCTTGATGGCGCCGGAGAACTTGACATGGAGCACTTCGTTGGAAATCCCAAGAGAAAGGTGTGATGAGCATAGCAGCAAGTCTTCCCTCAGTAGAGACCGAGGTTATCGAACCATAAGGAGGAAGGAAACGCCACACATATGTTGCAAGCAACGCAGAGACCTGCACAACACAAACTCAAGACTTTGCCCCGGCGAATCAGTGAGGTTGTCAAGCTCACCGGTTTGATGTAACAAAGGATTAAACATATGATGTGGAAGGTAATGGTTTGCAGCAAGTAAACAAGTAACAGTGGAAGATGTATCAATGGTAAAGATTGGACCGGGGTCCATAGTTCACTGGAGGTGCTCTCCTTAGATAAACAACATGGCATGAAGGGTAAAAAAATTACAACAGGGCAATTGATAGGAACCGAGCAAGGCATAACAATGCAATTACTAGTCAGAAAGATCCTATGAGATTCTTTTGGGCAATACAACAAGATACATAGACCGCCATCCAACTGCATCTATGACTAGAAGTCCACCTTCAGGTTATCATCTGAACCCCCTCCAGTATTAAGTTGCAATGCATAAATCGCTTTAAGCAAAGTGTGTAAGGTAAACAGTCCACATGTTCCATGAACAAGAGACCGTTGTTTTCTCCCTAGTAGCAACAGCACATCTACAACCGAATAGATTATTGTCACTTCCCTTGGAAACTAGAGGCATGAACCCACTATCGAGCATAAATACCCCCTCTTGCAGTCACTAGAAACTACTTGGCCAAGATAAGCTACTAACAACGGAGAGCATACAAGATCACAAACAACACAGACATGATAGAATCATAAAGACAAAACCATTAATCAAACCAACATAATAATCTCAATATCCATCGGATCCATGCAAGCACAACATGCGTGATTACAAATAGATTAGATCTTGATCATGAACGGAGCTCACAAGATCTATATATGAAAGCACAAAGGAGGAGATAGAACCATCTAGCTACTACATGGACCCATAGTCCAAGGTGGAACTACTCACGCATCATACCAGAGAGAAGGCCTCTGGGATGATCTCCCCTCCGGCAGGGTGCCGGGAAGAACTTCAGATCCCCCCCGATCTAGGGACGATGGTGGCGGCGGCTACGGACGGTTTCATGGAGATTTGATCGGGTGCTTAGGGTTTCTGCATTGGCGGCTTCTTATAGGCGAAGGGGAGGCCGAGGAGGCGGCCAGGGGTGCCAAACCCTAGCCAGGCGCGGGGTGGGGCCCACCCGCGCCTGGGGTGGGTCTGGCCGCCCTGGCCGGCCCCTTCGGCTCCCCTCTGGACTTCTTGTTCCCTACGGAAAGTAATTGACTTTGACGTTTGCCCCGTCCAATTCCGAGAATATTTCTTTACTAACTTTTCTGAAACCAAAAACAGAAGAAAAAAGGCATCTGGCACTGTTGCAACTTGTTAATAGGTTAGTACTAGAAAACATGTAAAAAGAACCTCAAAGTGTAGACAAGTAAAGCAAAGTAGATACTAAACAAGCATGGAGCATCAAAAATTATAGATACATTTCCGACGTATCAAGCATCCCCAAGCATAACTCCTTCTCGTCCTCGAGTAGGTAAGTGATAAAAAGAATAAATTTTGAGGTGACATGCACCCTCACAATAAAGATCCAACCATTTGCAAGCATTGAAAGCTAGGATCAAAGAACTCTAAACATGTGCATGAAAGATAGAGTTCGAACAACAGGACATAGTAACTATGCATGCAACATGGCAAGTTACAAACAAAGATCATGAGTAACATGCAATGAAAAACGTTTGTTTGTTTCACATACAGAAAACATAGCATAGTGGCAATCAACTTGTCCCTCATAGAGTAGCAATATAGTTGCATAGGACACCTTCAAAGTTCACAAGGGTGACTAGAAACAAATAGCACAAAAACAAGTAATATCACCATATGCATCAATTAATAAGATTTGAAACACTGCACACAGAATAACAACTATGCTCTCTTAATGGTGCCTAAAGGTAGAAGGTGGACACTCAATAATGGTGGAAGAAAGGCCTTTTTTTAAAGGAAGCAGGGATTACAAGTTTCAAAAAGAGCTTCCAAAAATTATGGTACTTGTTAGCTTTCAGCCCTCATTGCCCCTATCATAAGCATCTTGAAGTGGTTAAGGTTAAAGTGGCAAAGATGGAATATATGCTTGACGAACTATAAGTTGGCAATCTCAAGTCCCTTGAATATGATGGCCACACCTCATGCATACTCAACTTTGGGTCCAGGTAAGTTATTGTCACTGTAAGTATTTGCATATCATTGAGAACCGCCAACGGGGTACCCCTTGCACATGGTACATGAGCTTTCCCATAACCAAAATGACAAGGCAAGCATACAATGAGCATCTCAGCAATCTTTTTATTTACCATATGCATAGTTTTTTATTGAGGATGCTTCATAGATAGCTCACTATGGTGATGCTGCAAGTTTCCACCATGATTAGGCATGGCTTAGGCTAACGGCCCAGGCGTTTCTCTAACACAGGATACAAACTCCATGGACTTACAAGTTCCCTATTTCACACCGGTGGCATCCATAGACAAAAGAGCATGATATCAACTGAGTACAAAGTACAAGTGCAATGTTGAAAACGTTCCCCGTGACAGCACGGTTCTGCTAATTCCAACTTATAAGTGCAAGAATATACAACAAAGTTGTCACAATGGTTCAAGTTTATTAGGGGCAAAGAATATAAAGTGTGTCATCAAGTTCGTGAGGGCTTTAATCACTAAGTTTTCACATAACAAAATAGTTTTTAATTGGAAGATAGTTGAAAACAAGAATATACTTGGAATGGTGTAACACACCATGTATAGGAGTTTATAGTGGACACTTCGGAATAACTTGGTTTCTTGGGAGTTGGAAGCATGAGTAGAACTTACTCATACAAGTGGAGGCTAGCAAAAGACTGGGAGCAACCAACTAAGAGAGAATAATGGCCATAATCAATCAGTGCAACAAAGCATATTAATCAAAGCAAAGAGTGGTACTACAAGTCAAGGACTAAATGATCATAGAGGCTAATGGTGACTTGTGAGAGTCATAACATGGCGTGAGCATGTGCCAAGTCAACCCAAACAAAGCATTAAAGGAGGATACCACAATACTATGCTTTTTCATGCTAAAACAACGCATAATTTCTTCAAGGCACACTAAGCAATCCCAATTGTTTGGAACAAGACATGCTACAGCAATAATCACTAAGCATAAGGTCAAAACAACACCTAGCATGTCATGCTAAAGTCTAAGTCACAGTCAATGCAAGCTCCTCTTGCACTTCAAGCAAGAACTTACTACTCCTTTCCAAACACCAAGCAAACTTATTTGCAAAACAACACAACGAGAACGGGGGTCCAAACTACTTAAGAAAACTAAAAAACTAAGCAAAGCAAACAAAAACTAAGACGCTCCAAGAACAACACAACTGTGCATGAAATAATAAAAACAAAGTGTCTAGACGGACCTAAGCTTTTTATTGATGAAGAAGGGGATGCCTTGGGCATCCCCAAGCTTTGACGCTTGTACCTCTTGGATATTTCTTGGGGTGACACCGTAGTGTCATCCCCAAGCTTGAGATTTTGTCCATTCTTCATCTTATTACATCATTCTCTCTACACCTGAAATTTTTCCTTCACACAATCTTCATTAGCAACATTAGCTTATTCAAAAGATATTAGACCTCTGGGAAAGCTTTGAAAAAGCAAGGCTTTTCACTAAAAACACAAGATACTGTAGTTACTCCTTCAAAAAGCTCAATTCACCTAAAGAGAACTCAAAAAGGAATCAATAAGAAGCAAATGCAAATAATGGCAGAAATCTGTCAAAACAGCCCAGCAGGTAGAAACCGATTTTTTCGAACATCTCATGTTTCTCAAATCAAAATGTGTTGAACTAACAAAATTTATCTAACATACTGAGGGATTTATTCGTAAATTTTCAGCTCAATCCGAGTTAGAGAGACTCCTCATGAATTTTTTTGGTGGAGGATAGAAATCTGTTTCGGGAGAGCAACTCCCCAAATCTTACTTCCCTCTCATTAGAGGTCATTCTTGGCACAAAAAGCAAACAAAAAGGATAAGGAGAGGTCATTACAGAAATAATAACTTCCAAGACTCAAGGAAACTCTTGGGTTATCTCCCAACAAATACTTTTCTTTAACGCATTTAAGTTAGGCACAAGAAGCAAGAAGAATCAAGTATTTTTAAATGAAGAATTGCCCCTCTTGTTCTTTCCTTTCTTACCTTTCTTCTTCTCTTTAGGGAAGATGTGATTGCTTACCGGACGAGCAAAGTGCATAATGCTTTTTCCCACATCTATTACTTCTTCAAAGTGTTTCAGTAGAGATCTTCCAAGTGTAATCTGTCCCTTGCCTACACATTCAATAACAAGATAATCAGTAGACACCATTTTCCCTGAGATTTTTTAAACACACCTTCAGCTATTCCAATGGGCAATATAGTGGCATTGTTGGTAAGAGAGATTTCCTCTCCTCCTTCATTAAGACCCCAAAGACTCAAGGAATCATAAATATCTTTAGGCATGAGGCAAAATTTAGACATGATATCACAGCGAGCATCAAAAAGTGTAGTGTTTATTGAGACTTTGATTGTGGGAAACCACTTTGAAGGCTCAGAATTTATGGGAACATAATCATGGTAAGCCCTAAGCGTGTGATAGCAACTATTTATAGCAGCAATACTAGTCTCAAGAGTGTTCAACCTGGCAAAAATATTTGTGAAAGAGGAATCAGACTTGCCAGGTGTACCATAAATAATGATTAATTTCTCTATGGCATCAAAAGCTTCATCCTCATTACAAAGCAAGAAATCTTTCTCAGCCACAGCATCCAAAGCATATCTATAACGAAGAGCAATACCGCGGTAGAAACTATCAATAACCAAGCTAAGGCTCACCTCAGGCTCAGTTTCCCTCTAAAAAGCAGAGATTCAAGATCAAGCTTCTTTAAAACTTTCTTCACTTTTTTGCTTAAAAGTGGAGATTTCTACCATATGGGAAACAAAGGTTGGTCCAAAACCAGACATGGTAGCAACTAGAGCTGGAACTAATTTTTTTGTGTTTTTGAATAAAGAAAGCAAACCAAACTAGACTAATTGTTTTTGGGTTTTTTGAAAAGAGGCAAACAAACCCAAGCAAAAGAAACAAAACAAACTAAAAACAAAGTAAAGAGAAAGGAAGTGAAGGACTCCCCTTGTGAAGACGTCCTTAGCCTCCCCGGCAACAGCGCCAGAAAACTTGGTGCTTGACGGGGAGGAAGAGGTTGAAGCTATCCTATAGATCCCCAGCAACGGCGCCAGAAAACTTGTTGGTGACTCCTTGATGGCGCCAGAGAACTTGACGTGGAGCACTTCGTTGGAAACCCCAAGAGCAAGGTGTGATGAGCACAGCAGCAAGTCTTCCCTCAGTAGGGACCGAGGTTATCGAACTAGAAAGAGGAAGGAAACGTCACACAGGTGTTGCAAGCAACGCAGAGACCTGCACAACACAAACTCAAGACTTTGCCCCAACGAATCAGTGAGGTTGTCAAGCTCACCGGTTTGCTATAACAAAGGATTAAACGTATGGTGTGGAAGGTAATGGTTTGCAGCAAGTAAACAAGTAATAGTGGAAGATGTATCAATGGTAAAGATTGGACCAGGGTCCATAGTTCACTAGAGGTGCTCTCCTTTGATAAACAACATGGCATGAATGGTAAACAAATTATAGCAGGGCAATTGACAAGAACCGAGCAAGGCATAACAATGAAATTACTAGTCAGAAAGATCCTATGAGATTCATTTGGACAATACAACAAGATACATAGACCACCATCCAACTGCATCTATGACTAGAAGTTCACCTTAAGGTTATCATCCGAAGCCCCTCCAATATTAACTTGCAAGCAATAGACAACTGCTTTAAGCAAAGTGTGTAAGGTAAACAGTCCACATGTTCCATGAACAAGAGACCGTTGTTTTCTCCCTAGTAGCAACATCACATCTACAACCGAAGAGATTATTGTCACTTCCCTTGAAAACTAGAGGCATGAACCCACTATCGAGCATAAATACCCCCTCTTGGAGTCACTAGCAACTACTTGGCCAAGATAGCTACTAACAACAAAGAGCATGCAAGATCACAAACAACACAGACATGATAGAATCATAAAGACAAAACCATTAATCAAACCAACATAATAATCTCAATATCCATCGGATCCCCGCATACACAACATGTATTATTACAATTAGATTAGATCTTCATCATGAACGGAGCTCACAATATCTATACATGAAAGCACAACGGAGGAGATACAACCATCTAGCTACTACATGGACCCATAGTCCAAGGTGGAACTACTCACGCATCATACCGGAGAGAAGGCCTCCGGGATGATCTCCCCTCCGGCAGGGTGCCGGGAAGAACTTCAGATCCCCCCGATCTAGGGACGATGGTGGTGGCGGCTACAGACGGTTTCCTGGAGATTTGATCGGGTGCTTAGGGTTTCTGCATCGGGGCTTCTTATAGGCGAAGGGTGAGGCCGAGGAGGCGGCCAAGGGTGCCAAACCCTAGCCAGGCGCGGGGTGGGGCCCACCCACGCATGGGTGGGTCTGGCCGCCCTGGCCAGCCCCTCCGGCTCCCCTCTAGACTTCTTGTTCCCCATGAAAAGTAATTGACTTTGACATTTGTCCCGTCCAATTCCGAGAATATTTCTTTACTAACTTTTTTGAAACCAAAAATAGCAGAAAACAGGCATCTCGGACTATTGCAACTTGCTAATAGGTTAGTACCAGAAAACATGTAAAAATCACCTCAAAGTGTAGACAAGTAAAGCAAAGTAGATACTAAACAAGCATGGAGCATCAAAAATTATAGATACGTTTCTGACGTATCAACAAGCCCCTCCTCCACCAGCGACCTCCTCCTCTCCTCCATCGGCGACCACCTCCAGCGATCCCCACCTCCGGCAAACCCGTGCCCTACTTGATCGCATCAGTACCCTATCAGCGGAGGCTGACTACTACAAGTCCATGGTAGCCAAGCTCACCGCCACCTATGAGCGCTGCTCTGCTGATCTCGCCTCCTCGCAGGTTGAGATAGAGCAACTCCGTATCCAAGTAGTACGAACTCTAAACTTTTTTTCATGGTTGACCAATTGTTAAGTCTTCTTAAGCTTCCTGCACTGATTACTTGTTGTTGCTAATGGCACATATTTCAAAGGATAATGAGGCCGAGCATCTAAAACTGGTTAATTTGGAGCTATACAAGTCAAAGACACAAGAAGATGTTGAAGCAAAGTTAACTCCTGATTTGAGTATAATATGTATTGATTCTTAACTCATTTACTGTTGATGTATGGTGCAGCCTACAAAGAATGCTGAAATTCAGTGTCTACAGCTAGAGGTCTTAGAGTTGCATAAAAAGAAAGAAGAGCTAGAAGCTAAGTTGACTCCTAATCCCGTCCACGGCTCTCTAGAAGAAATGTATTGATTCTTAACTGATATGTGATTGTTATGTAATATTGAATTTCTTTATTTTTAGTTAAGAAAACCGAGTAATGTTTCCTATAGGCATCAATCACCAGATGTAACTTCATGTGTGTAGGGTTAGCAGCATAGAAAACAAAAAAATTCCTACGATGGCAATAACTAAGTACCAAGATCTATCTACTAGATACAAGCAGCGGTGGATATACATCCATAGAATACATAACCTCGAAGACCGAATAGCGTTAACGAGGTTGTACTCATGGATGATTTAATCGAACGCTTGCCGATCTCAAGATCGAGAAGAAGTCCATCCGGTCCAGCAAGTCCAGCACCGCAAAGCAGTGGTACATCCATGATCGCACACACGTCCGGGTACCCCCAACAACCTCCGCGCCTCGCTCTAGCGAAGCAGAGGAAGCAACAAATCCTTTCAGAAAAAGTCACCGGGAACATGTATCTCGCTGATCCGAGACCATGGGGGAATTCTAAAGGGGGAGAGAGATCCTTCGCGAGGAGGTGTGTTGTGAGAGGAGGAGAGGGGGGCCTTTTATAGGGAGAGGGGGCACCCCAAGGGGCATGGCGCCCAGCCATGGTGGCTGCCCCCACCTATTCCACATTCATGTGGGTGGAGCTCCCACTCAAAATGAAAAGCCTCCACTCCCATAAAAATGCCTCCACTCAAAAATCCACTCACATGCATTAAATTTCCACCAAATTTAATGCAAGCTCTCATTTAAATAAAACTCTTTTATTTATTTATTCAGAATTTTGTTAATTACTCTAATTAACAAATATTCACATAAAACCCCTTACAACATTTCAATTTCATATGCAGAACTAGTTTCAGCAATTTCAACCGAAACAGTTTCGGTGTCTAGTGAAATAAATTCCTGCGCTTTCTTCTTTCTCTGGCATATTATTTTCTCCAAATGGTGTCAGTATCCCTTAAGTGTGTCACCCTATGGTTCGCGAATAATGCATACGTGATCGAGACCCCTCTCCGATCAATAATCAGCAGCGGGACCTAGAGATCCGTACTGACTCCCACATATTCAATGATGACTTCTGTGATCATGTGAACCTTATACTCATGTAATTCAATCCCTTTGTCTCGCGATATGTTACATGTCCGAGATTTGATCATCGGTATCTCCATACCTAGTTTGATCTCATTACTGACATGTACTCTTTTCTCGTTTCCGCGATATAACATTCTAGTTATCAAATCACTTGCTTGCAAGCTAACTAATGTGATATCACCGAGAGGGCCTAGAGTATATCTCTCCATCATCGGGATGGACAAATTCCACTCTTGATCCATGAGCCTCAACAAAACACCTTCGTAGCACTGAACCCATCTTTATAATCACCTTGTTACGGTGTGACGTTTGATGTTATCAAGATACTCTTCCGGTGTTAGTGATTGACATGATCTCATGGTCTAAGGACTAAGATTACTTCGTATGATGTTATAGTAATATAAACACAATGACCTTGATCGTAATGCTATACTTCAGATGAATGTTCATCACATCATTCGAACAATGTTGTGATCTTGTTATTAACAACATCCAATGTCCATGATCAGGAAACCTTGATCATCTTGTTAATCAATGAGCTAGTTTATAAGAGAGGCATAACTAGGAACTTTCTTTTTGTTCATTAAACACACATGTATTAACATTTCCATATTAATAAAATTATAGCATGCAAAATAAAAATTTATCATAAATAATGAATAAGATAATAACCACTTTATTATTGCCTCCCGGGCATATTCCCTTCAGTCTCCCACTTGCACTAGAGACAATAATCTAGTTTAGAAACTTTGTGTATTAAACACCTATGGCTTTCTGGTGTTTCATATACGCAATTGCAAGTGGTAACTGTAGGGGTTCGTAGCATGGAAAACAAAAATTGTCTACCGCATGCATACAAACAAGCCAAGATCTATCTACTAGATTGTAGCAATGAGTCGATTAGAGTACTCACCCTCGAAGATTCCAAAGCGGTTAATGAGAGAAGATTCTCGTGGGTGATGTAGTCATACACTTGCCGATCTCAAGATCGCGTAGACGATTCTTCCGGCGCTGCATTCCGACAGCGCTTCCACAGTCGGTCACACGTTCGGTACTCTATGAAGACCTTCCTCTCCCTTGTTCTAGGAGGCAACGGAGGCTGTAGTTCTCCCCTCGCGATTCCGGCAGCAGGACGGCATGGTGTCGGAAGTAGAGGGAAAATCCTGCAGGGCTTCGCCTAAGCCAGAGCAGGTTATGGTGGATCTAGTGTTTCTGGCGATCTAGATTTAGAGGGCCAGAGAGGAGGAGGTGGAGTCGGCGGCGGCTAGGGCGGCGACGATGAGGGGGTGGCGGCGGTGCTGGCAGCGGCGGCGGCTCAAGGTGGGGAGGGCTGGTTGTAATCTCTTGGGGCAGCCTCTCCCCTCTATTTATGAGAGGGAGGGCAGCTTGGGAGAGGGGAATTTGAATCCTTCCCCAAATCCCTATCCAAGTTGGAGGGAAAGAAGGACTCTTTCCTTCTTCCACTAGGAAACCATTGTTCCAGTTTGGCTTTTCAAACCTGTCTTTTGACTTCGAATTTGGAGCTCAATTCCTCTCTTGCAAATGCCCAACCAAGTGACCTAGGACATGATCCAATCATTCCATTTAACCATGACACATTCATGAACCATTCCCCTTCCGGTCCGGTGAACCTTCTAGGCCCTTCTAGAACCTCTCCGATGAAAACATCAAAATCATTCCCGAACTCCGGAATTGGACTTTCCTTATATGAATCTTATTCTCCGGACCATTCTGGATCTCCTCGTGATATCCCGGATCTCATCCGAGACTCCGAACAACATTCGGTCTCCCTACTTACATTCCATATCTACTAAACAACATCGAATCCTTAAGTGTGTCTCCCTACGGTTCGTGAATTATGCGGACATGACCGAGACACTTCTCCGATCAATAACCAATAGAGGAATCTGGAAATTCATATGGCTCCCACATATTTTTACGGTTACTTTGCGATTAAATGAACCACTTACATACGATAACAATTTCCCTTTGTCTCGCGATAGTTTACTTATCCGAGGTTTGATCGTCGGTATCTCTACATACCTAGTTCAACCTCGTTACCGATAAGTACACTTTTCTCATTCCCGTGATATGTGATCCCTTGTGAGCCAGTCACATGCTTGCAAGATAATTGGATGACATTCCACCGAGAGGGCCTAGAGTATATCTATCCGTCATATGGATGGACAAATCCCACTCTTGATCCATGTGCCTCAACATATACTTTTCGAACACTCAATGCCACCTTTATAGCCACCCAGTTACGGTGTGGTGTTTGGTGTCATCAAAGTATCCTTCCGGTAATGGTGATTAGCATGATCTCATGGTCGAAGGAATTAGGTTACTATGTATCAGAAAGCTTATAGCAAACGAACTATTGAAATGACTTGATCTTTCTGCTACGCTTATCTATAGGAGTATGTCCATCATACCATTCTCCTAATTATATGATCTTGTTGTTAATAACATCTCAATGTTCATGATCAGGAAACCACGATCATCTACTAACCAACAAGCTAGTATTACAAAGAGGCTTTACCAGGGACTCAAAATTAGTTCACAAATCACACAAGTATTAATGTTTATGGTTAATACTATTATAGCATGAATGTAAACATTTATCATAAACACAAAGATATAATAATAACTACTTTTATTACTGCCTCTAGGGCATATCTCCAACATTAACAAAATGTACTGATCTGACGCTTCAGGTCCATGTGTATTTGCATGTCTTTGCGTCTTCACGCATCACTCATTCTACGGATCGGCCGCCCTAGCCGCCGCTGACTCCACCTCCTCCTCTCTGGCCCTCTAAACCTAGATCACCGAAAACCCTAGATCCACCATAACCTGTTCTGGCTTAGGCGAAGCCCAGCAGGATTTTCCCTCTACTTCCGACACCACACCGTCGTGCTGCCAGAATCGCGAGGGGAGAACTACAACCTCCACTGCCTGCTGGAACAAGGGAGAGGAAGTTCTTCATCCAGTACCAAACATGTGACCAACTGTGGAAGCGCTGCCGGAACACAGCGCCGGAAGGATCGTCTACGCGATCTTGAGATCGGCAAGTGTATGGCTACATCACCCACGAGAATCTGCTCTCGTTAACTCCTTTGGAATCTTCGAGGGTGAGTACTCTAATCGACTCGTTGCTATAATCTAGTAGATAGATCTTGGATTGTTTGTATGCATGCGGTAGACAATTTTTGTTTTCCATGCTACGAACCCCTACACTTTGAAGTAGATCACCATCATCAAATGATCGTTATTCTTTCAAAATCCATTCTTTAGTAATCTTTTAGTGTAGTAAACACTTTACAGACATCTTCTATTCATCCTTGTCATGACGACTTTCATGATCAATCTAATGTAGCTTATAAAGGCGAATCGTGAGTATAACATTACTTTTCAAAAACCTTTTGGATGATTAGGATGTCTAGCATCTCCAACCTTTGCAAATTCTCATCCAATATGAGAACATATATTATACTCTATCATATTGCAACCAAAACATTGTTTCAGATATCGTTATATCTGCCACACATGATGGTTTCTGAAACAATGCTTTCGGCTCCTAGATAAACTTGATATTAAAACAATCAAGAATTATGGAGGCAAACATGATACTTAAGATACTAACACTGAAATTGTTACTCTCGATTTAATACCAATTATTAAATTTCACGGAGTAAACAGAGTTTGCTGAAAGTTTGCAATAGGACTTTAAACTTTAGATTGACACTCGATACCAGTTCCTAAAGTAAATATCCAGAATTCTATAGTTCTATTATCTCAATTACAACTAAGCATAAGGTGGTGAACGAATGCTAATGACTACAACAAATTATGCAAATTCACTTTGATTTAATTTATGATAAATTGAGTTCTACTAATCCAAATTAGAAATGAACTCCCACTCAAAAACGACATCCCTCGTGTCTTTTTAGGGATTACATGAACCAAATCCGCGACACCAAGTCCGATCATCACGTGAGTCGGTGTAGCTTCAAAGGCGAGCATCTATATGGTCATCATATCAAACATATGACTCATGCTTAACCTTTCGGTCTATATTCCAAGGCCATGTCTGTACGTGCTAGGTTCGCCAAGTAAGAACCTTAGTATTCGCATGTGTAAACTATCTTAGACCCGAAATATAATCGTGGATCCAAGAACACTCGATCATCACGTGATGTCTTGGAGCGACGAAACATAATCGGTGCATAATTAAGGGAGAACATATTTTTATCTTGATATTAAATGAGGGATCATCTAATTATGCTAATAAAATGCCAAACAAGCAATATAAGATGCAACAAACATCACATGTTAATAAGTAGAATTATATGGTTCTTGCACTTGATATCCATCATGTGCATCGTGGTATGATCCTCATCATACATTTATGTGTAAGGCTAAGGTCTATGGAACTTACACGTTATGTGTGTTGTAAGAGTATTGACTTATACTTTTACTTACAACATCACCATATCATGACACTAGTCCAGCAACAATCTAAACTAGACGCCTCTAATTTATCCATTGCAAGTTTTACGTGGCTTAGGGCTTTGAAGATAGAACCGTTTTTACCTACGAACATGAACCACAACAAGGATAACTAAATTATTGACAACTCATTGCAAATTAGATATTGACTATAGTAGGAGAGACAGTCACCCGCTAGCCACTTATGTAAAACTAGTTGCATCTCAAGCGTGGAACGGGTCTCATGTGCGAGGACATGTAAAGTTTGTCCGGGCCGCTTCATCCCACTATGTCACCAATATCCAAAATACAACTAAGAAGCAATAAAATGATCATCATCGCCCACATATACATATGTGTACTACCCATGCAAAGCATCTACGCATAGATCCGGCTCTAATACCACTGTAGGGTTCGCAGTACAGAAAACAAAAAAAATTCTACGATGGGAACAACTAAATACCAAGATCTATCTACTAGATACAAGCAACGGGTGGATATACATCCATAGAATACATACCCTCTAAGACCGAATAGTTTTAACGAGGTTGTAGTCGTGGATGATGGAGTCGAACACTTGCCGATCTCAAGATCGAGAAGAAGTCCATCCGGTCCAGCAAGTCCAGCACCACAAAGCAGTGGTGCATCCATGATCGCACACATGTCCGGGTACCCCGACAACCTCCACGCCCTCGCTCCAGCGAAGCAGCGGAAGCAACAAATCCTTCCAGAAAAATCCACCGGGAACATGTATCTCGCTGATCCGTGATCATGGGGGGATTCTAAAGGAGGGAGAGAGATCCTTCGCAAGGAGGTGTGTTGTGAGAGGAGGAGAGGGGGGCTTTTATAGGGAGAGGGGGCACCCCAAGGGGCATGGCTCCCAACCATGGTGGCTGCCCCCACCTCTTCCACATTCATGTGGGTGGAGCTCCCACTCAAAATGAAAAGGCTCCACTCCCATAAAAATGCCTCCACTCAAAAATCCACTCACATGCATTAAATTTCCACCAAATTTAATGCAAGCTCTCATTTAAATAAAACTCTTTTATTTATTTATTCAGAATTTTGTTAATTACTCTAATTAACAAACATTCACATAAAACCCCTTACAACATTTTAATTTCACATGCAGAACCAGTTTCAGCAATTTCAACCGAAACAGTTTCGATGTCTAGTGAAATAAATTTCTGCTCTTTCTTTTTCTTTCTCTGGCATATTATTTGCTCCAAATGGTGTCGGTATCCTTTAATTGTGTCACCCTACGATTCGTGAATAATGCAGACATGATCGAGACCCCTCTCCGATTAATAATCAGCAGCGGGACCTGGAGATCCGTACTAACTCCCACATATTCAACGATGACTTATGTGATCATGTGAACCTTATATGCATGTAATTCAATTGCTTTGTATCGCGATATTTTACGTGTCCAAGATTCGATCATCGGTATCTTCATACCTAGTTTGATCTCGTTACCGACATGTACTCTTTTTTCGTTCCCGTGATATAACATTCTAGTGATCAAATCACTTGCTAACAAGATAATTAATGTGATATCACCGAGAGGGCCCAGAGTATATCTCTCTATCATCGGGATGGACAAATTCCACTCTTGATCCATGAGTCTCAAGATAACACCTTCGTAGCACTAAACCCATCTTTATAATCACCATGTTATGGTGTGACGTTTGATGTTATCAAGATACTCTTCCGGTGTTAGTGATTGACATGATCTCATGGTCTAAGGACTAAGATTATTTCGTATGATGTTATAGCAATATAAACACAATGACCTTGATCGTAATGCTATACTTCGGATGAATGTCATCACATCATTCCAACAATGTTGTGACCTCGTTATTAACAACATCCAATGTCCATGATCAGGAAACCTTGATCATCTTGTTAATCAATGAGCTAGTTTATAAGAGAGGCATAACTAGGAACTTTCTTTTTGTTTATTAAAAACACATGTATTAACGTTTCCATATTAATACAATTATAGCATGCAAAATAAACATGTATCATAAATAAGAAATAAGATAATAACCACTTTACTATTGCCTCTCGGGCATATTCCCTTCAATGTGCACCCAAAAAAAAGAGGTTATAACCGTTGGACATCACCACAGAAGAAGTTTCTTAGGGTAAGCATGTGCCTGTGCGGTACACTAACATTTTCTTAGTAGTAACTACTACTCCCTCCGTTTCAAAATATAAGATGTTTTAGCTTTATGAAGAAAATGTATCTAGACTTATTTTAGCTCCTCCTCCACCATTCTTCTCCTCCACTTCTTCTCTCCTTCTCCTCCCCTTCTTCCTCACCTTCTCTGCCTCCTCCTCCTCTCTCCCCCTCCACCTCGGTGAGCTCCTCCTCCTCCTCCACCACCCTGGTGAGCTCCTCCTCCTCCCTCCTCCCACCTCCCTCCTCATCCACCCCGGCGAGCTCCTCCTTCGGCGACCTTCTCCTCCTCCTCCTCCTCCGGCGACCTCCTCCTCTCCTCCACCGGAGACCTCCACCTCCTCCTCCAGTGAGCCCCTCCTCTATCAGCGACCTCCTCCATCGGCGACCACCTCCGGTGATCCCCACCTCCGGCCAGATCTGGCCTATTTTTTTTTTGAAGTTTGAAAAAAGATCTGTGGCGCATATTGGCAATATGCGCCACAGAAGTTTGAGATCTGGTTCGGGACTTATGTGGCGCATATTAGCAATATGCACCACAGAAGTTTTTGAGACTTCTGTGGCGCATTTCAATATGCGCCACAGAACTACATTTCGTGGCGAGATAATAGTGGCCCATCCCATATGTGCCACAGAAGTCCCAAATGCGCCACTGATAGGCCTTTTCCTAGTAGTGCCAAAACTGTCGACTGGAGGACCAAGGGTGCAGTGACTCCCATCAAGGATCAAGGACAATGTGGTAAGCATATTTTGTAAAAACGTAATTTCGTATGTCAATGTTTTTTACAAAAATGCCGCGCATAATGTCTATCAAAATATTACCCTATGTAGGTTGTTGTTGGGCATTTTCGGCAGTGGCTGCAACAGAAGGCATCGTCAAGCTGAAAACCGGCAAGCTCATATCTCTCTTGGAGCAAGAGCTTGTAGACTGTGATGTCCATGGAACAGATCAGGGTTGTGAGGGCGGGCTCATGGATGATGCCTTCAAGTTCATCATTTCTAATGGTGGTCTTAGTGCTGAATCAAGCAACCCCTATACGGCAGAAGATGGCAAGTGCAAGGGAAAATCCAAGAGTGCTGCCACCATCAAGAATTACGAGGATGTGCCTGCCAATAATGAAGGTGCCCTCATGGCGGCTGTTGCAAGCCAACCTGTCTTAGTGGACGTGTATGGAGGAGATATGACATTCCAATTCTACAAAGGTGGAGTGATGACCGGAACTTGCGGTAGTGACTTGGATCATGGGATTGCAACTATTGGTTATGGAACAACAAGTGATGGCACAAAATACTTGTTGTTGAAGAATTCTTGGGGAACAACATGGGGTGAGAATGGGTTTTTAAGAATGGAGAAGGACATTTCAGACAAGAAGGGCATGTGTGGCCTTGCCATGGAGCATTCCTGCCCTACTGAGTAGTAATAATGTTGAAATCCGTAACCGTATAAATATATACAGATCCGATTAAATACATGTATATTACTTATGTATAGTTCATGTGTGTATGTAAATATTACTATACAAGAATCATCGAGTAAAAAGATAATATATTGCCATGGACGTTCTTATGCCTTAAGGTGTGTCCAATGAGTCGTATTACCAATATCTGTTATTAGAAGCCATTAACATATCAATAAATGGAATAATAGATAGTGACACTTTCCTCTAAAAGAACGAGTGGAGATTTTTGACTCATGTGCTCCATTGCTCTTGCTATTTTAAAAAATTCAAAATTATATTTTTGAGTTCCATAAAATATTAAAAAAATATCTGGATGTAGCCCATGATTTATCTCACAAACATGCAAAATATCAATTGGAAATACTTTATATTTTGAGTCGTACAAAAATGACAAGTGTGTAGATATTCTTATGACTTCTAAGAAAATGCTAGCAGACGCACCACCTCGCACACCTTCCCTCTTTTTTTTTTGGAAATGGCCTTACGTCTTTGTCCATTTGTTCTTAGCCGTTGCTAAGAACATGACATAAGATCGGTAACAAACACTTCTATGTGAAATATGTATCAAAAATAGTAATATAAACAGATTTGTAGATCCAACTTAGCTACAGATTAAAAAATACTAACTAGATATAGCTATTGATAAAATGCTAGTCCCTAGAGACAAAACATTTATCATGTGAAAATAAATAGATGTAATTAACACATTTAAACATTTGTCTTAAATAAATATATATTAGATCTTGTCAAATTAACACACTTGTACATTTGTCCTAAATAACACAATAATGTAGATCTGATTAACACAATAAATATATATTAGATCTTGTCCAATTACACATTTATACAACTAACTCACATATCAAATCATGTCACGAAGACACATGAGTGAATGAAATATAAGTCATGTATATAAAACCTGCGTCCTAACAATATTCTAATGAATCGAGCAGCTAATAGTTAAAGAAGGAAGATATGAAGTAAACCTTTGTGAGGGCAAGGGCAATGGACGTCGTGGCCACAGTGGAGGGCGAGGACGAGCCTGTTTGACTGGAGGTGTCGGCGGCATATCCCACCTATGAGCGCCTGAAATGGGAGGTGCCATCGGAGTTGCCTGACTCAAGTCCCCATCAACTAGCGGCGGACCCGGGCCTACCTCTAGGTCCGCGAGGATCTCCACGACTGAACTAATATGTAGAGCAAGATCATCTTTCAAACCTGCAGGATCATTTCGTTTTTCTTTTTGCAAAATTGCAGGATCATTTCGTTTGACGCGATGACAATAAAAGGCTTTACAGGCACTAGTAGAAAAGGGGTCTATAGTCTCGGGTTGTAAGGGCCTTTAGTCCCGGTTTTGCATCTGGGACTGTGAAATCGGGACTAAAGGCCCCTAACTTTAATCCCGGTTTGCTACAACCCGGAACTAGAGGATGTCACATGGCCGTTTTTTCAACGCGGGGAACGGAGGACCTTTAGTCCCGGGTCGTAATACGGCCCGGGACTAGAGATTTTTTTTCAATTTTTTTTAATTTTTAAAAATTTGTTTTCCAATTTTTCTTGAACTTTTGAATTGTTTGACACATTAATCTTCTCACTTGAAACATTTTTTAACACTAACTATACTTAATCTTAGGTCAAATTACACTTGTGGTCAAACTTTCCGGTCGATCCCCCATCCTAGCACTACTCCATCCCAGCACTCTTAATTTCTCTGTTCCATCGGGATGTCCTTGCGTGAAGCCCATTTGTACCTTATTGTCAACACTACCATATCAATCCTATTAGCCCATATCAATATGTCATATATTTTTATTTTTTAAAATTACGAACACATATTTAAGTAAACAACAATAAATAAGTAATAATAATATTTTAATCTAATGAAAGTAAAAAATAAATAAAATAATATTTTATTCATTTTTTGCCATTTATTCATTTAATATAGCATAAATAATATCTTAGTCCCGGGCCGTATCACGACCCGGGACTAAAGGGTGTTGCCCGCCCGTACACCGGTCCGGAATGACCCGGGACACTAGTAGAAAAAGAGTCATTCGTCCATCCCAGTTCGGAGCATTAATCCCGGTTATAGTTAGACCCGGGACTAATGTGAGCATTAGTACCGGTTGCAACGGCTAGAACGCCAACAATCTTTAGTCCCGGGTCAAACGGGACCTTTAGTCCCGGTTCGTATCACCAACCGGGACTAAAAGGGGTGCCCCGGTGCCAATCCCTTTAGTCCCGGTTGGTGTGACCTTTAGTCCCGGTTCGTATTACCAACCCGGACTAAAGAAAGTGGACAAAAAAAATTCTCAAGTTCTACCGTGACAGTAAAACGGGCACAAATCCTTCTGAAGATCGTCTTTTCTAGATTCAAAATCATGCCAAAAAGTTATAAAAACTTCTAAAAATAAAATCCTTCGAACTGTAGTTATATTAAGTGATTTAGTTGTTACAAAAATTAACAAATATAAATTTTGACATAATTTACAAAAAATGTTATAAAAATTCAAATGGCCATAACTTTTGTATATCATGTAAAAAAGTACAACCTATCAAAACATGCAGAAAAATTAGCTCTTTGATTTCAACATACTTAGGCCGTTTTGGATTCTTAAAATTCGAAAAGAAAAAAATATTTCAGAAATTAAATTATTTTAATATTTTTTATGTCATATTTGAATTCCTCGCATTTTTCTGATAATAATGGATATATTATTTGTTAAATTTCGATTTACAGATTTAAAGATATTGTTTATGTCATATTAAATGAATAAATGGCAAAAATGAATAAAATATTAATTTAATTAGTTTTTACTTTCATTAGAATAAAATGTTATTATTAACTATTTATTGTTGTTTACTAAAAATAGTTGTTCATATCGATATGAGTTAATAGGATTGATATACTAGTCTTGACAACAAGATATAAGGGTCCTTCGCGCGGGTGGGAGAGATGGAATGAAGAAGTTAAGCGTGCTGGGGTGGAGTAGTGCTACGATGGGTGACCGGACGGGTAGTTTGACCGTAAGTACGATTTGAACTAAAATTAAGTATAATTAGTGTTAAAATGATAGATGTGGGAGATTAACGAGTCAAATAATTCAAAGGTTTATGAAAAAATTGAAAAAAAAAATCAAATTTTTTTTTTGGAAAAGAATTAAAAAAAACCTTATGAACCGGGACTAAAGGTCCTGCACACTCGACGCGGCCCCGTGAGTGCCTTTAGTCCCGGTTTGTGACCGAACCGGGACTAAAGGGGTATGCCTTTAGTCCCGATTTTTTTGTCCCGGTTAGGAAACCGGGACTAAAGGCCTTTACAAACTAGAATCGATGGCACGTTTTCCACTAGTGGGACTAGAGTTTTCTCGGGCTTCTAGCCGCTGAAAACGGTACGAACCGGGACTAGTGCTCATACTAGTCCCGATTTATTACTGGTCGGGACTAGTGTCGAACCGAATCCCCTTTTCCTACTAGTGAGTCCGCCTTTTGAAACATGGGATATGAAGAAAGAAATCAATGTGTTAACCAGAGAAACATTATTAAAACACGTGAAAATTCAACACGAGAAAGTAGTAAACCCTAGGACTTTACAAACACAAATACTTACTTCCTTATTTTCGGCAGATAAACTGTGCATGAAATTTATGTACGGTGAGTTAGTCCAGCTTACACAAAATTATACGAAGATACATACTAAGAGAAGATTTGTTCGTGATAAGAAAATGTAACTTTGACGATGTCATGAGGTCGGACGAAAAATATCGGTCGCTAAGGCAAACTCCAACGCCCCCCCCCTTCCCCTGCATTTTAGACAGGCCTTTTGACTGATTATGTCCGTTTGCGGGGCAGGGTGGACAGGCCTCGGGACGGCGTCCGGCCTGGACTGGCCGGTGCATCCAACGGTGGCACCTCCCCTATTTATCCGGTCTTTTTACTGCGGCATAAAATGGATAATTGGGTACATATAGAAATACATAAAAACAAAATAGGTCTGCAATTTAAATTAAAATCTACAGGTCATAACAAATAGCAGTTTATGCAATCAAATTACATGAATTAAACTTAAAATAAAAGGTGATAGAAGCTAGTTATTCGGCTGCGCGACCGGTTGGTTTCCCACAAATTCTCATATATGGTCAACCAAATCATTCTGAAGCTGATGATAGGTAGCTCGATCTCATATCTCATGATGCAGCTGCAGGAACTCCATCCCAGTTCGGAGCATTAATCCCGGTTATAGTTAGACCCGGGACTAATGTGAGCATTAGTTTCAGTTGCAACGGCTAGAACGCCAGCAATATTTAGTCCCGGGTCAAACGGGACCTTTAGTCCCTGTTCGCATCACCAACCGGGACTAAAAGGGGTGCCCTGGTGCCAATCCCTTTAGTCCCGGTTCGTATCACCAACCGGGACTAAAGGTGTGACCTTTAGTCCCGGTTCGTATTAACAACCCGGACTAAAGAAAGTGGGCAAAAAAATATTCTCAAGTTCTACCGTGACAGTAAAACGGGCACAAATCCTTCTGAAGATCGTCTTTTCTAGATTCAAAATCATGCCAAAAAGTTATAAAAAATTCTAAAAATAAAATCGTTCGAACTATAGTTATATTAAGTGATTTAGTTGTTACAAAAATTAACAAATATAAATTTTGACATAATTTACAAAAAATGTTATAAAAATTCAAATGGCCATAACTTTTATATACCATGTAAAAAAGTACAACCTGTCAAAACATGCAGAAAAAATTAGCTCTTTGATTTCAACATACTTAGGCCGTTTTGGAATAATTCGAAAAGAAAAAAATATTTCAGAAATTAAATTATTTTAGTATTTTTATGTCATATTTGAATTCCTCGCATTTTTCTGATAATAATGGATATATTATTTGTTAAATTTTGATTTACAGATTTGAAGATATTGTTTATGTCATCTTAAATGAATAAATGGCAAAAATGAATAAAATATTAATTTAATTAGTTTTTACTTTCATTAGAATAAAATGTTATTATTAACTATTTATTGTTGTTTACTAAAAATAGTTGTTCATAATTTAAAAAAATAAAAACGTGTCACATATCGATATGAGTTAATAGGATTGATATACTAGTCTTGACAACAAGACATAAGGGTCCTTCTTGCGGGTGGGAGAGATGGAATGAAGAAGTTAAGCGTGCTGGGGATGGAGTAGTGCTAGGATGGGTGACCGGACGGGTAGTTTGACCGTAAGTACGATTTAAACTAAGATTAAGTATAATTGGTGTTAAAAATGAGAGATGTGGGAGATTAACGAGTCAAATAATTTAAAGGTTTAAGAAAAAATTGAAAAAAACATCAAAAAAATTAAAAAAAACCTTTAGTCCCGGTTCGTATTACAAACCGGGACTAAAAGTCCTGCACACTCGACGCGGCCCCGTGAGTGCCTTTAGTCCCGATTTCTTTGTCCCGGTTAGATAACCGGGACTAAAGGTCTTTACAAACCGGGACCGATGGCACGTTTTCCACTAGTGGGACTAGAGTTTTCTCGGGCTTCTAGGCGCTGAAAACGGTACGAACCGGGACTAATGCTTATACTAGTCCCGACCCGTAATAAATCGGGACTAATGTCGAACCGAAGCCCCTTTTCCTACTAGTGAGGCCGCCTTTTGAAACATGGGATATGAAGAAAGAAATCAATGTGTTAACCAGAGAAACATTATAAAAACACGTGAAAATTCAACACGAGAAAGTAGTAAACCCTAGGACTTTACAAACACAAATACTTACTTCCTTATTTTCGGCAGATAAACTGTGCATGAAATTTATGTACGGTGAGTTAGTCCAGCTTACACAAAATTATACGAAGATACATACTAAGAGTAGATTTGTTCGTGAGAAGAAAATGTAACTTTGACGATGTCATGAGGCCGGACGAAAAATATCGGTCGCTAAGGCAAACTCCAACGCCCCCCCCTCCTCCCCCCGCATTTTAGACAGGCCTTTTGACTGATTATGTCCATTTGCGGGGCAGGGTGGACAGGCCTCGGGACGGCGTCCGGCCTGGAATGGCCGGTGCATCCAACGGTGGCACCTCCCCTATTTATCCGGCCTTTTTACTGCGGCATAAAATGGATAATTTGGTACATATAGAAATACATAAAAACAAAATAGGTCTGCAATTTAAATTAAAATCTACAGGTCATAACAAATAGCAGTTTATACAATCAAATTACATGAATTAAACTTAAAATAAAAGGTGATAGAAGCTAGTTATTCGGCTGCGCGACCGGTTGTTTTCCCACAAATTCCTATATATGGTCAACCAAATCATTCTGAAGCTGATGATAGGTAGCTCGATCTCATATCTCATGATGCAGCTGCAGGAACTCTGCAAAAGTGGGTGACGGACCTGGCGCTGGTTCAACCAATTCTCCCTGAAATTCTCGTCCTTGGTCATAGATACTTCCATCATGCTCATCTTCGATGTTGTGCATGATCACACATGCCGTCATCATTTCCCATATTGTCTCTTTGTTCCAATTCTAGCAGGGTGTCGTACTATAGCACCGGAACTGGAGTACACCAAAGGCTCACTCCACATCTTTTCTAGCGGTCTCCTGCTCCTTGGAAACCTCTCGTGCTTCTCTTCAGTGGGGTTGCGTATAGTCTTCACCAAGGTAGACCAAGTAGGATATATACCATCTGCCAGATAATTATGCCTTGCTATAAGAGTGGCCTCGCACTTGTAGTACACATGGGGAGCAGTGTCTTATGTAAGCCTATAAAATATATTGGACCTCTGAATAACACAAATGTCATTGTGGGAACCCGCCATGCCAAAGAACGAGTGCTAGATCCAAAGATCATGGGATGCAATGGCTTTAAGTATGATCGTACACCCCTTGGCATGTCCTTTATATTGCCTCTGCCAGGCAAACGGACAGTTCTTCCACTCCCATTGCATACAATCTATACTTCCAATCATTTCCAAAAACCCTCTGGTTTCATTGAAAGCCAAAAGCCGACGAGTGTCCTCGGGATTGGGTGCCCTCAGGAATTCTTCACCAAAAATGGCCACCACAGCTTTGCAGAATTTATACATTGCTTTCAGATAAGTGGACTCACTCATGCGCAAGTACTCGTCAACACAAACAACATCTACTCCATAAGCAAGCATGCGAATAGCTGCGGTGCATTTTTGGTAGGAGGTGAAGCCGAGCTTACCGGTCGCATCTTTTTTTTAGAGAGAAGTAATTGTCATGATCCCTCATAGGGCCGTCTCTAGAAATTCGAGGCCCTAGTGCGAAATGTCAATGGGGCCCTAGACCGTAAAAAAATCCTTAAGAAATATAACTAATGCTTATGCCAAGTTTGTTGATGGCGTGATTTCGTTCCTCGTGGCGAATTGGGGAATTGTGTGATGGCTTTGGCCTACGGAATCGACGTTGGGCATTGGTGAGATAAAGGAGCAGAGGGTCGGGTGCTTGAAGTCAATGGCTAAATGGACTCATTTCATGTATCAATGCATTTTTATTTTTTATAGCCTTTGTCGGCAAAAACGAAAAAAATATTGGTACATCGTACTATTTGCATGATGTTACTTACATCTCCACAGTGCCAAGAACACGTGGTGACATGGATCCTAGAAGGAAGAATTTCCAACACAGTAAACGACAAGGCCACGGAAGCAGACAAGGAAGGATCAAAAGACGAACCTTGACTCCTCCCATCCCTGTAGTTTGTAGATTGATCAACACCCCGCCATGAGCGAACGCCCTCCACGGACTGGAAGGGCCCCCGCTCGTCAAGGTCAAAGCTTACCGCCCTCGACGGCTCGACCCCAGTCGATCAATTCCCTAATTAAACCATCGATCGATCTCACCTCTGGCTATGGACTAGCATCAAACTCGTGCGGTTTATCTGCCCGTTTAGTTGATGAGCCGAAGATTTCGGGGCCCCAAAATTTTGGGGGCCCTATGCCCTCGCACAGCTCGCACGGGCTTGCGGACGGGCCTGATCCCTCACTCCGTGAAGAATATGCATGAACGCCTTCCTTGACATCCTAAAGCACCGCCGAAACAGTGCAGGAGGGTACAAAGGCTTGGTGCGATGGAAGTAATCCCGAAAAAGGCATCTCATGGCCGGCGAATCGGCCATATTCCAGCACTGCCGAACATCCCGAGATCGAGCCACGGTAGGTTTGCTTCGTGCCCTCATTGTGCTGATGGAGGAGCACAGCAGTTGTGGCCCAAAAGTCACGGTCATCGTAGGACTCTTCGGAGGACGGCATGAAATATTTGTTGAAGAACTCATCCCCACTGTCGTCCATGGTTTGCACGATGAGACGGATGAGCTCAAGTCCACAAGGACGAGGACAAGGACTAGGCGAGAGTAGCAGAAAGCAATACCTGTAGCCGAGGGCAAATGGTCGAACGGGTGGAGCGTGTTCCACGAGAAGGCCGCGCTCGACACCGGGGCCGGCGTGATCTTCGGGAACTGGAGGCTTCAACGACGACGAGGCTTCACCAGCAAAGAGGCCTATGGAGAAGAAGGCAACAGGGTCCGGCGGTGGCCTTTTGGGAGGGAGGGTCTGGCGGTGGCGGTGGCGACGGGGGTGGGCGGGAGAAGGGAAGGTGGGGAAGCAGGGGTGGAAGGGTGCGGTTTTATGTCTGACTGGAGGGCTAGAGGCGTGGAAGTCCAAGACAAGACCCGAACAAGGCTTGCGTCCGAGCCCCCGCAAACCAGCCCTAGGTTTTTGGCCCGGTTTACGCCGAATCGGACCTCGCCTCCGGTCCATTTGCGGGTGCGCGTTGGGCCTTTGCCTCGGTCCGGAGGGACGCGATCGGACACGCGACGTCCCTTTGAGTGTGGGGGTTGGGGGTGGAGTTGTCCTAACACGCGGCGAGGCGGAGCCCAAACCGGGTCGACAAGCCTCCCTAGCTCGCCCATTAAATGCAGCACCCCAAAGCGTCCAAAATAAAAAACAAATGGCATATGAATAGGAAAACACTTGTATGTGTGTGTGTGTGTATGTATGATGTTCGCCTGTTCGGGGAGAAGGCCTAAACTGCTGTTGTTGAAAATTGAAAATTGTTACCATTCCACTCGTAATCCAATCCCACCACATACTAGTATATTTTATTCTTCTAACAAAAAAAAAAAACACATACTACTAGACGAACACGATAGCGATGGTCACGGAAGGCCGGCCGGCGAGGTGGGTCCCGCGCCACGTCGACAAGCACCACCCAACCCAGCTCGCCCATTAATAAATGCAGCCCGCCAACGGCACCACCAAACCCAGACCAAAACGTCTCCCCATCGGTCGGCTCGTGCCAGCCAGCCAATCCATCCACATGGGCGCTGGGACGGAGCATCAGCCGCAGCACCCGACCTCCGACTCGCCGGCGATGGCGGCGGGGAAGAGGACGCTGGTGTTCACGTACGGCACGCTGAAGCGGGGCTTCTCCAACCACGCCCTGCTGCAGGACCTCTTCCTCACCGGTGACGCAACCTTCGTCGGCGCCGCCGCCACGGCCTCCCCGCTCCCGCTCGTCTGCGGGCCCTACCGCGTCCCGTTCCTCCTCAACCTCCCCGGCTCCGTTGGCTGCCACCGGGTGAAGGGGGAGCTCTACTCCGTCACGGCCCGCGGCCTGGCCAGGCTGGACGAGCTGGAGGGCGTGTCCCGCGGCCACTACGAGCGCCTCCCCGTTGAGGTCATGCTGGCAGAAGACGGGGCAGAGCAGTTGGTGGTGGAGGGCGAAGCGGTGGCGTACTACGCGCACCGCGGGTACGCGGAGGAGATGTGGTCGCGGAGCGGGCGGAGGGGCCACCCCGAGTACTCGCCGGCGGTGGCGGCTGGGTACGTCCGCCGCGTCGACCGGCCCCAGAACCTCACCTTCCTGGAGCAGATCCAAGTCTTCGTCTCCTCCCAGTCCTAGATTCCAGCAGGGAGGGATCCATCGATTGATTACAAGAGGAGCGGATCTCTGAATTTGGATAGCTGCGTGCGTGCGTGCGTGTGTGTGTGGACGATCGAGGACCGTACGGCGCCGTCCGGTACGGCACTGTTTTCAGATTGGGGATAGATAGATGCCGTTTATCTGTCCGGTACTGTGATGTCTGCCGTGGCAGATAGATTTGAACGATCGATGGGTCCGTACGCTTATCACCTCCAATTATTGTTGTTGGCGTGTGTATCAATCTTGTCAACTCATGACCTGAATTCTGTGGTGCTATTGGATTTGGAAATGATCCCTGGTTCGCCCTTTTCCAGCTACCTACAGTTTAGTTGTTTGGACGCCTTCTCTAAAAAGCTGCCCTATCTCCAGCTTTCCCAGAAAGTTGGGGCAGGACGGCTTAAACCGCCAAAAGAACTGCACCTCGAAGGTGTGTCCGACATCACTCAAAAAAAATGCTTCCACCTCCCTTTCCCTAACTGGCGGTGGCGGAGAAACTCCTTCAGATCAACGGCGGGAACTTTGGTTCCCTTTTCCTCCGCTTGCCGCTCCGGCAGGAGGAGGGAGGGAGCCTCGTTTCTCCGTCTAATATTTAGGGTTAGGGTCTCTTTGTTGTGATGCCGGTGCTCGTCATTATTTGCGACGGTGCTAGCGGGGGCGATGTAGTTTCTTTGGAGCAAGGATGTTGGTCATGAGGTGGTGGATCTGTCGTTCCTCTCCGACTTTGTCGATGGGAGGCAACGGACCTTGGTCCAAGACAGCACGGGGATGTCCCCTGATCGACGTGTCACAGCCTTGTTGGCGATGATGCTTTTTTGGATCTTGCAATGGTGGAGCTCGGCGTCTCTTCCAGCATTCGTCTCGACGACACTGGAGTTTGGTGGCGGCCGCTAGATTTGATGGTTGCTGGAAATATTAGGGATCGTTTTGTATGTTTTTATCTTTTAGATTTTTATCTGCAATGTTTTTAGGATAATCATTTTATCATGGCCTGTCTTTTATTGTCCACGTGTGTTACTTCTTGTAACTTGATTTTCAATTAATGAAATATGTGGTTGCTCTCAAAAAAAAGTTTAGTGGTTGTTTTATACGAGATCGACTGACAGTGATTTTGAGTCGCTAACAGGTGTGGGCCCTCAGCAACGGACCCACATGTCAGTGTTCTAAAGTTTAAATCAAAAGATCTTATATAACCTAGAATGTTTTTAAAATTCCAACGTTTGCTCTAGACGTTGCCTGAGCATGTACCTCTAGTCATTGCTTGAGTCTGTGATCTACATATGAGTGCTTCTTATGGCTGGAAGGCGGCCCTCCCTAGCCACGCGGCGCCAACACAAGTGGTCTGTCCCGGGCAACGACAACACTATCCTATGCGTGAATTTCATTTTGTCATTGACGTGGAGGAGGACCTGGTCAAAAAATTCAAGTCTTTGTTTTCAGGGTCCTTGTTGTAAAAGCACAGGACACGGTTGCAAATTTTTGCTTCAACTTGTCCTCCGGGATCCACCCATAACCCATTATTATGCTTTTTAGTATCTTATTATAGCATTCTATAGCAGTAAACTGTTGGATTATTAGGCATAATTTCCACGATTAACTCCAGAATATAAATCATGACAACAGCAGCTACAATCATGTGAACCTCTAACATGCTAGATGTATTGATCAACATGAACTGTAGCAGATTATACGCACTAACAACCATAGTAAAACAACAGATCTGTTGACGGTGTACGTACTGATCGATTGTCGATGTAGTCGCCGTTGGTGCAGTCGCCTGTCGAAGAAGTCGGCGTTGAAGACGACGCACACGAGGTCCGGCTTGACGACCGGGAAGACACGCCGTGATGACGAACTTGAGCAGTCGCGCGGAGCGCTTCCCAAAAACCTTATTCGCCCTCTCCCGTACAGGATCACAAAGGCGAGTGGTTCCGGAGACCTGCTCTCCCGACCGCCGGTGCACGCCGGCAAGCGGGATGGAGTAGACTACGGTGGCGGCGCAAGCAGAGAGGATGGCAAAACCCTAGATTGGTTTTGGTGTCGTACGTTGTGGAAGCCGCACAGGCGTTTATATAGAGCGGCTCGGAAATCCCGTACAGGACACGAAGTGGACCAAGCCCACGTCGCGCACGTTAGTCGGTTACAGATAGCCCACGATTTGGGAGCGACCCGAATCCACTAACTGTTGACACGTCTGTCTAACCGCACACATTTTTCTGAGCAGCAAAATAAAGCTCGTGATGCAGCCCAACACATGGCATTCACCATTGGTCCACACCATGCTACATCAACCAACCTCAAAGAGAGAAGATGACAAAAGGACCCCAGGAATCAAGACCCCCAAGCAAGAGGCCTAGAAGAGAAGGCGCAAGAGGCTGCTGAAGACAGACCGAAGTCTCCGGTCCAGACCGGAGTCTCCGGCCATCACACCGGAGTCTCCGGACCGACCACCAACCCAACGCCCGGGACAGTCTGAGTGCCCCTCCGGAGACGACACCGGAGATTGACCGGAGTCTCCGGTCCAGACCGGAGTCTCCGGCCTCTACACAGGAATCTCCGGTCCGAGTGCAACGGGCCTGCGCGCCTCATGTTGGGCCTGGCCCATGTAACACCCAGAACTTCCTGTTTATGTCTATTTTGCCCCTAGCTCGTGGCTGGCCTATATATAAGCCCCCACCCCCTCCTTGAAACCCTAGATTTGATGATGAATGAAGGCTTGTGCCTAACCCTAGATGGGAACCCCTCTCTATAGTTAATCTATGAGTTGTACAAGGCCTTGGAGTTCGGTTGTTCGTCTCCAAGTCGTCAAGACCCTCCTCAAGTGTTTGGTCTCTCCTCATCAAGGATTCTAGTAGTGCTAGGTCTCTCCCCTTGGGATTCTACTTGGTTGCTACTCTCTCCTCGATTTGGATTCTATCATCCGCTTGCCGATCTCTCCTTTGGTGATTCTACCTCACGGTCTCTCGCCGAGGATTCTATTGGATTGGTTGTTCGAGCCAACGGGAGCAAATCGAATTGGGTTGTGTTTGCGTGTGTTTGTATCTTTACCTTGCGTTTGTGTTGCGTTCATCGTGTTCATCGGGTATCCCCTCACTCCCCGCCTCAAATCCGTGAAGATCGGGCCACCCTAGGGTCAATCCCACAAGGGATCCCATATCAACTGGTATCAGCAGCTTTTGGTTGCCACGGATTTGACTTCGTTCCCCCATATCCACCATAAATTCAAAAATACCAAAAAATTTAGCCCCAATTTGCTTTTGGATCGATCTCTTGATTTGGTGAGTTGATTGTGGTTTTGGTCCATTAGAAACTTGTTCTTGGATTTGGTCTACCGTTGCCCTGCGTTTCCTAGCCCAATTTGGTCGAAATTTTCTGGATTTGAGGGTTAAAGGGCCGAATTTCCGCTCACGAACTCGAGTTGTTCATCATGCTGGAACCAGACCGGAGTCTCCGGCCATCACACCGGAGTCTCCGGCCTACACCGGAGTTTCCGGCCCCTACACACCGGAGTCTCCGTCCCTGAACAAAATTTTGACCCCTTTTCCTTTTTCGACTAATTTCCTTTGTGTGTTTGTGTTTCGCAAGAGTGTCTATCAACTAACAAGCTTCCGCAACGCCAACAACACCTCGACATCGACACCGCGGAACTCAAACCATCCCTACACCAACGTTTGCAAGTACAACATCACCACAAGGTATAACTTGCACAACCTTTGTTAACCCCCTTCTTCCTGTGTGTGTTACCTAACCTATCGAGAGTAGACCTCTTATGTTTGCCGAAGCATTGTGCGCTTGCTCTTGCATAGTCATGATATAGAGGCAATAACAAAATTGACTCCAAAAAAAAGCTTCTAAGCAAAAGAAACAAAGAAAGATACCAATAGCTAAAGAGAGTCCAAAGCTTCTAAGCAAGAGTGCGAGCAAGAGCAAGGCAAGCGTACAAATCCGTTGCTTCTCAACCTTGTGCGAGCAGACTCGGTCTCTCCTAGCGTTGGCACGACACCGAGCATTAGTCTTCGTTAGGTCCAATTTTGTTCGTTGCTCATTTTTCATAGTCGTGCTAGCCACATTAATCTCCACCGTGTGTGTATAGTCATAGGTTCTCGTCACCCTTTTTGACCTTTTCCTTTGACTTTGTTTTTGTTGGATTGTACCCACTTTTGACAATATCCTTTTCTTTTGGTTGTTCCATTTGCTATCCACCTTTCTAACCTACCACCATAGGCCTTTGTGTGTGTGTGTGTCTTGTGTATCCTCTATTCGCTTTGCTCTCGGCAACAACAATCTTTCCAATCGTTGACTCCGGTGAGGCAAGGTAGCAATTACCATTCCACCAATCTCACCATATCTATCAAGTGTGGTTGTGCACCATGTCTAGGGCAAGTGGAGCTAGTGGAGATAGCAATTTCAACAACCAAGATGACTTTGCCACGCGCCACAACTTATGGGCGCAACGCCAAGAATTCAACAATCAATTTGAGCGACTTGAGCACCGTCTAGATGATACTTTTTGAGAATTTGAGTACCGTGAGCGGCAACGTCAAGAGGAGCACCATGCTCAATTCCAAGCTCTTCACCAAGCTATTGCCAACCTTGGCAACCGACACGGTCATCGCTCAAGCTCGTCAAGTTCCTCCCGCACGCACTCCTCAAGTCGACATGGCGAGTCTTCAAGGTCACAATCCCGCCGCGCAGAACCCCACCACCATAATGGGGACCCACAAGCTCGTCATCGACGCCCTCAAGCGGTGGACCCAAATGCTCCCCAACCTCAACAACAACGACAAGAGCATGGTCCACCACCACAACAAACAATCATCGACATGCACCAACCTCGAGAAAGCCAAGATGAAGCTAACCATAATGATAGGCGTCGTCATCCTCCTCATGACCACCACGAGCAACGTCAAAAAAAATCAAGAACCGGTATGGGACACAAGTGATGATGATGAGGATGAACGCCAAGCTCGACGCAATAACTGACATGCACAACACCACCACCGACACCGTCAAGCTATGAACACCAATGATGCCGACCAATGGCGAAGGAGAGACTTCGAGCATCATCAAGCGCATCCACCACAACAACCTCAAGGCAATCAAGAAGCTCCTCCTCCGCCTCCACGCCCTCCAAGTGATGCAAGTATGCACCAAGAACGTCGCAACAACCACCATGAGCGTGATGATGGAAAGCTTGGGAAGCTCAAGTTCGTTATGCCCAAGTTCAAAGGAGAAGAAAATGCCGATGCATACCTTGAATGGGAGCTCAAAGTCGACAAGATCTTTCGAGTCCACAACTTTTCCGAAGAGAAGAAAGTGGCAATGGCATCTCTTGAGTTTGAGGACTACGCCAATGTTTGGTGGGAAGACTACCAAAGCAATCGTGAGAAGCAAGAAGAACCACCGGTCACCACTTGGACCGAGATGAAGAATGTGATGTATGCAAGATTTGTCCCCGAGCACTATCGCCAAGACCTCTTCGATAAGCTACAAAACTTGAAGCAAGGCACAAAGACAATTGAAGAGTTCTATAAGGAGATGGAAATGACTATGATGAGATCCGATGTGAAGGAACTCGAGGAGCAAACAATAGCACGGTTCCTCAACGGTTTGAGCCGCCCAATACGCAAGATAGTCGATTTCCAACCTTACAAGACTCTCGTGAACCTTCTTCACCAAGCAACCAAGGCCGAGCGCCACTTCAAAAGGAACATGCTTATGAGAAGCAAAGGGCGTACTTCGCTTCAATCAACTCGAGTAGCCCCTCCAAGCCAACAAACCAAGCAACAAGCTCCTTGAAGCAAGCTAAGACACCTATGGCACCCTCCTCTAACACAACAACGGAGAGTCAAGTAGTTTTCTACAGGTGTGGAGGAAAGGGACACAAGTCTTATGAGTGCATCAACACAAGAGTCATGCTAACGGATGAGAACGGCGCAACATACTCCGTGAGCGAAGATGAATTTGAAGCTATGACTCAAGCCGCTATCACAAGGGATGCGGCCATGCAAGATGAGGACACACTTATATGTGAACATGATCCAAGCCCCTCACTTGTCATTGCCCAAGTCTTGACGACCAACTCCATCCCTAGAGAGGACCAACGCCTAAACATCTTCCAAACCCGAGCCGGAATTGATGGCAAGTCCATAAAAGTTATCATTGATGGAGGAAGTTGTCACAACCTTGCGAGCATCAATCTTTGTGAGAAACTCAAGTTGCCATACATGGAGCACCCTCAGCCCTATCATGTCAAGTGGCTTGATGACAATGGTACCATTCAAATCAAACATAAGGTCAACGTCTCCTTCAAGATTGGTCCATATCAAGACACCGTCGAGTGTGATGTAGTGCCTATGACCGTGTGTCACATGCTCCTTGGAAGGCCATGGCAATACGACAAGGGCGCACTACATGATGGTACCTCCAACCAATACTCCTTTAGGTGGCATGACAAGACATTGGTGCTACAACCTATGATGTCAAGCCAAATTATCACTTCCAACATGACGTCGCTGCCTAAGATAAAGCAAGCTAAGGACCCTTGTGAGATGAGTGGTGAGAGAGTGATCCACCAACACGTGAGCGAGTGCTACAAGCCCAAAATGAGTGGAAAAATCATGAGTGCCACGTCGCAAGCCACCACACATGAGAAGAGTGATTTGAGCGTACCCAATACTAACAATCCTTCATACAACTCTTTCTCCTTGTTGTCGGTTTTGCAGGATACACAACCTCACCTACCACCTACAAGGAACACACTTCAAGATCTCCAACCACACCTTGATGACAAGCTCAACTTCAAGATCTTCGACCAATTTGAACAAGGCTACGACACCGGAGATCCACAAACATACAAGATCAAGACCATGCACACATCTTCCTCCCTATATGATGATGGAACTTCGTCGAGGACGACTCGTTTTGAAGCGGGGGGAGATGATGCAGCCCAACACATGGCATTCACCATTGGTCCACACCATGCTACATCAACCACAACCTCAAAGAGAGAAGATGACAAAAGGACCCCAGGAATCAAGACCCCCAAGCAAGAGGCCTGGAAGAGAAGGCGCAAGAGGCTGCTGAAGACAGACCGGAGTCTCCGGTCTAGACCGGAGTCTCCGGCCATCACACCGGAGTCTCCGGACCTTCCTCCGGACCGACCACCAACCCAGCGCCCGGGACAGTCTGAGTGCCCCTCCGGAGACGACACCGGAGATTGACCGGAGTCTCCGGTCCAGACCGGAGTCTCCGGCCTCTACACCGGAATCTCCGGTCCGAGTGCAACGGGCCTGCGCGCCTCATGTTGGGCCTGGCCCATGTAACGCCCAGAACTTCCTGTTTATGTCTATTTTGCCCCTAGCTCGTGGCTGGCCTATATATAAGCCCCCACCCCCTCCTTGAAACCCTAGAGTTGATGATGAATGAAGGCTTGTGCCTAACCCTAGATGGGAACCCCTCTCTATAGTTAATCTATGAGTTATACAAGGCCTTGGAGTTTGGTTGTTCGTCTCCAAGTCGTCAAGACCCTCCTCAAGTGTTTGGTCTCTCCTCATCAAGGATTCTAGTAGTGCTAGGTCTCTCCCCTTGGGATTCTACTTGGTTGCTACTCTCTCCTCGATTTGGATTCTATCATCCGCTTGCCGATCTCTCCTTTGGTGATTCTACCTCACGGTCTCTCGTCGAGGATTCTATTGGATTGGTTGTTCGAGCCAACGGGAGCAAATCGAATTGGGTTGTGTTTGCGTGTGTTTGTATCTTTACCTTGCGTTTGTGTTGCGTTCATCGTGTTCATCGGGTATCCCCTCACTCCCCGCCTCAAATCCGTGAAGATCGGGCCACCCTAGGGTCAATCCCACAAGGGATCCCATATCAGCTCGGCTCGGCGAGATTCCCGCAACCCGTGGCGCGCGCGCGTGTCGTGAAGTGACGAGGCGGGCGTGCGTGCGAGCGGCGTCATCGTCGGAGGAGGAGCGCGCGTGTAGCTCTCTTATTGTCACTTACTTACAAAGTGGTGCAACACTCCACCTTATAAAGTGGTGCAACTCTCCTTCAACTTTCCATGTGCGACTAAACTTTAGCTCCCACAGCTCTTGCCACACACATATGTGAGCTGCCACCAACTTGGGCCAAATCACATATGGGCTTCCACATACATGGGCTTTGAGATTTAGAGAAAATCTGAAATCACACATGGGTCTAATGATTTAGCCCATTATTTCTAACAATCCCCCACCAGATCTCAAATACCCATTTGAAGATTTGCCAATCCTCGCTACTTGTTTATATACCAGTGTTTCAACAGAGACTGTTAAGTTGAACTTCCGCCTAGAATCTTGAACTACGTCTATCAACAACTTGAAGAATGGACGAACCTTGAATTGCAAGTTTGGTGCCAATAGATTTCACTCAAAATCATAACTAGTACATGGATGCTAGTAGCCTACCCCGTGGGTTGGAGCATATGCGTCATACTCCCTGGTCTCTTCATGAGTTTACTAGAGATCACCCAAGTCTCATAGACTGCGACGTTTACAGTCGAGCTCATATAGGTGTGTTCTTTCAAGAATTCCCTGTAGGACGGCATCTTTGCTAGTTAAAGCCAACATAAACACATTAAGGCGTGTTGCCAACCTGCCTTACAGATTATGAGAGTTATGCATCTTCACATAGAGAGGGTTACAAAATACTCTCCTCAGTCCACCCACTAGCTTGTTCTTCCCAGGTCCTAATTCACGGGATCTCCGATCACATAGGTTGGGTTACCACTAGGTGTGACATCTATGGGTCTCAACCCCATCTCCCTCGATGCACCTTCTATCACATTTCGTGATAGTCCCTTTGTAAAGGGATCTGCCAGGTTTTTGTCTGTTTGAATATACGTAATAGTTATTACTCCGGAGTTTCTCAATTTCCTGACAGACTTCAAACGTCTCTTCACGTGTGTTGATGAGTTCACGTTATCCTTAGAATTGTTCACTTTGACAATCACAGTTTGGTTGTCATAATTCAAAAGGATTGCCGGCACAGGTTTCTCAACCACAGGCAAGTCCATCAAGAGCTCACGCAGCCATTCTGACTCAACAGTGGTTGTGTCTAAAGCAGTAAGCTCTGCTTCCATAGTTGACCTTGTCAATATGGTCTGTCTACGGGATCTCCATGACACTACACCACCTCCAAGGGTAAACACATACCCGCTCGTGGCGTAGAGTTCATCAACGTCAGAGATCCAGTTCGAATCACTATATCCTTTAAGCACAGCAGGGTCCCCTGAATAGTGAATCCCATAGCTCATTGTACCACATAGATAGCGCATGGCCCTTTCAAGTGCATGCCAATGATCAATACCCGGGTTAGACATGAACCTACTCAACTTGCTCACAGCAAAAGAGATATCAGGTCTTGTAGCGCTTGCTAAGTACATGAGAGAACCAACAACTTGTGAATATTTCAGCTGATCTGTTGGTTCCTTCTTATTCTTCCGTAATGTCAAGCTGGGATCATAAGGTGTTGGAGAAGTCTTGCCATCAGCAAAGCCAAATCGGCTCAAGACCTTCTTAACATAATGGGATTACGTTAAAGTAATCCCATTCTCGTTCTTAATAAGCTTGATGTTCAGAATCACATCAGCCGCTCCCAGATCTTTCATATCAAAACTCTTTGACAGGAAAGACTTGACTTCATTTATCACTTTCATGTTTGTACCAAAGATCAGAATATCATCCACGTAAAAACATAATATAACGCTATCGCCCCCACCATGGCGATAGTATACACACCTATCAGCCTCATTAATGACAAAGCCAGCAGAAAGTAGAGTTCTGTCAAACTTCTCATGCCATTGCTAAGGTGCTTGTTTCAGGCCATATAGAGATTTTAATAACTTACACACCTTTGTCTCTTCACCTTTTACCACAAATCCATCCGGCTGATCCATGTAGATCTCCTCTTCCAACTCTCCATTAAGGAAAGCTGTCTTCACGTCCATTTGATGAACGAAAAGACCATAAGAGGCAGCCAGGGACATTAGTACTCGAATGGTGGTCAGTCTAGCGACAGGTGAATATGTGTCAAAATAATCTTCGCCTTCTTTCTTTGTGTAGCCCTTAGCTACTAGTCGTGCCTTGTACTTCTCAATAGTACCATTAGGCCTTAGCTTCTTAAACACCCACTTGCAGCCCACAGGTTTGCAACCATAGGGTCGTTCTGATAATTCCCAAGTTCCATTAGAAAGAATCGAGTCCATCTCATTGTGGACAGCTTCTTTCCAGTCACCTGCATCAGGAGATGCATATGCCTCTGCAATGGATCTGGGAGTATCGTCCACAAGGTACACGATGAAATCGTTACCAAAGGATTTTGCAATCCTCTGTCTCTTACTCCTCGTGAGAGGTTCATCGTCATCCTTCTCAAGGACTTCCTCATGTGGTTGTTCAGAATTCTCAATAGATGCACTAGATTCGGGAAGTATTTCAGAAGAAATTCTACCAATGCTATGCGTATCTTTCATAGGAAAAATATTCTCAAAGAATGTTGCATCACGAGATTCCATTATAGTATCAACACGCATATCAGGTACCTCAGATTTAACCACTAGAAATCTATAGCCTACACTCCGTGGAGCATATCCTAGAAAGATGCAATCCACTGTCTTAGGTCCCAGCTTGCGTTTCTTGGGAATCGGTATGTTGACCTTTGCCAAACACCCCCAAGTGCGCAAATACGAAAGTGATGGTTTTATCCCAGCCCACTCCTCATAAGGGGTCTTTTCTTTATTCTTGTTAGGAACTCTATTCAGGACATGACATGAAGTCCACAAAGCCCCCCCACCATGCCTTTGATAAACCAGTAGTGGCTAACATGGAATTCACCAAGTCAGTTAGCGTGCGGTTTTTCCTCTCGGCCACCCCGTTCGATTGGGGCGAGTAGGGAGGCGTCCTCTCATGAATAATTCCGTGTTCCTGACAGAATTCATCAAATATTTTGGGAAAATACTCACCACCACGATCCGACCTAAGACGCTTGATCTTTCTCTCTAGTTGATTTTCAACTTCGGCCTTATAGATTTTAAAGTAGTCTAAAGCCTCATCTTTAGTTTGCAACAAGTAAACATAGCAGAATTTAGTAGCATCATCTATCAACTTCATGAAATATCTCTTTTCACCTTTTGTCAATACACCATTCATCTCGAATAGATCAGAATGTATGAGTTCTAGAGGTGCCAAGTTTCCCTCCTCGGCAGCCTTGTGAGGCTTTCGAGATTGCTTTGATTGCACACAACTATGGCACTTAGAACCTTTGACAATAGTGAAATTCGGAATTAAACTCATACTGGACATCCGAGGCATCAAACCAAAATTAATGTGACATAAACGAGAATGCCAAACACTGGTATCATCATTAACATCACCACAAATATGATTCACGGATTTATTACAAAACTCTGAAAGTGAAAACCGGAACAAGCCTCCGAACTCATAACCTTTACCAATAAATTGTCCATGTTTCGAAACAATGACTTTATTGGACTCTAACACAACCTTAAACCCATCTCTACATAGAAGGGAGCCACTAACGAGATTCTTGTTCATAGTAGGGACATGCTGCACGTTCCTTAGTTGCACGATCTTTCCGGAAGTAAACTTCAGATCCACCGTGCCAACACCACGAACAGAAGCATGTGATCCATTCCCCATTAGGACGGCTGAATCCCGAGCGACCTGATAAGAAGTGAACATGGATATGTCAGCGCACACGTGAACATTAGCACCCGTATCAATCCACCAACATGGTGATTGAAATACTGAAAGAACAGTAAATAAATTACCGTACCCATCAATGTTGCTAGCGGTCACGACGTTGACAGTCTTTCCACCTTTCCCTCTGCGATCTGCACGATCTGGGCAGTCCTTGGAAAAGTGGCCGAGCTCTCCACATGAATAACAATGTATCTCGGCCTTGTTCAGCTTCTTCTTCTTCTTCTTGAAGGTTGTAGTCTTTTCAGGCTTGTTGAACGAGGGCTTATAGTTCCCTTTGTTCTTGCAGAAGGTCTTCTTCTGCGCCATGTAGGCGCTAGACTGACCCTCGCCTCCTCTCTCAGCAGTGTCCTTAGCCCGAGCCTTCTCCTCAACATCAAGAGACGCTATCAGGTTTTCAACTGATATCTCTTGTCTATTGTGTTTGAGAGTTGTGGCGAAGTTCCTCCACGAAGAAGGCAACTTTGCAATAATGCATCCAGCCACAAACTTGTCGGGTAAGATACACTTGAGGATTTCAAGCTCCTTGGCAAAGCACTGTATCTCATGAGCTTGCTCAACTACAGAACGGTTGTTAACCATCCTGTAATCATAAAAGTTCTCCATGATGTACAGCTCACTGCCAACATCTGCTACACCGAACTTAGCGTTCAGTGCCTCCCAGAGCTCTTTTCCATCTTTGATGTGCATATACACATCAAATAGCTTGTTGTCAAGAACACTCCGAACGCATCCCACAAAGGCCAGATTGGTTTCCTTGACCTTGTTCTGAATCTCGTCAGATGTAGTTCCTTCAGGTAAACCCTCACTAGCCTCGAATACTTTCAGAGCTTGCAGCCACATAGTGGTCTTATACTGCCATCTCTTAAAATGAACACCGGTAAACTTTTCCGGCTTCATAGCATCGGCCAAGTGTCCCATGTTTAATTCAGGAAATTGCCTCTAATAAGGTTTTTGGATTTTTGGATTATTAGACATAATTTCCACGATTAATTCCAGAATATAAATCACGACAACAACAGCTACAATCACGTGAATCTCTAACATACTAGATGTATTGATCAACATGAACTGTAGCAGATTATACGCACTAACAACCATAGTAAAACAACAGATCTGTTGACAGTGTACGTACTGATCGGTTGTCGATGTAGTCGTCGTTGGTGCAGTCGCCTGTTGAAGAAGTCGGCGTTGAAGACGACGCGCACGAGGTCTGGCTTGACGACCGGGAAGACGCGTCGTGATGACGAACTTGAGCAGTCGCGCGGAGCGCTTCCCAAAAACCTTATTCGCCCTCTCCCGTACAGGATCGCAAAGGCGAGTGGTTCCGGATACCTGCTCTCCCGACCACCGATGCACGCCGGCAAGCGGGATGGAGTAGACTACGGTGGCGGCGCAAGCAGAGAGGATGGCAAAATCCTAGATTGGTTTTGGTGTCGTACGTTGTGGAAGCCGCACAGGCGTTTATATAGAGCGGCTCGGAAACCCCGTACAGGACACGAAGTGGACCAAGCCCACGTCGCGCACGTTCGGGTCGGTTACAGATAGCCCACGATTTGGGAGCGACCGCAACCATGGCAGCGTGTCGTGTGACGAAGGCAGCGTCGCGTCGCGTCTTGGCTGCGTCGTCGGAGGAGGAGGAGCGCGCGTGTAGCTCTCTTATTGTCACTCACTTACAAAGTGGTGCAACACTCCACCTTATAAAGTGGTGCAACTCTCGTTCAACTCCATGTGAGACTAAACTTTAGCTCCCACAGCTCTTACCACACACATATGTGAGCTGCCACCAACTTGGGCCAAATCACATATGTGCTTCCACATACATGGGCTTTGAGATTTAGACAAAATCTGAAATCACATATGGGTCTAATGATTTAGCCCATTATTTCAACGTTTGCTCTAGACGTTGCCTGAGCATGTACCTCTATCATTGCTTGAGTCTGTGATCTACATATGAGTGCTTCTTATGGCTGGAAGGTGGCCCTCCCTAGCCACGCGGGCGCCAACACAAGTGGTCTGTCCCGGGCAACGACAACACTATCCTATGCGTGAATTTCATTTTGTCATTGACGTGGAGGAGGACCTGGTCAAAAAATTCAAGTCTTTATTTTCAGGGTCCTTGTTGTAAAAGCACAGGACATGGTTGTAATTTTTTGCTTCAACTTGTCCTCCGGGATCCACCCATAACCCATTATTATGCTTTTTAGTATCTTATTATAGCATTCTATAGCAGTAAACATCCCTCAAAAAAGAGCAAGAAACAAAGTTAGGCATGTGCGCAAACTGTTGCATCTGCACGTCAGCATCAACTAGATGCGTACGCCACTTGCATAAATAAAGTAACAATGAGGAGGAGAATTTGGTTTCTGCAAGATTCCTCTTAAAATGGCTTGTGTTAGAATCTGTTGCTGTCGGCCTTTTCCATTGCCAAACAGCACATTGTGCCAATTACTCATCATACAAGTTGCATCCGGCAATAGGATTAAAAAATACTTATATGTAAAAAAAACTAAGAAAGGTGAGTGGAAGAGATGTTCATCAATCAATATAGTGCCACTCTTGCGCGCTCTCCATGTCATGAGACACGATTATATGTTCTTTTTCCTTCCTCCCTTTATTGGAAACCAGGCACGGTTATATAATTATATTGATTGCATGGATGGCTATTCTCTAACAAAGCTCAGCCATACGTTTTGGTTAACTTTCTCATACACTGCTAGCTGAAACATCTGTGTCCTTTTAGTTTGCTAGCGTATACCAGATAGTAGGTAAGGGTTTGACTCCTCTTTATTTTTTTCAAACAGGCACCCGTTATATTAACATAGCAATCACATACATGATACATACGTTTGAACCAAAGAAAATAATAAGACAACAGCACAAACATGCTAAAAAAGAAAATTGATGAAGGTAACGACGGCGAATCGAGGATGATCTGCAATTGTTGCGCCTTACTATTGAATTGCATGCAACAGCCATCTGAACCAAACGTCCGAACTTATGGAAAGGGTTAGGCAATATATTTTAACACTCATCCTACGTCTTTCGCCCTTTGGCCTATTGTGACGTATGTTTTGGGGAGCCGCAATTTTTGTTTTTAATTTTTTGCGTTGGTCGGGATTTGATCCTAGGATCTCCTGCTCTAATACCATATTGAATTGCATGCACCAATCTGAACCAAAAGTCCGAACTTATGAAAAGGGCTAGGCAATATATTTCAACACTTACAACTTTGTCCCACCATGTTCCAAGCACCCCGAAGCGTTCAATACCAAGCATCATATTCAAGAAGGGAACACCAACAACACATGGCTGCTGCCCGGACCAACGCATTGGTCCTAGGGTTTCCTCCGGCACCGTAGTAGAGTGGACTGAGGATACATGTGACGTCCTCTAGGAAGGAATCGTGCCACTTGAAGGCGGCACCGCTCGGATTCGGAGTGACCGACAAGGATTTTCCCGATCCCGATCCACACAAAACCCCCGGGCACAATGGAGCACCACCACGAATTTCGCCGCCCAGCAACATGCGCAACCACGATATTGTATTTCAGTCGGATTCAGTACAGTTGATGCATAATTTTTGGTTTACTATGCTTGGAAAGGGATAAATTGTGCTACTGAACTTTCTAGTTATCTCATTCTTCATATTCAGGTGTTTCAACATGGTGAATGGGGAGCGAGCCTTAAAATTGCAAATGCAATTTTATATGGTTGGTCCAACATTATGGTGATATTTGGAGGCAGGTTGATTCATGACAGGCAATAATTCAAATTATTTATGTACCTTTTCTGCAAAAAAAATATCCTAGAATAATGATTCATGCCCGTTGGCTTTGTTTCCTTCTCTCCGTCCAACTTCTTCTCCCCCTTCGCCTTCATACCTGACATCTCCTCCCCCTTCCCTACCACCCCTAACATCTCCTCCTCCACTGCCGCCCCTGATGTCGTCTCCTCCTCCTCCATCCCCCGGTGTCAACGAAACAGCGGCTTTCGGCCGGGGTGGCATAGACGGGAACATGAAGTTGATCAGTAAAACAATGGGGTGGTGCACACTGTGAAGAGAAGGTGTGGGGAGGAGACGAGGGAAGTTGTCGGCGGCGCAGTGGCGATGACAAGGCGGTCCAGGCATTTGCTAAAGGATACGCGGGCCAACAAGGCTATTGCAGGACTTAGTCCACAAAGACCATGTAAGGATTGCAGGCTGTCTACCACGTCACGAAGGGTTTTCTTGCGGCTCGGCTAAAGTAAGCTTGTGAACGCCTACGTCCACCTACATTCTTAGGTACATTGGACCACTTCGACGCCTCCAAAATGCAAACGGTCATGGTTGCCTTCCTCTCCTCTTATAGTGCTGCAATGGTCGCCTCGCGCGGCAAGGCGAGGCGGGGGACTAGAGCGGTCTTTGAATTATTACTAGGGATGTGCCAATCACTTCCTTGGCGCGTGTGTGTATGTACCAATCCTCTTAGGACACGATAGCTAGACTTGAGTGATGTAAATGCCTATGATCCCTGCCTAACGCCTTTTGAATTCTCTTGTGTAATTATTCACCAAAGAATATTCGTGTGTAATTCATATTTGTGCAAACGAGCTTTCTAATTCTGGTAGGCGCTACTGCGTGAGCCGTCCGATGTCCGTATTCTGCATTTTATATTCGGACGGAGTCCAGGGGATCAGACCTGATCAATACGAGCGAGGGCGCTACGCAAAAAAAAAAGAGCGATAAAAATCACAAGACCCGATCGATCTGAGCAAAGCTCTACCTGGCGGCGGCGCGGCCATGGCGCAGAAGACGGCCTCCACGTACGGGTCGTCGTTCGTCCGAGGCTCCCACAGGTTCCATATCGTCGGCTACAGCGAGCGAAAGGCTCTCGCCGGCGTCGTCGCGGGCAACTCTTCCTCTGTCCGGTCCGGGGACTTCGAGATCGGCGGCCACACGTGGGCCCTCAGTTGCCGCTTTGGGAAACAAGGGCTGGCCTCCATCTCCCTCAACCTGGTCAGCACCAAGCCCGTCACCGCCATGGCCAGCCTGACGATCGACGACCCGCGCCGCAGGTGGCCCGCCGCCGTGTGGAGAAGCGATGTGACGACCCGCGCCGCAGGTCAAGGCTGGAGGTGGGAGCTTTCACTCCCCGAGGCGTTCTCTGGCCACGAGGAGCGCTATGTGGAAGACGACCACCTCGCCATCCTCTGCGTCGTCGATGTCCTCGATCCTAGAGCTGCCCGTGCACTTACAAGCTGCTTCATCTCACCGGTGCCGCCGCCAACCTTGTCCCGGGATCTCCTCGGGCTTCTTTTGCCACCACCAAAGTCGAAATCGCCGCCGGAGTCCATGCAACGACATACGACTCCCGACGTAACATTCATCGTTGAGGGGATCGAGATCCACGCACACAAGATCCTCCTTGCCATGGAGTCGCCGGTCTTTGCCGCGCAGTTCCGTTGGCACAACAATGACGAGAGCAACATAATAATCAGGGTCGACGACATGACCGCCTCCACTTTCAGGGCCATGCTCCGGTACTGCTACACCGGCGAGCTGCCAATAAAACCTAGAAGGAATGCGACTTTGACATGTCATTATTCTGACAAAGAGAAATGTGCTTTGAGAAGGTTTGTGTCTATGGCCCTCGACCTGCTGATGGCCGCCGATCGCTACGACCTAGAGAGGCTAAGGACCTTGTGTGGCGGCATTCTCGTAGAGTGCATGGACGCCGTGTCTATCGTACCTATATTTATGGTGGTGCATGGTCGACAAAGTTTCCAGCAACTCGAGGATTCATGCATAGAGTACATAGCATCCCATCCAGATGTTTATACCGCCATGAAGGACACTGAGGACTATAAGGATCTCAAGGAAGGTTGCTGCTCTTTCCTACAAGAGATCACGGACAAAGTAGCCATCATGAGATCATCCCCCTTTACTTACAAGAGCAGCATCAAGAGCACACCCTCCTCAAATAATAACTTGCCGAAACATGTCCAAGGTACACATGAGTTCACAATCCCAAACTTTAGGGCTGTCCAGAGGAGCATTATTGGTGCTGACACGATGATAAGTTCCGAGACATTCAAGATAGGCGGTTATGCTTGGAAGATATGGGTAGAGATATCAAAGTCATCTTCTTTGCCGGAAGAAAAAGAGGAAGAGCCCATCACTGTGTTCCTCCAGCTGTCTAGTGATCTAAGAAGTGTCCATGTCAGGACGTCAATGAGCTTCAAGATGGATTACCCTAGTGCGCCGCCGCCGATAGAACAAGTAACAAACACCTTCGCCGAGAAATTCGACCGCACCTATACAGAGTTCACGGTCATGAAATCTGCAAAGTTTGCACAACAAGATGACTCCCTTACTATACGCTGCCAACTCATGGTCGGCGAGGAGGCCTATGCTACTTCTAGCACCACTATTATTGGTGGCGTCGGAAAGGAAATGCCCATGCCTTCATCAAACATTGCTTCGCACCTCGAGCACTTGTTGGTGAGCAAGCAAGGGTCGGATTTGAGCTTCCGAGTCGAGGGGTGCGACTTCCATGCTCATGGGCTTGTGATCGCCGCTCGGTCACCGGCCCTATACGAAATGGTGGCAGTGGCGGACAACAAGGACAGCCACATTGTACATGTCGACCACATGAAGGCTACCGTCTTCATGTCGGTACTCCACTTCATCTACACGGATAAGCTGCCCTCCATCGATGACCTTCCTGCCGAAGACATGCTCACGGCAGCATGTCGATTTGGTCTGGAGAGGATGAAGATCATATGTGAGAATCTCCTCGCCGAGTACATATCAAAAGAGAACGCGTTGAACACGCTGAAGCTGGCGCAATGTCACCATTGCTTGAAGCTAGAAAATTATTGTTTGGAATTCATGGCAAACTGATCAAGCTTGTGCTAGAAACGATCAGCTTGGAGTAATTAAAATCCGATTAGTTATTTGGCAAACTGTGCTGCCATTTTATTGACCGGTTTATATTGTTGTCTCGATTTATAGTTTTTCCACCATGCATGAGAGGTTCCTAATTATTCCAGATTGAGATGCCAGTAGCTCTTACAAAACAACTAGTGAGTCGTATATTATTTTCCCAATAAAGTGTAGTCGAGCATGCTGCTGGAGGAACGCCGATCAGCCTGAGCCGGATTAGCTACCAGTATGAATTTGCGAGTAATCCCTGATTGCAATCTGTTTCTACACGCACATACACTTTAGAAAATACGTGTTCTTTTGGTGATACTCACTTTAGATTCTAAATAAAATAGTATAAACATTCATGTGACTATCTGCCATCTGTTCAGAATGTGGAAACAGGATGGCGACCGCACACCTGAATCTCCCTAAACTGACGACCACATGCCTGCATCTCCATCGACTCTGTTGCTCCTCGACGCCTCCAAGCATGACCGGCGTGCCTCCTAGGCCTCCCCCTAGCTCTGACATGACGCCGTTAGGTGCGAGCGTGACTGCCATATGTTCCTCCGGTTTGATGATTATAAGATGTTTGCCGAGTGTATTTTAGGTTTTTGCGGAGTGTTTTTAGATCTTTGCTGACTGTTTTGGTTTGCCGAGTTTCGGTATAAAAAAACTCTGGCAAACAAGCGCATACTCGGCAAAAAAACATTTTTGGAAATCTACAGTTGACAATTGTTACAACCAAACAACTTCTAGATTTGCCACAGTTTCTAGCTTCCAGCAGCTTTTCTGTAGCAGATTTTCTACAGCTAATTTTCAGGAATCTACAGCTCAACCAAACACACCCTGAGGTTCTCTGAGAGTGATTTTGAGTCGCTAACAGGTGGGACCTTGGCAACAGCCACACAACGTCGCCGACATAAGTGGTTCGTCCCTGGCAACGACAACACTATTCGAGGCTTGAATTTCATTTTCTCATTGACGTGGAGAAGGACCTAGTCAAAAATTTCAAATCTTTACCTTCAGGGTCCTTGTTGTAAAATCATACGACTCGGTTGTAATTTTTTCCTTCAACTTCTCCTCTGGGATCCACCCTTTGTTATGTTTTTTAGAATTTTATTGTAGCATTCTAGAGAAACAAACATCCCTCAAAAAAGAGCAGCAAACAAAGTTAGGTATGTGTGTTGGCCCCAAACTAAAGATCCAGGACATATGTACATGCAAAGCAAAACAAAGGTCTACCCCTATAGCTTTTGTCAAATCTTTATTTTGTGTGGGTGTTGTCTGAAAAACAAGGAATGCAATGTGTTGCTTTTATCAAATCGTATCTATCTTTTTATTTTGTTTGGAGATATGCACTGATACTTGTGAGCACTTGAGATCAATTATTTACCTGTACACGGCTGAACAATGTCTTCCTCTTTCCCTATATAGGATGGTTGCCTTCTGCATTTTTTGCAAGGCAGCATGGAGATCCAACCACAATATCGTATGAGGAGAAGTGGTACTTGGAATGGAGAGGTCCTTGTCTACAAGAGGAGAACTAGGGAGGAGAGGGAGCAAGAAGCTGCTAGGAGAAGGGCAAAGAAAGAGATGATGGCAGTGGAGGGCCTTAAGGGGCTAGTAGCTGGAAGGGAGAGAATTGGTTTGCTATACCAAACAATAGAAGACTAAATTCTGCCAGCATTTATTTCAGAAAGCTATGCTCCAGAGTTAGAAGCTGCTGGTGCATTGTGCAAGAGTAAAAAGGGAATTACATTTGTGTTCAACATGTTCAAAATGAGAAAAAGAACAACAAGGGTAAAAATTCAGTGAACATGTAGCTCAGAGTCATGAAGTATATGTATCTTTTCCATTCAAGCGATGCAATATGTGTACCTTTTCTATGTTTTATGTAGTTCGATTTATCTTTTCTCTTCAGCAGTTCAGTGTATCTTTTTAATTCAGCAGTTCTATTTACTTGAATGCAATGGAATAAAACTTTTATGATCAAACACATGCTCCGCCTCCCTCTTGCACTTGCTCTTGTCAATCTGGCACCTAGTTCAGGAATGGAGTCTCTTCCATCGCATAGCATTGATATCGATCTGATAGTTTTCCACTGGTTAGCGAGGATTGGTGTAAAAAATGGGAAGGTGGTACACCGAGGGTGGCCATCGGCGTAAGGTAGTGGGGCGCTATGCCGAGGGCAGCCCTCGGCGTATGCCCGACGTCGTGATAATGACGTCACGTACCTGGGCTTCAGGGGCATGCATCTACCTCTTACGCCGACAACCTTCGTACACCGAGGATAGCCATCGGCATAGAGTGGCCTAAGCCGATGGTTGTCCTACAACAACAACTATCTTGACGGCTGGCCTGGTCGAGGTCTACGCCGACGGCCAGCGCCCGGCCGTCGGCCCCGTCCTTTTTCTTATACTAAACATCTTTATTTTTACAACTCATTTATCTATTTATCTCTCATCATATAATCTTAACTTATACTTTTAAATATTATTAGCATAAATCTCTAACCCTTGTGAAGTATATGTAAACATATATAGCAGATATGGTCTACTATATAGATGCATTCTTGAACCGAGTTACTTAAGAATAAGAAAATGGACATTAGTTGGTTTATTTATGGACATTACTTATTATTTTTGCGCTAAACCAAACTTATAAATTGGAGAAAAGGTAAAAACAAATAGCATGTCTTCATAAATTATTTTGTAATACCTAAATGAATTCCTAGTATATGTATGTATTCATGCCTACATTAGTATCGCTAAATATTACTAACAAGAGCTCTAAAAAATCTACTATAAGTTTCTAGAGTCCCTAATTTTAGGTTTCAGAAAATGGGAGAGATAATTATCATTAAATATCAAATATAAATTCTATAGTATTAGAATAGCAAAGATTAGGATTATGATAATCTAGTGCAGTCTATGATGACATCAAAATAGAAAAAAGTGGGTAGGGTAACTGGGATTACGATAATCTAGTGGAGTCTATAATGATAGTCTTGAGGAGATGAAATTAAGAATGATCTTTCATCTGCATATTAGTAGGTGTTTTATTCGTCACCTCCTGCCATCTGAGTCACACACACCACGTGAGATCATGCGTTTTGGCCTTGGTCTCTGTTGCACAGCGATCCCAAAGCCAAAGGTGTTTCGGTCTGAAAACCATTGGGTTCGGTTACCCGGATTTCTTGATGTAGTTAAAACTATTTGGGATATTAAGTGTACAGGGGATGCAACAAAAAATCTTTTGGCCAAGTTTAAATTGTTGAGGAAGGGATTGAAAAAATGGAGCACCAGTATGTCCACTCTGACTATTCTGATTACTAACTACAATGATATATCATTCTATTGTTGGATGGATATGAGGAGCAAAGATCCCTACACATTTCCGAGTGGAACTTTCGGAACATTGTCAAAAGAAAACTTCAGCATATTTTGTTATGTAAGCAAGAATACTAGAAAAAAAAGTGAACGTCTCGTTGGGCACGTTTTCCTGATGGAAAAACGTATTTTCCCACTCAATGGCCACAATCAGATACGGAAAAACTCCATTGCCACTCTGGTTCGGGGAGATGGTTCCGTGGCTGAAGCTCATGAGGAGAAAACAGGTGTTCTTTGGTAGGCATTTCGTAATGGCTTGGGTTTATCCCTCCCTATCTCTGAAAATTTTGTTTTTTCATAGTACTTCATTGCTTTTGAGGGTTTGGAAGTCATGTCACAACCACTACAGGAAAGAATTGATACGCCGACGGCCGGCTGCCGTCGGCACAGGCTGTGCCGACGGTGGCCGTTGGCGTAGCCCCCTCGGCGTATGTCCTCGCCGGCACAGCTCCGTGGCCGTCGGCGCAGCCCCTTTCCCTCGGCATAGCGTCTTCCAGCGGGCCCCGCGTGTCAGACAAGGACCGTCTCCGATAACGGCCCAGCCTGGAGCTACGCCGACGGCCAGGCCGTCGGCACAGGAATGGAGCTACGCCGCTGGCCGTCGGCACAGGAATGGAGCTACGCCGACGGCCTGGCCGTCGACATAGCCTAAAATATATTTTTTAATTTTTTTAAATTTTTTCTATTTTTTTGTCTTTGAATTGTTTGATTCGCTAATCTCTCGCTTTAATCATTTTTAACACTATTTATAGTTAATAATTAATTAAATTACAGTCTTAGTCAAAGTTCCTAGTCGGTCACCCATCCTAGCACAACTCCAGCTCTAGCACGCTTAACTTCCTGATTCCTTTAGAATCTGTTTCCACAAAGTAATTTACACATTATTGTCATTAATATGATATCAATCCTATTAACTCTTATATATCATCAAGTCACATGGTTGTATTTTTTGAAATTACAAGCAATTATTTAAGTAAACAACAATGAATAAGTAAAAATATTATTGAATTCAAATAAAAATATAATAATTTTATTTTATTTTGTAGTTTTATTTAATATGGAATAATTAATATCTTTAAATCTGTAAATCGGAATTCGGCAAATAATATGTCTAAATTGATTAGAAAAAAGAGAGGAATCCAAATATGATATCAATATCAACTTATCACAAACTATATCCTGATTCTTATCATAATTTCATTTGCCCGGTTAAAACGGCACGCATAAAGATTCTTTGCTTGGGGCTGAGACTCGCTAAACTTGAAGTGGATCTATGATGAAACAACATATTTTGAATCTAAAAATGATTTTTGTAAAAAATCATGAGTATACGATCATGTACCTGTAGTTCATATCTGACCCATTTTCTACCGATTCGGCAGGAATTTGTCTTTTTCATCAGGGATAGACGGAAATGTTTGAGATCCCCCTATTATGACATTATCCATGTAAAGTGGTCTAGTATTTTTCAAAAATGTGACGGTAGCATTTTGAATTAGCCATTTGGTGGTTGCTTCACAAAATCGTCCGTTTTTTGCACTTGGAAAATGGAAAACGGCTTTTTGGTGCTACGAAAAGGAAAACTTCCTCCTGAAACATTGTTCGCCATACCATGATGCACACTTATGTATAATATGGACACATTATCACAAACTATACCTTGATTCTAGCCATAACATTGGTCATTTGACCCGAAAGCCAAGAAACCTCGAACAAGATAGGTCATTTTGTGAAGGTTTTTTGAGACATAATCAATATACCAAGTTTGATATTTTTCCTTCTAACTGTGTCACATAATATGACACCACGTGAAGGTTTCACATTGTTTGGATCGTTTTTAAATTTATAATGCCCGTTTTAAACCATCGTTAAACTTTATCGAATGGTGGGCATGAAGATTCTTAGCTTGGTGATAAGACTCGCTAAACTTGAAGTGGATCTATGATGAAAAAACATATTTTGAACCTAAAAATGATTTTTGTAAAAAATCATGAGCATCCGATCATGTACATGTAGTTCATATCTGACCCACTTCCTACCGATTCGGCAGGAATTTGTGTTTTTCACCAGGGATAGACGGAAATGTTTGAGATCCCCCTGTTATGACATTATCCATGTAAAGTGGTCTAGTATTTTTGAAAAATGTGACGGTAGCATTTTAAATTAGCCATTTGGTGGTTGCTTCACAAAACCGTCCGTTTTTTTGCACTCGAAAATGGAAAACGGCTTTTTGGTGCGACGAAAAGGAAAACTTCGTCCTGAAACAATGTTCGCCATCCCATGATGCACATTATACACAATATGGATATATTATCACAAATTATGCCTTCATTCTAGCCATAACATTGGTCATTTGATCCGAAAGCCAAGAAACCTCGAACAAGATAGGTCATTTTGTGAAGGTTTTTTTGAGACATAATCAATATACCAAGTTTGATATTTTTCCTTCTAACTATGTCACATAATATGATACCAAGGGAACATTTCACATTGTTTGGATCATTTTTGAATTTATAATGTCCGTTTTAAACCATCGTTAAACTTTGTCGAAGGGCGGGCATGAAGATTCTTAGCTCGGGGCTAAGACTCGCTAAACTTGAGGTTTATCTATGATGAAACAACATATTTTGAACCTAAAAATGATTTTTGTAAAAAATCTGGAGCATCCGATCATGTACCTGTAGTTCATATCTGACCCACTTCCTATCGATTCGACAGGAATTTGTCTTTTTCACCAGGGATAGACAGAAATGTTTGAGATCTCCCTGTTTTGACATTGTCCATGTAAAGTGGTATAGTATTTTTGAAAAATATGACGGTAGCATTTTGAATTAGCCATTTGGTGGTTGCTTCACAAAACCGTCCGTTTTTTGCACTCGGAAAATGGAAAACGGCTTTTTGGTGTGACGAAAAGGAAAACTTCCTCCTGAAACATTGTTCGCCATCCCATGATGCATACTTATGCACAATATGGATATATTCTCACAAACTATGCCTTCATTCTAGCCATAACATTGGTCATTTGATCCAAAAGCCAAGAAACCTCGAACAAGATAGGTCATTTTGTGAAGTGTTTTTTGAGACATAATCAATATACCAAGTTTGATATTTTTCCTTCTAACTATGTCACATAATATGACACCATGATAAGGTTTTGCATTGTTTGGATCGTTTTTGAATTTATAATGCCCGTTTTCAACCATCGTTAAACTTTGTCGAAGGGCGGACATGAAGATTCTTAGCTCGGGGCTAATACTCGCTAAACTTAAAGTGGATCTATGATGAAACAATATATTTTGAACCTAAAAATGATTTTTGTAAAAAATCATGAGCATCCGATCATGTACCTGTAGTTCATATCTGACCCACTTTCTACCGATTCGGCAGGAATTTGTCTTTTTCACTAGGGATAGACGGAAATGTTTCAGATCCCCCTGTTTTGACATTATTCATGTAAAGTGGTCTAGTATTTTTGAAAAAATGTGACGGTAGCATTTTGATTTAGCCATTTGGTGGTTGCTTCACAAAACCATCTATTTTTTGCACTCAGAAAATGGAAAACGGCTTTTTGGTGCGACGAAAAGGAAAACCTCCTCCTAAAACATTGTCTGTCATCCCATGATGCATACTTATGCACAATATGGATGCATTATCACAAACTATGCCTTCATTCTAGCCATAACATTGGTCATTTAATCTTAAAGCCAAGAAACCTCGAACAAGATAGGTCATTTTGTGAAGGTTTTTTTGAGACATAATCAATATACCAAGTTTGATATTTTTCCTTCTAACTATGTCACATAATATGACACCACGCGAAGTTTTCGTATTGTTTGGATCGTTTTTGAATTTATAATGCCGGTTTTAAACTATATATAATATTTTATATTTCACTTAATTTTTTCTATAAATGTGTAATATTTGAGTGTAGATAGATAGATCTTATTTTTCTGCAAATTTTAATATATTATTTGTATTTTTCTGAATTAGAATGATTTAGTTATGATTTTTCAAAAAATAATGAGATAAAAGAAAAAAATCTAGAGGCCTATGCCGACGGCTTAGCCGTCGGTACAGACCAAACAAAATATTCCAAAGAGCTGTGCTGACGGCTAGGCCTTCGGCACAGCTTGGTTGCCTAACACCGTTTCCGTCACCGTGTCTAAACTGGGGCTACGCTGAGGGCTGTATCTACTTCGAGGGCCACCGTCGGCACAACCCTCGCTACTACGCCGACGACCACGCTACGCCGAGGGCTACCCACGGCACCTTAATCTAAGCCAACGGCCGTCCGTACGCCGACGATCGGGCTGCTTGGCTGGCCAGGGAAGGCAGCTACGCCGACAACCACGACATTTGGCCGTCAGCTAGCCGGCCGACCGTCGGCGCCTTAGTTCTTTCCTGTAGTGAACCCTTTATACAAAAGGAAATTGATAAGGTAGTGGCTCACGTGCCTAGCGTGATAAGTCTCCCGGACCAGATGGTTTTATCGGTCTCTTTCTAAAAGTTTGTTGGCCCGTAATCAAATATGATTTTTACAAACTTTGCCATGCATTTTGGTAAGGGACGGTCAACTGTAGCACCCCGCGAAAACTCGAACTAGAAAATTGCTTGTTATTTTATTTCTTCCATCATCATGACATCATGCATATTTCTGCACTAAACTATTTTTCAAAAGCCCTATTTATTTTCTACATAAATCCCTTCTTTATTTTAAATCAAATCCCAGACGTTTCTGGATATTTTGTTTGTCTAAAACTAATTACAAAATCTTTTACTAAAATTAAAATAAACAATATTTCTTTTAAATAAAACTGTTTTGATTGGGGGAGGCAGCCTGGCCCGGAAGCTAGGCCACCTACCATCCCGATCGGACCAACCCAATCCCACGAGAAACCCTAACGCTAACCACCTACCCAGCCTCACCATCCCTCCACCTCGCCGCTGCTGTGTACCCGTACACCATCCCTTCTCATGTATCCAACACACACCCAATACTCCACCAGACCCACACCACCTCACCCGACGCGACCAAACGCAACGCAAACAACACCGGACACGCACGCACCCCGCCTGGGTCCCACTCCCACCTCGCGAACCCTCCACCAATCCCCATCGCGCCCCGCTCCCCTCGTCCTCACCTCCGCCGCCACCAGTGCGCCTCCCTCCCAGCCGCCAGCACGCGCTGTCTCGAGCTCCTTCCCTCACTTCCCGCTTGAACCGCCGCCGCATCCCCTCCTCGGCAAGCACCGCCGTCCATCGGCCCGTCACCAGTGTCGCCCTCCCTCTGCATCTCCTTCCAGAGCCCAACTCCTCGTCACCGCCAGCGCCCCTCCTCTTCTCCCTGGCCAGTGACCACCGTCACCCCTCTATGCCTCGCTGCCTCCGCAAGCCCTCCTCTCCGAGCCGCTCGGGATCCCAGCCGTCGTGAGCCTAGGCGCTGCCCCGCGAGCCTCTCGTTAGCGACCGCCTCGACCGCCACTGTGTGCGTGCCTCGGGCTCCTCCTGGCCCCGCCTATGCAACCAGTGGTCCCCGCATCACCCTATCCCATTGCCGCGACCGACGTCGGGAGCGCTGCCCGTCGTTCTGGCTGTCGCCATGCTCCGCCACGGCCTCCGCTTCCTCGCCGTGCTCCCCGAGCTCCTCCGCTCGTTCTGCTGCAGGCCAAGTGCGGTCACCGCCAGCGCTCATGAGGCCGAGCGCCCCGCTGCCTCCTTCGTCGTTCCCCGGCAGCCGCCGCTGGTCCGGTCCCTCTACACCACGTGCATCCCTTTTGCGAGCACCAGAACTCCTGCAGTACGGTGTCTCCTCTTTTGTTTTTGTTTTGGCCGCCTCCTACAGCGCCTGGGGCGAGTGTGTCCCCATCACAGGTGGCTGTTTCCGGTTAGAGCTGACAATCAGTGAAGATGCAGATGTTGAATGAATGTCTAGTGCTACAGAACGACTATTCTATCTCCATCCTCCCGTGTGTTGATGCGTTCTGCACCGAGAACAAGGTTTATCGTGTTCATGTTGTTGCCATCGGCAAGATCCTCCGAATAGACTCGTTGTGGAGACTTTGTTCAACGATGCTCCAAGTACACCGACAAGGCCATTCCCGGAAACCCGAAAACCGATCCCGTCGTACCCTCGGAGCCCCAAGATCTTCGGAACCGAGATGTGTGCCCCCTTCTTGAGCCATGTTTTATAAATTGCCATATAATATATCTTGTGCATATAAATTATCATGCTTGCACACATATCATGTGGTTTGGGGGCATTATGCCGATTCACCTCATAATTAAATATGGAGATCATATACGGACTATTCTAGTTTTAGTTTGTCTCCATTTAAATTTGCGTAGCTAACCGGTGACCTATTTTTCCTTGTTAATACTACATTTAAATTGTGGGGTATCTAAACAACATGAACCATCTAACTAATTGTCCGGACCCTGGTTCCGCTTAATATTGCCTAATTGCATCGTACCTTTGCCATGTCATACATCATACATGCATCATGCCTGATCTTTTGCCGTAGTATTAAATAGTGCATCCGATGTTTCTTCTAGTGCTTTGCTTCTTTACGGATTAGGCCGATGAGTTGACGCGAGTGTCGACCTGATCTTCGAATGAACCTTCATCAATGTTTTCAGGCGAGCATTCTCCCCCTTTCTACCTATTTTACTTTATATTCTGTATTTCCTCCTATTGATCTATTGCTATATGTGTTGCGATGCTCTATTTTTCGTACCCGTGATATCCCTTGCAACCTTATATTGCCTTGGACACATCCCATTACCTGTTGTTTGGTAGATAGTTGGACTTGCGTGTCGTAGTCGCTTGCTCAAGTGCGGTTGCGTGTCGTCAAGTACCACAGTTGTTGGAGTAATGCCGCATGTTTAATGTTGGAGATGATCATGGCTTTAATTATCGTTTAATAACTAAATTTCAAAGTAGGTAAATAATGCAGAGGCACAGGTGGGCAATAGATGTTATTTGGTTTTTAACCGTCCACTTGTGTCCCGTAGGACCCCGAGTACTTGAAACATGTTCTTTAAATATTCGCACTATCCGCATGTAGGACCATGAATCCCCCTAGCCAGAGCTTGAGTCATATATTATTTCTTGGGGCCACAAACTAGTTTGGGGCTTTATTATTATCCTGTACTTATTGAAAAAACATGTGTGCCCCCATGTGTGGTTTTGGTAATTAATGACAATGATTTATGGACTTATGTTTGCATTGAGTTTTACTTGTAGGATTTTTCCATAGACAATGCTTGAACCATTTGGTGGCTTCAAGGTTGGAATAAGAATAAAGTGAAGAAGATCAAGTGTTGATCAAGGTTTCAAGGAACGATATGGAGTTTGGTCAAGTAGAAGTTGAGCCTATGCTAGTGCAATCAAGAAAGGTGCTCCATATTGAGGTGTGGAATATACAAGGCAAAGGTTTGATCTTGATAGGGTTTATTTCCTACCGGTCTCGTGGTGTTAGTTGGGGAGACCAGTTTATAGGATAGATAACCGTACTATCAAGAGGGGCTCTCGAGTGCGTAACTTGATCATATCCCTCGGTGAGAGCTCAAACCTTTGCATACTTGGTATCCTCTTTATTGGTTCTTATTCGGTTCTTATCCATGAGAGGATTTAGATCTTGTGTCAATCTCTATAACAAGCTCAAGTTCATCGAAAACGGATTTCATATGCATTCATATTGTGTTTTCGATATTGGAGATTTTACCGATTTGTCTTTTATAGATAGGTTAAACCTTTCATCATTTGGTTATATCGTTCCTTGCTGGACTATGATGGTTCCCTGCATGATCTTATAGAGCTCGTTACTATCTTCGAAACGAGCCCAACATCATCAAAACCGGAATCCGAATGCAAAAGTTATGATGGTTTCAGGTTTTGTTCTGCCTCGCCATTTTCAGGGGGGCGGATTATCCGGCCATGGGGGCGGATTATCCGCCCCTATACTGAGGGTCGCTCCGCGAAGTCCTTAGCCATTTTTTTGGCCCGGGGAACCCGGAATTTTCGGGGGAGGGGCGGATTATCCGGCCTGGAAGGTTCCAAACGGTCATATTTCGTTGGGGAGGGGTATAAATAGACCTCTTCTTCCTCCTTAGGCCCGTGGCTTGGATTCTCTCTCCCCTCCATTGTTTTGATCTTCAAGAGCTTGCAAATACTCTTAATCCCTCCCATATTTCTTGAATCTTTTTGGGGGTTTGAAAGGGGAGATCTAGATCTACAACTCCACCAATCCATTTCTCCTCTATGTGAGGGGAACATATTGGGATCTAGATCTTGGGGTTTCTTTTGTGGATTTCCTCTTGTGTTCTTCCTCTCTTATTCTCCCACTAGCTTTTGTAGCTTTCGCGGAATTTGGGAGAGAAGTACCTTCCTATGTTCTTGCCATTGCATTTGGTGCATCGGTTTGAGTTCTCCTCGGAGGATTTGGTGAGTGAAAGTTGAGAAGCTTTTTTACTCTTGGGTTCTTGGAACCCTATACGGTTTGTTGGTGTTGCAGGTTGTGGCCTTGGTGGCGTTTGTTGGGAGCCTCCAATTAAGTTGTGGAGAAGTGCCCCAACCTTTGTGAGAGGTTACGGATTGCCACCGACAAGTGCACCGATAGTGAAGAAGTGAACTAGGCCTCTTGTGGCGAGGTTCACAGGAGAATAGGGTGAGGCCTTTTGTGGCGTGGTGGTCTTACTACCGCCCACCCCTCCAATGAGACATACCCTCTTTATGGGAGGAACTCGGTAATAAATCATCGTCTCCGCGTGCCTCGGTTATCTCTATACCCGAGCTATTTACTTATGCACTTTACTTTGCGATAGCCTTCGTGCTTGAATTCTTATATCTAGCTATCACATAGTTGCTTGTTTTGCTTAGCATAAGTTGTTGGTGCACATAGGTGAACCGTAGTTTATATAGGTTTTGTGCTTGAAAAAGTAAACGCTAGTTTTATTCCGCCTTTGTTAAGCCCATCTCGTAAAAGTTTTAAAACGCCCATTCACCCCCCTCTAGGCGGCATAACAATTGGTATCAGAGCCCGGTCTCTCATTTTATGCTTCACCGCCTTGAGAGTAAAGATGTCGGCAAGGGGATTAGTGCACAAGGACACGCTCACATTCGATGGCACAAATTATGATGTTTGGAAAATTCGCATGCTTAATTTATTTTGGGAAATTCACCCAATTATTGAGGGATATCTATATGTGGGTTTCTCTTCTCCCGTGGATACCCAAAACGAATCTTTAGAGGAGAAGTTGAACTCTCATATAGATGCTCTAGCTACTAAAATTCTTTTGCATGTTGTGAGCAATGTAGTTCTTTCTTCTATCATGCCTTATTCAAGCGCTCGTGAGATATGGACCAAGCTTCAAGATAAATATAGCAAGTCCAACATTATTGAGGATGATTGTGTTGCTTCCACTTCCGGTCGAGATGAGTTCTCATTGTCTACCACCTCACCAACATGTGATGTTTCACTAGGTAATGATACGGTGAGTGGTGATAGAAATTGTAATGTGGATAGTGTGCTTACTATTTGTAATCCTTCATCCCTATCTAGTTGCAATGATCTATCTTTGGACCTTAACACTTCTAGCACTCACAACTCCTTCCATGCTAGTGTTGATAGTTCTTGCATATCATGTAGTAATGGCTTGAATAAATCTCATGGTGATATGCTTGTGTTGTCTTGTCTTGTTGCCATGATAAAAATGCCTCTATTTCCTCTAGTGCTTGTGTTTCTAACCATGTAGAGGAAAATGAAGATTCTATGGGCCAACACAAGGTCTTGAATAGAGCTACAAGTGCAATCTCATCATCACCTTCCTCCGGTTCTCACATATGCCTTATGGCTAAGGGAACAAAGGTAACTTATTTGGATCCCATTGTATCTCATGATGATGATGATGGGGTTGAGAATGATAATGATGATTATCGAGGTAAGTATGATATTACCTCTATTAAGAAAATGGGAGAGCTTGTCTATAGCGCTCTCTTCAAACATAAAATTGCTTCCTCCAACTTTATTGAAATATTGCATTATGCTATAGAAGGCAATGATCTTATTGAGGAGCAAGAAAACATAGTTGATGAAAATTTTGCGCTTGAGCGTGAGTATGCTAATGAAATTGCTCAACTAAAGGACTCCCTTGAATAAGAACAAACCACCAAAGAATCTCTTGAGGAGACTTTTACTCTAGAATTATCTAGAGTAAAGGAATACCATGATAGAGAACCTGCGTTGGCAAACTCCTTCAAGATTAAAAATGATGAACTTGAAGTTGCTTATGCTAAACTTGTTCAGGATTTTAAGCACCTCAAAAATGGCTCTCGGGTCGTTAAGAGGGAGCTCATCAAACTCACCGAGTCGCATGAGCAACTTAAAGCTTCATATTCTAAAGAGCTTGCCAAGTTGCCCTCACCTCTTGCAAATAGTGATGATTCTTGTGCTACTAACTCTATTTCTTGTGAAGCATCTATTTTGAAGGAGAATGTTGAGCTAAAGGCTCAACTTGCGTTGCTAACTAGAAACTATGGGAAATTAGAAGAAAGTCATGTTAAGCTCTCGAGCTCGCATGAGGATCTTCTAGTCTCCCATGGTAGGCTAAAGTTAGCTCATGAGGCCATCGTGTCAAAGGTAACATCTAGTGGGCCTCATGTGGACATTAGCACTATATCTACTCCAAATGTTATATTGCCATGTGCTAGTCCTTGTAATTCATCCTCTCACAACCATGCTATATCTCGTGATGAATTACATTTCGTGCCTTGTTGCTCTAACAATGTAGCATCTACTTCCTCTAGTACTTTTGTTGAAACTAACCATGTAGAGGAAATCAAAGAGCTCAAGGCTCAAGTCACTTCTTTGAAGAATGACTTGAAAAAGAGTCATCAAGGGAAGGCCGCACTCAACAAAATCTTGAGTGTGCAAAAATCCCCCAATGACAAGAGTGGGGTTGGATTCAACTCCAATGTCAAGAACAAGTCCACTATTAAGTTGAAGCACAAGGAAAACAATAAGAATGGCCAAGATCAAGTCAAGAATCTGGCCAACATTGTTTTCTTCAAGTGCAAGGAAGAAGGGCACCATGTTAGATCTTGCCCATTGAAGAAAAAGCCTCTTAGTGTGAAGCAACAAGGGAAGCGGCCTCAAGCTCCACCTCAAGTCATTAATGGGCCTCTTCCTAAGAGGACTAATCGAGCTCCTCCTCGAGTTGTGGCTTCACCTAAGAAGAAAGATGGCAAGAGTAGAACTTGCTACATATGCCGTAAGAAAGGGCATATTTCTTCCTCATGCACTATTGGTATCTCCTCATCCACCCCTATCATTATTGATGATGCTTATTCTCTTTGTAAGGATGAGGTTGGCAATGTGTTTGCCAAATTTGTTGGTGCTCAATGTGGTTTCAAGAAAAGAACCATTTGGGTTGCCAAGCCAATTGTGACTAACCTCTTAGGACCCAACTTGGTTGAGGACCAACAAGCCAAAACTTGATCAATAGGTATTGTTGGAGGGCATTGGAGACTTGGCTACATCACGAAGAATTGAGGGATCTTCATCTAGTATATTTGTCAAGTCAAGTCATGTGGATTATATTGCCTATATTATATATATCCAATGTTCCTCCTTGCGGTAAAAAATATTAACTAATTACATTGAAAGTTACTCGCCCCCTTGTGCATGTGTTGGTTTTGTACCTTCCATGCTTTTGTACATGTTGTGCTTTCCACTTAATTATCTTGAGGTATCAAGCTTTTTTGTGTATGATTAGGTGGTACACCATGTATATGTGTTTCTTGTGTTGAGCCTTACTTGATTATATTTGGTATCTTATTTGGCTCTTGTGAGAGATTAATGGACTATGCCATTTTGGGGGAGTGTTATTCTTAGGCATTCCACAATCCTAAAAATGTGCGTACATGAGGAATACCACCTAGCATTTATATAGTGGGATATTATCTAGTATCTATGTGGTACAATAATAATGAGAAATGCAAATTCTATAATGTCCATTGGTTGTCTCATGTTGGATATTTTTGCCTCTTGTCGTGAATATGATCTTGAATATATTTGCAAACTACCACCTGGAAATAATTGCATATCCTTTGTCCTTGGACTTTCGGTACTATAATAGGTGGTAATTATTTTTGATCATTTTCAATCTGTCTTCTATTTATGTTTGCCCTATCGTTTGTCAATAAAATGCTTTGTGTTAACTCTCATGTCTTCCTTGCCTCTTATGGATATTTCTTTAACTTGAAATTGTTTAATTCTCTATTTTTTGATGTAGGTAGAGATGATGATCCTGTGTGTGTGCATTTTGTATTCAAATGCAAAATCTTAAATAATGCACTAATCATGGGGGAGCTCTCCTATATCATTTAGAACACTCCTTTTATGCCTCTTCATAACATGTTTTGATCCATATCGTGTTTTGTGTCTTTAGAAGATTTTTTTGGGGGTACTTTGTGCCATCTTGAAAAGTGCTGAGAGTTTGGTGTGGTTGTTTAAACCTTGCTCTTTTGGGGAGTTGGATTTGTCTCATTCCTTTTTTTATTATTTTTACCTTTTAGAATGAGATAAACCCTTGAGCATTTGTGTTTTTGTCCATCTCTCTCACTTTGGTTTTTGTCTAGTTCATTTGTTGGACTTGTGTGGTCTACCATGTGTTGATTTGGTTTTTGATATAGTTTGAACAACCTTTTGTCGTGTCACACTTTGGTGTGCCTTCTTGGTTTACTTGGTGTTTTGTTCATATTGTATCTCCTTTGGTTCTTGAAAGTCATGTGCATGCATATTTACTAAATATATATATATATTATGGCATGCTTGCTTTCCTTGATCCAATATGTAGGGGAAACTCCACCAAATCCTAATTGGCTAAGATGTGCATGGAATTCAATTTCATATCAATATGCACATGTTTATGTGGAGTCTCTTCTATGCATTGTAGTTGTCTAACTACTTTGGACCCAATAAGTTTGGGGACCATATTGTACTTGAATTTTGTTTTAAGTCCATTGGATTCTTGTCTCTTTCATAAGGAAGAAGTGTTGACTCAATGAAAATTAGAGACAAGCTAGGATGATCAACGAGCTCCTGTCTACTTCATCACACATATCTCGGTAACAAGTATCTCTTACTCATGCATATATATCATCTTCCAACATATGGTAGGTTGCATCTTGGCATGAATTTTATATATTTGATATGTTTGTGGTTGAAGTTCATCAATATACAATAAGATAAAATTGAGCCTTTTGGCCATGCTATCAAGCAAAGATCTTAGTGTTGTATTGTCATGACTTTGTTTTGGATATCTTGCTCTATTTATTTTAGTATCTAACTTATGTGTACATGTTTCTTTGTGGATCAATATCTTTGTGAGATTGTCTACTTAGAAACTTATATACATGAGACTTGTTACAACTCTATTTTTGATGTCTTGTTTGTTTCATGTGTGTTGTATGGTCATACTAAGCAATATCACTCATTGAAGACTATGTTGATACTCAATGGTCATCCTTGTACTAGTCTTATAATATGCTTTGTCATACCTCTCACACATCCTTGTGGTTGAGCATGCTATTATGTTGTCTCTTACTCATTGCTCAACCATTTGTTTATTGCAAGTTTTATGCCTTTGTATATGCTTGTTTGTACATCGTTGTGTTTTAAATCATATCGATGGAGTGAAGATGCCATGTTTGTCCATATTGTATTCAAATACAAATTATAATCTGTGCACAAACCTTGGGGAGCCTCCTCATATTATTTAGAACAATATCTTTTCGATCTTATAATATTATTCATCTTTCATTTGCTATGTTCCTTTTGTCAAGTGGTTTTTTGGATCTTTTGATTGCTTGCATCATTTGTTGATGCTTCTTCATCTTGTTATTTTTTTCAATCTTTTGATCCTCAATATAGTTTGACCTCCTCCTAAGTATTCATCATTGGTTATGTGTAAATGTTTTATCATAATTAATTTGTTTCAAATGCACACCTTTGGAGGAATTCTCACTATATTGGTCGTTTAGAACTATTCACCCATTTTGGCAATCGATGCCAATGGGGGAGAAGTTTTGGAGGGTTTAAGGGAAGATGGTTTTATGCCTTGAGTTTGTTATTAAGCATTTGCCTCTCATTCTCTTGCATCTTTGTTGTTGCTTTGCATGTTGAATATATAGAGGACACTCCACCAACAGTATTATGGGTGTACCTGTAGGGGTTCGTAGCATGGAAAACAAAAAATTTCTATCGCATACAAACAAACAAGCCAAGATCTATCTACTAGATTGTAGCAACGAGTCGATAGAGGAACTCACCCTCGAAGATTCCAAAGCGGTTAACGAGAGCAGATTCTCGTGGGTGATGTAGTCGTATTATTTCCGATCTCAAGATCGCGTAGACGATCCTTCCAGCCATCGCTCCGCAGCGCTCAAGTGGGTCACACGCTCGGTACTCGACGAAGACCTTCCTCTCCCTTGTTCCAGCAGGCAGCGGAGGTTGTAGCACTCCTCGCGATTCCTGACAACGGCGTGGTACCAAGTAGAGGGAAATCCCGCAGGCTTCGCCTTAAGCCAAGTGCAGTATGGTGGAGCTTATGAGAGAGGCTATTAGTGGTCTATAAATTACACACACCAATTAGACGGCAAAAAACCAATTACACGGCTCAAAACCGGTGGCTAAAGCAATTACAAGCTCAAAACCAACACGGCTCTAAACCGGAGATTAGAGGTGGAAACTTGTGTGTGTTAGGAGGGAGCCCTGCCTCCTTATATAGGTGGGAGGGCGCGCCATGGGAGGGAGGAGTCCTCCCCAACTCGGCTTGGAGGTGGCCGCCGGTTGGAGGAGGTCTCCTCCCCAACTCGGTTTCATACTCCTCCTCTTTTCCTCTTTCCAAAATTGCTTGACTTTCAAACTAGCCGCTTGACTTTTCAAACTAGGATTTGAATAAATCCTTTATTTCGACAGCGAATACACTTAGTATATGATGCAATCATTCCAACATGCAATGACACATTCATGTACCCCTTCCTCCGGAGTGCCGGACATTCCGAACATTCTAGAACATTCCGATGAAAACACCGGAACCATTCCCCAACTCCAAATGGGACTTTCCTTATATGAATCTTATTCTCCGGACCATTCCGGATCTCCTCGTGATATCCCGGATCCCATCCGAGACCAACAACATTCGGTCTCTTTCTCATAATACCATAACTACTCAAACAACGTCAATCCTTATGTGTCTCCACGGTTCGTGAATTATGCGACATGATCGAGACACTTCTCAACAATAACCAATAGAGGAATCTGGAAATTCATATGGCTCTACATATTTCTACGATTACTTTGCGATCGAATGAACCACTTACATACGATACCAATTCCCTTTGTCTCATGATATGTTACTTATCCGAGGTTATGATCGCCAGATCTCTCGCATACCTAGTTCAACCTCAAGCATCGATAAGTACTCTTTTCTCGCTCCGTGATATGTGATCCCTTGTGAGCTACCACATGCTTGCAAGCTAATTGGATGACATTTCACCGAGAGGGCCCAGAGTATATCTATCCGTCATATGGATGGACAAATCCCACTCTTGATCCATGTGTTTCAACCAATACTTTCCAACACTCAATGCCACTTTTATAGCCACCTGTTACGGTGTGGTGTTTGATGACATCAAAGCATCCATCCGTAAAGGTGATATGCATGATCTCATGGTCGAAGGAATTAGGTTACTATGTATCAGAAAGCATATAGCAATTGAACTATTGAAATGACTTGATCTTTATGCTACGCTTATCTATAGGAGTATGTCCACCATATCATTCTCCTAACGATATGATCTTGTTGTTGATAACATCTCAATGTTCATGATATGGAAACCACAATCATCAATCAACCAACAAGCTAGTGAAGTATAGAGGCTATACTAGGGACTTCAAATTAAGTTTACAAATCACACAAGTATTAATGGTTTCCTTGTTAATACTATTATAGCATGAATGTAAACATTTATCATAAGTATGAAGATATGATAATAACCTACTTTATTATTGCCTCTTGGGCATATCTCCAACAGTCTCCCACTTGCACTAGAGTCAATAATCTAGTTTCAAACCTTTGTGTATTCAACACCTATGGCTTTCCGGTGTTGTATGTACACGATTGCTAGTGGTCAACTGATCTCCGGATCTGACACTTCCAGGTCCGTGTGTAATTGCATGTGTTTGCGTCTCTACGCATCACTCATTCTCTAATGAGATGGCTTTGTATAAATTTGGTCTTTCGGTGTGACCTTTAGTTCTTTGGGGTTAAAACATGTTGACAATATTGTCGTACAATATATCTTCATAGTATTATCCCGCTGTGAACTACACCTAGTTTGATAACAAACTACTTGACACAAATGCCCTCTTTGCTGCTATAATAGCAGTCATATACTTAGCCTTTTGTTGAAGTATCTGTCACAATGTCTTAACTTTGGAACTCATCCAAATCCATTATGGAACTCACTTTCCATTATATTGTGCCACCCTTAGTTTAGATTGAGATAAACTTAATTTGTACTCTGTGACAAAACTAGTATCAATGTAGTACTTTTACAATGAACTAATCATCTATTTGTCACTTCTACAAATAATATACTCTTAGTTCTTCCAAAAGATCATAAGAATATCCTTACTCTCGTCCAATGATCATCTTATGAATCATTCTGGTATATGCTCATAATATTTATAGCATAGGACATATCCTGATTTGTACATATCACAAGATGATTTATATAAATACTCTTTGTGATTTCATACATCAAGTATCAATCTATACTTGAATCTTTGTTTCACTTACCAAGTGCCAATACACTTGAATATATCATCAACATTGAACTCTTTCAATCCTTTCTGTGCAACAAGAACCTTTCTTGTAGTTTCTATATTGAAATCATACAAAATCTCGTCTATGTACTTCTGGCACAACCATATTAGAGACTCTTGATGCCAAATAATTTGGTTTTGCCTAAGTCTTTCATCGGGATGAAATTCTTAATATGTGTTAATAAAAGATACATTATTTCCAATCAACAATATGTCTTCCACATAATGTATTAGAAACATGTCTTAGCGCTCCCACTTAATTTCTTGCAAATGCAAGCATCTTCATTGTCTCCGATGAAATTAAACTCTTTTAACAGTTTCATCATAGTGAAGATTCCAACTCCGCTATGCTTACTTCAACCATTGAAGTTTGCATATTCTTTTAGCATCCTTTGAATTAACAAAACCTTATGGACCGTGTCATGCACACGTCCTAGGTAACGATTCTATTAGAAGAACTTGTTTTGTTTATTCAACTATCATATAACAAAATTATATGTAGTGGTTGCTACATTAATCTGTCTAGACTAAATATCACTATGAAAGGATCAAATCTTGTCATAGTCAACCTTTGAACACTGCTGTGAACTCTTTCCCAACATGTCGACTATTTCATAGATGTGAAACATCCATGTCTACTTCTTTATAGATCCAAACACAACTGTAAGGTCTTACACCTTTCTTGAGGGTCCTTCAAGTTCAAAACTTGATTTCTCGTGTATGGAACTATCACGGATTTTATGGCTTCAAGCCATTTGACGGAGTCAGGGCCCATCATCGCTTCTTTGCATGTAGTCTGTTCATTATTCTCAAATAATGATTCAACCCTCAAATCTTGGTATTTGATTGTTTACTCGACCTACTTGGTTCAATAGAAACTTAGACCTCCGTGACCACAACCTTTGAGGCACGTGAGCCATGAGCATTGTTGTCGCCTCCTAACACTTTTCGTGCTGCGCCACTCTGCACATATAGCTAAGGTTCCTTTAACCTTATCAAAGTTCTATTGTCCTCCCACTTAACTTTTCACGAAAAATTTCCTTCTCAAAGAAACTTGACGTTCTAAGCGACAAACACTTTTGTCTCCGGTGTTTATGGAGGAATATTTAACAAAGAATACAAAGACAGGTTTATCCGACTTTGGTTGCAAACATCTTTCTTATGCATAGCATACCAATGTTTAAGAAAGGACAACATGAGTTTTATCCCAAACCATAACTTTATATGGTGTCATTTCAACGGATTATGATGGAGCTCTTTTTAGTGGAAAAGCGGTAGTCTCTAAAGCTTTTAATCTTTAAAATATAATGGCAGTTCTATATATTATACCTTTGATCTTACCATGTCAAACAAGGTTTTAATTACATATCTCGAACACTCCATACTCTTATGGTGTTTCGGGAAATGCAAATCCACGGAACGATTCCTTAAATCTTAGGTATTATGCTAAACTTGTAACTCAAATATCTTCCTTTATGATCTTATCATAAACTATTTATATTCTTGTTACAATGATTTTGCACTTCATCTTAAAAATCTTTGAACTTTTCAAATATTTCATACTTCATCCTTATTAAGTAAATATTCACATATTCACTCAAATTTTCGGAGAAAGCATATGAAGTTGAAATCCATCGCTCTTGACTACACATAATGGAGTTCGTACAACAATATGCACAAGTTCCAATAAGCTAGTCATTCACTCCCTTTTGGCCTATGAACAAAGTTTTAATTATCTCTAGGAAAGTTTCACAAGCGTTATTTGATCAAAATCAAAAGACTCCAAAATTCCATCCACATGGAGTTTCTTCATGTTTTCTTTCCAATATAATTTAAACTGCGATGTCACTTCCTAAGTGATCTTTCAATCAATTTGTCTTTCGACAATTTTAGCACTAGTTTTATGGATGTGATTTCTCCAACGAGATTTGTGAATCATCCATCTTTTATGGATTACGGCAATTATTTGAACAACCCTTTTGTTCTCATAATACCTGATAAAACAAATCTTGAAGGCAAGCTTTGATGTTTAACGAGCAACAAAATAACCCTTTATTTGTTCTCGATGAACATCATCACCTATTCTTTTGCTAGTTACTTAGGCCATTGTAGTTCATGAATTGTGTTGTTTCGTATGACGATTCACACCAACAAATTCAGTATCAAATACTTAAGAACCACATTGTTTAATAAGCAAAGAATATAGCCATAACACATATATCATCTATATACTTAAACTGAACAATTCTAGTCTTTTCTTTTCTGCCATATACTTATGAGATTCTCTTTCAAGATTTCCTTTTACATTTGAAAGAATCTATCAACATCAATAGTGGAGTCATACTTATGACACATAGTCCAAAGCGTGTATAGTTAAATACCAATGTCTTTGAACTTGCACTTTGAAGTAGATCACCATTATCAAATATTTGGTGTTCTTTCAAATTCCTTTCTTTAGTAATCTCTTGGTGTAGTAAACATTTTACCTACATCAAATATTCACCCTCATCATGGACTTATCCATGATCTAGCTACTTTTAGCTTGTAACGGTGAATTGCGAGTATAATGTTGCTCTCCAAAACCTTTTGGAAGATTAGGACAACTAGTGTCTCCAACCTTTTGCAAATTCTCATCCAAATATGAGAACATGAACTTTGCCATATTATACTTTATCATGTTGCAACTAAAATTTGTTTCAGATATCACAATATCTTCCACACATCATGGTTTCTGAAACAACTCTTTCAGATCCTAGATAACCTTGATATTAAGAGAATCCTTTGAATATCAAGAATCATGGAGACAAACACGATACTTATATACTAACATTGGAATTGTTACTCTTGATTTTAATACCAACTATTAAACTTCATGGAGTAATCAAAACTTACTGAAAGTTTGCAATAGGACTTTTAAACTTTAGATTAACACTTCAAAACAATACGATACCAGTTCGTAAAGTAACTAACCAGAATTCTATAGTTCTATCATCTCAATTATAACTAAGCGCAAGGTGGTAAACTGATGCCAATGACTACAACAACTATGCAAATTCACTTTGATTTAGTTTATGATAAATTGAGTTCTAATTAATAATTAAATTAATCTAGGTGAACTCCCACTCAAAACAATATCCCTCACATTGTTTTAGTGATCACACGAACCAAATCCACCACATCAAAACCGATCATCACGAGAGTTGATATAGCTTTAATGGCGAACAATCAGCATGTTCATCATATCTACTATATGACTCATGCTCTACCTTTCGCAATCCGTGTTCCCGAGGCCATGTCTGCACATGCTAGGCTCACAAGATCAAACCTTAGCTACCGCATAAGCAACTGGCTTGCTTACGTTGTATTCACCCGGAATCAAAGACACCCGATCATCACGTGGTGCTTGAAGCAAGCAAGCTTTGGCAACGGTGCATACTAAGGGTGAACACTTTAGAACTTGAAATTTATGTGCATGAGGGATCATCTTATAATGCTACCGCTGCCTACTAAGCAATACAAGATGCATAAAGGATTAACATCACATGCAATTCATAATATGTGATATGATATGGCCTTTCTTCTTTGTGCTTCCGATCTCCATCTTCAAGCACGAACATGATCTCCATCATCACCGGCATAGCATCAAGGTCAATGACGCTTCTTCATGGTTGTCGTCCACCAGCTTCAACTATTACAACTATTTTGAATAGACACGCAGGTCTTAACAGAAATTAAAGACAACCATATGGCTCCTGCCGGTTGCCAACTTACAATAAGGAACATTGCATACATCAAATATAATCACAATCATGGCCATATCACATCATCAGACACCCGCAAAACAAAGTTAGACGCTTCTACTTTCTTTGCATATTTTACGTGGTTTGGGGCTTTCCATAAGTGTCGTTCTAACCTACGAACAAGAACCACAACATTGATACTAGCATTGTTGATTACCCGTTGTAAATTGGATCTTTACTATGCTAGGAGAAACAGGCACGCAAAGCCACTTATGCAATACGAAGTTGCATGTCAAGCGTTGGAGCAAGTCTCATGAACGATGTCATGTAAGGTTAGCCCGGGCCGCTTCATCCCAACATACCGCAAGATGCAAAGTACACAAAAGGCAATCTACAATAAAAGCATCAACGCCCACAATGACCATTGTGTTCTACTCGTGCAACAGATCTACATATAGACACGGCTCTGATACCACTGTAGGGGTTCGTAGCATGGAAAACAAAAATTTTCTATCGCATACAAACAAACAAGCCAAGATCTATCTACTAGATTGTAGCAACGAGTCGATAGAGGAACTCACCCTCGAAGATTCCAAAGCGTTTAACGAGCAGATTCTCGTGGGTGATGTAGTCGTATTCTTCCGATCTCAAGATCGCGTGAGACGATCCTTCCAGCGCCATGTTCCGCAGCGCTCCCGCATCGGTCACACGTTCGGTATTTCGACGAAGACCTTCCTCTCCTTGTTCCAAAGCAGCGGAGGTTGTAGCACTCTCCTCGCGATTCCGCAAAGACAACGGGCGTGGTACCTAAGTAGAGGGAAATCCCGCAGGGCTTCGCCTTAAGCCGGTGCGAGTATGGTGGAGCTTATGAGAGAGGCTATTAGTGGTCTAGTAATTAGACACACCAATTAGAAGGCTATAAACCAATTAGAAGGCTCTAAACCGCTGGCTAAAGCAATTAGAAGCTCTAAACCAAAACGGCTCTAAACCGGAGATTAGAGGTGGAAACTTGTGTGTGTTAGGAGGGAGCCCTGCCCCTCCTTATATAGGTGGGAGGGGCTGGCCGCGCCATGGGGAGGATCCCGCAGGGCCTCCTTATATAGGTGGGAGGGAGCCCTGCCCCAACTCGGCTTGGAGGTGGCCGCCGGTTGGAGGAGGTCTCCCTCCCCAACTCGGTTTCATACTCCTCCTCTTTTCCTCTTTCCAAAAATTGCCGTTTGACTTTCAAACTAGCCGTTTGACTTTTCAAACTAGGATTTGAATAAATCCTTTATTTCGGACAGCGAATACACTTAGTATATGATGCAATCATTCCAACATGCAATGACACATTCATGTACCCCTTCCCCTCCGGAGTGCCGGACATTCCGGAACATTCTAGAACATTCCCGATGAAAACACCGGAACCATTCCCCAACTCCGAAATGGGACTTTCCTTATATGAATCTTATTCTCCGGACCATTCCGGATCTCCTCGTGATATCCCGGATCCCATCCGAGACCCCGAACAACATTCGGTCTCTTTCTCATAATACCATAACTACTCAAACAACGTCGAATCCTTAAGTGTGTCTCCCACGGTTCGTGAATTATGCGGACATGATCGAGACATTCTCGAACAATAACCAATAGAGGAATCTGAAATTCATATGGCTACATATTTCTACGATTACTTTGATCGAATGAACCACTTACATACGATACCAATTTCCCTTTGTCTCATGATATGTTACTTATCCGAGGTTATGATCGTCGGTATCTCGCATACCTAGTTCAACCTCGTTCGATAAGTACTCTTTCTCGCTCCTGATATGTGATCCCTTGTGAGCCAGTCACATGCTTGCAAGCTAATTGGATGACATTTCACCGAGAGGCCCAGTATATCTATCCGTCATATGGATGGACAAATCCCACTCTTGATCCATGTGTTTCAACCAATACTTTCCGAACACTCAATGCCACTTTTATAGCCACCCTGTTACGGTGTGGTGTTTGATGACATCAAAGCATCCATCCGGTAAAGGTGATATGCATGATCTCATGGTCGAAGGAATTAGGTTACTATGTATCAGAAAGCATATAGCAATTGAACTATTGAAATGACTTGATCTTTATGCTACGCTTATCTATAGGAGTATGTCCACCATATCATTCTCCTAACGATATGATCTTGTTGTTGATAACATCTCAATGTTCATGATATGGAAACCACAATCATCAATCAACCAACAAGCTAGTGAAGTATAGAGGCTATACTAGGGACTTCAAATTAAGTTTACAAATCACACAAGTATTAATGGTTTCCTTGTTAATACTATTATAGCATGAATGTAAACATTTATCATAAGTATGAAGATATGATAATAACCTACTTTATTATTGCCTCTTGGGCATATCTCCAACAGTACCAACATCACATACTTGTGTAGTATTTGATGTTGGCGCAACCATTTTTATTTGTTAAGTTGATTATATAAACCCTCTCAAAGGATTGTCATCAATTACCAAAATGGGGGAGATTGAAAGAACATGTGTGGTTTTGGTAATTGATGACAATCCTTTGAGAGGGTTTATATAATCAACTTAACAAATAAAAATGGTTGCGCCAACATCAAATACTACACAAGTATGTGATGTTGGTACACCCATAATACTGTTGGTGGAGTGTCCTCTATATATTCAACATGCAAAGCAACAACAAGGATGCAAGAGAATGAGAGGCAAATGCTTAAGAACAAACTCAAGGCATAAAACCAACTTCCCTTAAACCCTCCAAAACTTCTCCCCCATTGGCATCGATTGCCAAAATGGGTGAATAGTTCTAAACGACCAATATAGTGAGAATTCCTCCAAAGGTGTGCATTTGAAACAAATTAATTATGATAAATGTTTGCATTGAGTTTTACTTGTAGGATTTGTTCATAGACAATGCTTGAACCATTTGGTGGCTTCAAGGTTGGAATAAGAATAAAGTGAAGAAGATCAAGTGTTGATCAAGTTTTCAAGGAATGATCTGGAGTTTGGTCAAGTAGAAGTTGAGCCTATGCTAGTGCAATCAAGAAAGGTGCTCCATCTTGAGGTGTGGAATATACAAGGCAAAGGTTTGATCTTGATAAGGTTTCTTTCTTACCGGTCTCGTGGTGTTAGTTGGGGAGACCAGTTTATAGGATAAATAACCGTACTATCAAGAGGGGCTCTCGAGTGCGTAACTTGATCATATCCCTCGGTGAGAGCTCAAACCTTTGCATACTTGGCATACTCTTTCTTGGTTCTTATTTGGTTCTTATCCATGAGAGGATTTAGATCTTGTGTCAATCTCTATAACAAGCTCAAGTTCATCGAAAACGGATTTCATATGCATTCATATTGTGTTTTCGATATTGGAGGTTTTACCGATTTGTCTTTTATAGATAGGTTAAACCTTTCATAATTTGGTTATATCCTTCCTTGCTGGACTATGATGGTTCCCTGCATGATCTTATAGAGCTCGTTACTATCTTCGAAACGAGCCCAACATCATCAAAACCGGAATCCGAATGCAAAAGTTATGATGGTTTCAGTTTTGCTGTTCCTGCCAGTTTTCAGGGGGGCGGATTATCCGGCCATGGGGGCGGATTATCCGCCCCTATACTGAGGGTCGCTCCGCGAAGTCCTTAGCCATTTTTTTGGCCCGGGGAACCCGGAATTTTCGGGGGAGGGGCGGATTATCCGGCCTGGAAGGTTCCAAACGGTCATATTTCATTGGGGAGGGGTATAAATAGACCTCTTCTTCCTCCTTAGGCCCGTGGCTTGGATTCTCTCTCCCCTCCATTGTTTTGATCTTCAAGAGCTTGCAAATACTCTTAATCCCTCCCATATTTCTTGAATCTTTTTGGGGGTTTGAAAGGGGAGATCTAGATCTACAACTCCACCAATCCATTTCTCCTCTATGTGAGGGGAACATATTGGGATCTAGATCTTGGGGTTTCTTTTGTGGATTTCCTCTTGTGTTCTTCCTCTCTTATTCTCCCACTAGCTTTTGTAGCTTTCGCGGAATTTGGGAGAGAAGTACCTGAGCACTTCCTATGTTCTTGCCATTGCATTTGGTGCATCGGTTTGAGTTCTCCTCGGAGGATTTGGTGAGTGAAAGTTGAGAAGCTTTTTTACTCTTGGGTTCTTGGAACCCTATACGGTTTGTTGGTGTTGCAGGTTGTGGCCTTGGTGGCGTTTGTTGGGAGCCTCCAATTAAGTTGTGGAGAAGTGCCCCAACCTTTGTGAGAGGTTACGGATTGCCACCGACAAGTGCACCGATAGTGAAGAAGTGAACCAGGCCTCTTGTGGCGAGGTTCACAGGAGAATAAGGTGAGTTCTTTTTTGGCGTGGTGGTATTAGTACCTCCCACCCCTCCAACGAGACGTACTCTCTTTATGGGAGGAACTCGTTAATAAATCATCGTCTCCGCGTGCCTCGGTTATCTCTATACCTGAGCTATTTACTTATGCACTTTACTTTGCGATAGCCTTCGTGCTTGAATTCTTATATCTAGCTATCACATAGTTGCTTGTTTTGCTTAGCATAAGTTGTTGGTGCATATAGGTGAACCGTAGTTTATATAGGTTTTGTGCTTGAAAAAGTAAACGCTAGTTTTATTCCGCCTTTGTTAAGCCCACCTCGTAAAAGTTTTAAACCGCCTATTCACCCCCCTCTAGGCGGCATAACACTTATGCCATGCTTTACTGCTTTATTTACGATTGCGCTCCACGCGCATGTACTCTTTTGGAACCCCGTGCCACGTTTTTGCGGTATCGACAAGCCCAGTCACACTTTCGGGTTCCCAGTCGTTTACAGCCGTCGTCACAAACCTCTGGATCCGTCTCGGAGCCGGTCAACTTCGTAGCGGGTAGCTTGGTGGGGTGGCCCCCTGAAATATTATATGAATCTTGTAATTGCTCTGTCGTGATGCCTCGTTGGGTTTTCATTTGGTTTTTTCCGAGGTTGATCGTGCGTATGTTGATATTTGTGCCCCATGCAGGGTAAAACTTTCTGAAAGCCGTGTCTGCGGTTATGGACGACTTGGAGCACAGTATCTCGATCATAGACAACTATAACTAAATTAATGCTATAAATTTGACCTTATAATGACTAGTAATCAGATTCACTACAACGGAATGACTAAATAAAAATACCAACAACTGCTGGTTTTGGGATGCCTCATGCTATCTGTATCTGACTAGTAAGTATTACAACTACAACGGAATGATTAACTAAAATTGCCCACTGTTTATAATATCAGGATGACTCATGCTATCTATATCTGACTAATAATTGACGCAACTATAACGGAATGAATAAAACTGCCAACTGTGTGAGTTCCTCGGTTGACTTCCTCGTTTGGTCTCGAGGGGGGAATATCAGGATGGGTATGCTTGGTGATAGTTTCAGTTTGGATCCGAATAGGTTTTTCTTATCCCTACCTGATAGCCGCCAATTGTATTGAGTCTCTATAAGTTGTTTAGTGCATGTTGCGATGCCGCTTCAGTCCACCATACCTATGTAGGCGAGGACCGCCGAATTCTAGTCTCGCCGTGTACGGCCTCGATCGACCGCTCTTTTTCCTTTGCCCTTTGTCGGCACCCCTTTTGTTTAAGCAGGTTTTGAGATCGATGTCGTTAGCAGGGTTACTCTTCCGGCTTGGCCTGGGCAGGGTTATGGACGCCATTGGTTATTCTTCAGGGCTCTTAGCCCCATTTGCATCTTGTCCGTAGTCGGACGTTGTATCGTTTTCAAGGTGATTTGGATCTTTGTATTGTATATCTGTATTCTTGACTCATGGAGTCGCTGTTGTATATATCTGTTTTGTGAGTTCCATCGTGGACTAATGTGTAATGGTATTACTTCGTTTCACCCGCACGAAAGTGCCTGGTGGGCACCTTTGAATCGTTTCTATACGGGTTTGGCTGGAATTGCTAAAACTTGCATAGGGCCGATTCCGAGGGTGTTACATCAACCTTCAGAGTATCAACGACCCATATATCAGTTTAATCCCAAAGGTTTTATCACCGGAAGGCCCTAACGATTTCAATCCCATTTCTCCTCTAAATATTTGTCCGAAGATTCTCAGTAAGCTTTTGGCTAATCGTCTACAAGAGAGGATCCTCGAGCTCGTGCATGTGAACCAATATGGTTTCCTCAAAACGAGAACTATCCAATATTGTGTTGGATGGCCTATGAGTATATTCATCAGTGCAGGCAATCTAGCCAAGAGTCGTTTATTCTATAGTTGGACTTCGCTAAAGCTTTTGATACGGTGGAACACAATGCGATTGCTAAGGTGTTTGTAGGACTTGGAATGTATGATAAGTGGCTCCATTGTTTACATATGATCGTGTCGTCGGGCTCTTCTGCGGTGTTACTTAATGGTGTCCCAGGTAAAAAAAAACTTCCTTGTCAGAGAGGAGTATGACAGGGCGACACTCTTTCCTCTCTCATCTTCGTCGGACTGGCTGAACTTCTACATCACATGTTAATCACCTTTTTCAGGACTGCACTCTTCAAGCTACTCTTCCCATCCCTAACATGGGATTTCCAATCGTACAATACGCGTATGACACATTATTTATCATGCAAGCTTTCCCCATGCAACTTTTTTGCATTGAAAAATCTGCTAGAATTGATCAAGCTACCGGGCTCAGGTTAATTATGCCTAGTCCTTCGTGATGGCAATTGATATTTCCGATCAGAGATTGCAAGAGCTAGCAAATGTATTTGAATGTGCTGTTGGGTGCCTTCCATTCACGTATTTCGGACTCACTACAGGACGCGCGCGCTACGTCGAGGGCAAAAAGCCGTCGGCGTAGGCTAAAATGCCCTCGGCGTATGATACGCCGACGGCTGTCCTCGGCGTACCCTCCTCGGCAAAGGGCCCCTTCGGCGGAGCACATAGAGACCGTCGGCGTATCAAAATGCCGTCGGCGTATGCTACGCCGAGGGCATAGCGGCCGTCGGCATAGCTTGTCAACAGGTTGCAAAAACATTTTTTTTTTAAATTAAAATTTTTTGTTTTTATTTTTTTCTCAATTTTTGAATCTTTGAATTGTTTGACTCGTTAATCTCTCACTTTCAACATTTTTAACACTAACTATACTTAATATTTAATTCAATTGCAGTCTTGGTCGACATTTCCGACCGGTCACCCATCCTAATACTACTCCAGCTTCAGCACGCTTAACTTACTCGTTCCTTCAGAATCTGTTTTCGCAAAGTAATTCATACATTGTTGTCAATACTATGATATCAATCCTATTAACCCTTATATCAACATGTCACATGTTTGTATTTTTTGAAATTACAAACAATTATTTAAGTAAACATTAATGAATAAGTAAAAATATTATTGAATTCAAATAAAAATATAATAATTTTACTTTTTTGTATTTTTCTATTTAATATGGAATAATTAATATCTATAAATCAATAAATCGGAATTTAACAAATAATATGTCTAAATTGATCAGAAAAATGAGAGGAATCCAAATATGATATCCATATCAACTAATCACAAACCCTCCATTTTTGAATTATCTATTTGGTGGTTTCTTTAGAAAATTCCCTTTTTGCGCTCGGATAATGAAAAATGGTTTTTTGGTGTGATGAAAAGGAAAACTTGTATTGAATATTTGATAAAATAGCATATTGTGAACCTAAAAATGATTTTTGTAAAAAAACATGAGCATCGGATCATGTACCTGTAGTTCATATCTGACCCATTTCCTACCGATTCGGCAGGAATTTGTCTTTTTCACCAGAGGTGGACGGAAAGGTTTCGGATCCCCCTGTTGGGACATTGTCCATATAAGGTGGTACAGTATTTTTTTTAAATGTGGTGGTAGCATTTTGAATTAGCCATTTGGTGGTTGCTTCACAAAATCGTCCGTTTTTTGTGCTCGGAAAATGGGAAATGGCTTTTTGGTACGACGAAAAGGAAAACTTCCTCCTGCAACATTGTTCGCCATCCCATGATGCATGTGTATGCACAATATGGGCATATTATCACAAACTATGCCTTGATTCTAGCCATAACATTGGTCATTTGACCCGAAAGCCAAGAAACCTCGAATGAGATAGGTCATTTCGTGAAGGTTTTTTTAAGACATAATCAATATATCAAGTTTAATATTTTTACTTATAACTATATCACATAATATGACACCACGCGAAGGTTTCGCATTGTTTCGGTCGTTTTTAAATTTTTTATGCCCGTTTTAAACTATCGTCAAACTTTGTCAAACGGCGGGCATGAAGATTCTTAGCTCGGGGCCGAGCCTCGCTAAACTTGCATTGGATATTTGATAAAATAGCATATTGTGAACCTAAAAATGATTTTTGTAAAAAACCATGAGCATCGGATCATGTACCTGTAGTTCATATCTGACCCACTTTCTACCGATTCGGCAGGAATTTGTCTTTTTCACCAAAGGTGGACGGAAAGGTTTCGGATACTCCTATTGGTACATTGTCCATATAAGGTGGTATAGTATTTTTGTAAAATGTGGTGGTAGCATTTTGAATTAGCCATTTGGTGGTTGCTTCACAAAATCGTCCGTTTTTTTGTGCTCGGAAAATGGGAAATGGCTTTTTGGTGCGACGAAAAGGAAAACTTCCTCCTGCAACATTGTTCGCCATCCCATGATGCATGTGTATTCACAATATGGGCACATTATCACAAACTATGCCTTGATTATAGCCATAACATTGGTCATTTGACCTGAAAGCCAAGAAATCTCGAATGAGATAGGTCATTTGTGAAGGTTTTTTTGAGACATAATCAATATATCAAGTTTGATATTTTTACTTATAACTATGTCACATAATATGACACCACGCGAAGGTTTCACATTGTTTCTATCGTTTTTGAATTTTTTTATGCCCGTTTTAAACTATCGTCAAACTTTGTCGAACTGCGGGCATGAAGATTCTTAGCTCGGGGCCGAGCCTTGCTAAACTTGCATTGGATCTTTGATAAAATAGCATATTGTGAACCTAAAAATGATTTTTGTAAAAAACATGAGCATCGAATCATGTACTTGTAGTTCATATCTGACCCACTTTCTACCGATTTGGCAGGAATTTGTCTTTTTCACCAAAGGTGGACAGAAAGGTTTCAGATCTCCCTATTGGGATATTGTCCATATAAGGTCCTCTATTATTTTTGTAAAATGTGGTGGTAGCATTTTGAATTAGCCATTTGTTGGTTGCATCACAAAATCGTCCGTTTTTTGTGCTCGGAAAATGGGAAATGGCTTTTTGGTACGACAAAAAGGAAAGCTTCCTCCTGCAACATTGTTCGCCATCCCATGATGCATGTGTATGCACAATATGGGCATATTATCACAAACTATGCCTTAATTCTAGCCATAACATTGGTCATTTGACCCGAAAGCCAACAAACCTCGAATGAGATAGGTCATTTCGTGAAGGTTTTTTTAAGACATAATCAATATATCAAGTTTAATATTTTTACTTATAACTATATCACATAATATGACACCACGCGAAGGTTTCGCATTGTTTCGGTCGTTTTTGAATTTTTTTATGCCCGTTTTAAACTATCATCAAACTTTGTCAAACGGCGGGCATGAAGATTCTTAGCTCGGGGCCGAGCCTCGCTAAACTTGCATTGGATCTTTGATAAAATAGCATATTATGAACCTAAAAATGATTTTTGTAAAAAACCATGAGCATCGGATCATGTACCTGTAGTTCATATCTGACCCACTTCCTACCGATTCGGCAGGAATTTGTCTTTTTCACCAAAGGTGGACGGAAAGGTTTCGGATACTCCTATTGGTACATTGTCCATATAAGGTGGTATAGTATTTTTGTAAAATGTGGTGGTAGCATTTTGAATTAGCCATTTGGTGGTTGCTTCACAAAATCGTCCGTTTTTTTGTGCTCGGAAAATGGGAAATGGCTTTTTGGTGCGACGAAAAGGAAAACTTCCTCCTGCAACATTGTTCGCCATCCCATGATGCATGTGTATGCACAATATGGGCACATTATCACAAACTATGCCTTGATTATAGCCATAACATTGGTCATTTGACCCGAAAGCCAAGAAATCTCGAACGAGATAGGTCATTTGTGAAGGTTTTTTTGAGACATAATCAATATATCAAGTTTGATATTTTTACTTATAACTATGTCACATAATATGACACCACGCGAAGGTTTCACATTGTTTCTATCGTTTTTGAATTTTTTTATGCCCGTTTTAAACTATCGTCAAACTTTGTCGAACGGCGGGCATGAAGATTCTTAGCTCGGGGCCGAGCCTTGCTAAACTTGCATTGGATCTTTGATAAAATAGCATATTGTGAACCTAAAAATGATTTTTGTAAAAAACATGAGCATCGAATCATGTACTTGTAGTTCATATCTGACCCACTTTCTACCGATTCGGCAGGAATTTGTCTTTTTCACCAAAGGTGGACAGAAAGGTTTTGGATCTCCCTATTGGGTTATTGTCCATATAAGGTCCTCTATTATTTTTGTAAAATGTGGTGGTAGTATTTTGAATTAGCCATTTGGTGGTTGCTTCATAAAACCGTCCGTTTTTTATGCTCGAAAAATGGAAAATGCCTTTTTGGTGCGACAAAAAGGAAAGCTTCCTCCTGCAACATTGTTCATCATCCTATGATGCACATGTATGCACAATATGGACACATTATCACAAACTATGCCTTGATTCTAGCGATAACATTGGTCATTTGACCCGAAAGCCAAGAAACCTCGAATGAGATAGGTCATTTTGTGAAGGTTTCTTTGAGACATAATCAATATACGAAGTTTTATATTTTTCCTTCTAACTATGTCACATAATATAACACCACGCGAAGGTTTCACATTGTTTCGATCATTTTTGAATATTTTATGCCCGTTTTAAACTATATATAATGTTTTATGTTTTACTTAATTTTTATTTACAAATGTGTAATATTTGAGTGTAGATAGATAGGTCTTATTTTTCTGCAAATTTTGATATATTATTTATATTTTTCCGAATTAGAATGATTTAGTTATGATTTTTCAAAGTTTAATGAGATAAAATAAAAAATAGCTACGCCGAGGGCAGCCGTCGGCGTAGCATAGGATATGCCGAGGGCAATTCTACGTCGACGGCTGCTTGGCGGAGCTGGCCTAGACGATGGCTACGCCGACGGCCCCGACGTTTGGCCGTCGGCGTAGCGACCGGCCGTCGGCGTAGCTTTCCATTCCTGTAGTGACTTCCGCTAGGTACAACAAAGCCAACCATTGAGGACATGTCACCACTGATTGGAATGGTGGAAAGAAGGCTAAATGGTAGTGCTCGCGTTTTGTATTATGGAGGTCGACGTGAATTTGTAAAATCACTATTGTCCTCTCTTCCAATTTTCTTCCTTTGCTCCCTAAAAGTTTAGAAGACAGTTATGAATATTTTTGATCGATCACGTCGACATTTCTTATGGGACAAAAAGGATGACGGATCTTCTCCTAAATCTCTTGTGGCCTGGTCATTGGTGTGCAGGCTTGGGTCGTCAATATAGAGTTACATAATAAAGCACTCCTTCTAAAGCAATTGCATAAATTTTATGCAAAGGAAAATATCCCTTGGGTCAAACTTGTTTGGAATCTGTATGGAGATGAGATCCCCATGCAAAATCTAAGAGAGGCTCTTTTTGGTGGCGATTGCTAAGGTGTTTGTAGCGCTTGGAATGTATGATAAGTGGCTCCATTGTTTACAAATGATCATGTGAACACAAATGCAAAAATTGCATGACTGCTACTTGAAAGTCACACAGGAAAGGCGAGAAATGATCGTAACAAAAGTTTGAGAGGAGCATTACTTCCGTGTAGACGAGATCCATATTGATCTTCCAACATTCTTTTAGTTATTCAACCAAGAGGTCCTCGACAAATCTCTCGTCAGTTGCGATTGTCTGTAAGTGATTAATTTATTTCTGTAATTAGGTCTCTAGCTTAGCTCGTTTAATTCATTACGTGTAATTATCCGTACTATATCCTTTTATACGCTATTATGCGGAATGAAGATTTTGGAATGTAAAATAAAGAGAATATATTTTGTTGGGTTCATTGCCCCAAATTGAGTTTATTTTGCTACGCTAAAGATGAATCCCCGGATACGGAGCGTAACTTGCTAAGGTTTATAAAGGAGCAAAATTCCTATAAGAAAATACTATTTACTTACAACTTCGGGTGAGAGTGTTACTGTCTTGTGCATATTTACTTTTGCTTACTCGATGTTAAGTGTAATTAATGAGTCATTGACATATATAAATGTGTGCAGGTTTCACTGAATTCTCCTAAGCATTGACGTTGACCGTGGAAGAGTTGAAATCATGGACCCATTAAAGAAAAGACATGAAAGAGTACCACGACGTGCTTAATATGCTCCAGAAGTAATTTCCATCATTATTGCACTATATCGATCTCTATCGTTCATTTTTTAAGATATTAAGTAATTAATAATTCATTCATTGATTTTTTTTGTCGTGCGGTATTTGGAAACGGTTCAAGAATTTGGTTGTCGGTCAATGGTGTGAGGAGCTGAGATTCAATCTGGTTCCAGTAAGTAGTACGAGCTAGGTCCGCGCATCTTTTTAATTTTAGTTTCAATACAATTATCATGCTTTATTATTATTTGATTGAATTCTATTCTCGTAAAGTGCACGAGGATCCATAGGGAACTAATTTATGTGGATATTACATTTACGAGTTCATCGCATGTCGACTATTGAGAGGGCGTTGAATTTATTCGAGTACGTAAACAATATAGTCATAATTAATTTTATTACCATAATTTGTGTCGAGATCCATTCATAATTTTTGTTATGATTATTGATATATTCATATTGATCTCCTTCTTTACAGCTGGATGTGATGCGGGATAAGCTCCTACCACGGGACCATCTACTAGCAATTCAATGGCGGGATTTTTGCTTGAGAAGGTCATATCCCCAAACGGAGAATACAATATAGATAGAGTCTAAAGCATTCATGTAATTAATGATCTCCATGCAATCAAATATACGGGCTCTAGTCCTGGTTAAGACTCGTATACCAAGTTCTATGTATATATATATATATATATATGCTCATAAGAGAAATTATATTATATATGCATCAACGTGTACAGTATGTAGAGCATAGAATATGTATACGAAAACTTGTTTGAAATGAAAACACAAACGAAAAATAATTGAACATAAAACACAAAAAGAAAAAGAAAACACAAAACCCTAAAAACCATCGCATGCCACTGCAGCCTATTGCCCCAAAATGCTGCCGTAGTAAAACACCTTTAGTCCTGGTTGGTGATACCAACCGGCACCAGGGCCGGCCCTGGGGAGGGACCGGAGGGGCAGCAGCCCCGGGCCCAAAAAAATTGGGAGCCCTTCCCAAATATTTATTCTATACTGGAATAGTATAGATTCCAAAAAAAAAGTCATGTCTTCCTCTGGGCCAAATTGGCCCATTTTCTTTTTCTAGACCCACCTAGCGCTTATGATTAGGAAATAGGAATAGAGATCGAGATTAGCGATCTCTTTCACGCATAGGGCCAGCTCGCGAGTCCCCGTTCGGCCGTTCCCGTTTGACCCGGTCGTGGGCATGCCCTGACGCACGACATGACTCCCGCTTTGTAAGCCTGTGACACCGTCGCTTGTCGTCCGTCGTTCCTTGCTCATCGCCCATCTCATCTGTGTTGCCCCTGCTCTCGTCTCGCTCGCAAGGACAGACGTCACACAAATGTGTCCGGAAGGCATCAATTCTCAAACATTGCCGTAATTCTATTTCTAAATAGTAGTTCTTCTTATTTTTAGCTAGCATGGTTAATTTCCTATGGCGCATAGGAGAGCGGAGGACAACGTTGGCATTAACGTGGATAATTACAATGTGAGTGATCATGAGTACGTATCTAATTCATCTTCTTCAAAATCTGCTAGTGTTGATGAGGATAGTGTGGATATTTATGATCCGCTAAATTGGACTAGTCTTTATAACAAATCAAGGGATAAGTTAGTGGAAAAAGGGCCTTCCAGAGAAGAAAATATTACTGTTGCATCAGGCGAAAGAAACTTCTCAAAGTTAAAATTATTGAGGAACTATTTAAGATCTATGATATCTTCAGAGCGGTTAAATGGTTTGGCAACTCGATGTATCGAGAAGACGTTATTAGACGAGATCGATATTGATTTTATTGTCAATGATTTTGCTTCTAGGAATTCATGGAGAAAGTTTTAAGGTAATATATTATATTATTATTTTTATATGAATATTGCAATTGGCTATACTTTAATTATTTATTTTTGATCATTATATTTGTAATACCAGAGGGCCCTAAATTTTAGTTTCTCACCTCTCACATGAGAAGCGGTTCAAAAGCTTGATTCCCCTATTTTTGCATGTGGTGTGGGACCTAATAGCAGAACTGTGAGGCAAAATTGACATGCATGCATGCAAAGGATGTAAAGAGCGGGTCCTACATCGATTACATACACTACAGCAAGTCCACCTCAGTTCATAACTCTAACACATTTTTTGTTAAACCGACGCACCAGTGTGGCTGGTCTTATGTCCTTGTGGTCCATTGACCATTGTTGATGTTATTAATTTTACCCCGGCCTTTTGGCCTGTTAAAGGATGGCATGGAAGATGCGACAGATGGATGATATCCGTAGTTCTTTGACTTAGCAATTTAGTCGGTACTTTGATTCGCAAAAAAAAAATTAGTCGGTACTAGTAGGAGTACCTAATATAACACGTACGTACGTCAGTACGTGACGTACTAACCTGAATCTCGAAGCTTGCACAGATCGGATCTCACAAGTTGTACCCATGGCGCAAAGGACGACATCCACGCACAGGTCGTCGTTGGTCCGAGGAACGTTCCTGTTCCACATCGTCGGTTACAGCACCGGCGTGGCCAGTTCCGCCAGATCCAGCTCCTTTCATGCCGGCGGCCACGCCTGGGCCGTCGTCTGCGGCTTCGGCGATCATGATGACCAGCTCCAGTCCATCTCGCTCGATCTGCTCAGCACGGGCATCGCCGAGGACGTGATCGCCATGGCCAGCCTCAGGATGGACGACCCGCATGGCCAGCGGCCCCCTGCCGTGTGGCGAAGCGACGAGGCCAACGTCTTCCCCGCCTGGCCCACTGCCTCCGCCATGGCTACTTGCAGAAGCTGGAAGCTGTCTCTCCCGGACGCGTTCCGTGGGCAGGAGTCCAGCTACGTGAAGGACGACGGCCTGATGATCCAGTGCACAATCGATGTCCTGGTGGATCACGACTCCACAGCCACGGCCCCGGAGCGCATCGTGTCGGTGGTTCCGCCGCCGACCATCTCCCAAGATCTCCACAAGCTGCTTCTGATTCTTCAGGAATCATCATCGGAGCCGGAGACGATGAAGCCGTGCTTGATACCGCCGGATGTGACGTTTGTTGTTGTCGAGGATATCACCGAGATCAAGGCGCACAAGCTCGTGCTCACCATGATGTCATCCGTCTTCGCCGCGGAGTTCCATAGTAGGGATAAGAAGGAAGACACACGCGGCCTCAAGCAGGTGGTTGACATGACTGCCTCTACGTTCAGAGCCATCCTCCGCTTTATCTACACCGACGAGCTGCCTATCAGCAAACCAAGCAACAAGATAATAACCTTCACAAGCCGTGCTTGCAAAGAGAAATATGCAGCCAGGCGACGTGCGGCAATGGCACGTGACTTGCTTGTTGCGGCCCAACGGTACGACCTAGACAAACTGAGTCTCATGTGCCAGGAAATACTCTCCGACAACTCTGATGCCGTGCCAACGTTTACAATCGATCGTAGCTGTGATGAGCAGCTTGAGACCTCCTGCATAGATTATTATACTACTACTACTACTACTACTACTACTAGCTCCCCCAACACCGGTAGTGCCGACGGAGCCCCTATCATGGTGCAATCACCGAGCATCATCACACACCTTGAGAAGCTACTGGTGAAAAAGGAGTGGTCGGATGTCATGTTTCTAGTCGAGGGGAGCCATCAGATCTACGCGCATCGACTCTTGATTGCCGCTCGATCCCCAGTCCTACATGAGAAGAAGGCGGTTGCATCGGCAGCCAACGACAACATCGTACGGATTGACGCCATGAAGGCTGCTATCTTCAAGGTTATTCTCCACTTCATCTACACCGACGAGTTGCCTCCTATGGACGACTTACTCATTGCTAGCGCCGGAGATTTGGCTACGGTGGTCGCTGGTGACATGCTTGTGGCTGCTTGCCGGTTCCGTCTAGAGAGGATGAAGGCAATGTGCGAAAACCTCTTAGCCGAGTGTGTCTCCACAGACACCGTGTTGAGCGTGCTCAAGCTTGCGTGCACTTACCATTGCACAGAGATCAAGGACTACTGCACCGACTTCATCTCGTTGCCACGAAATACAAAGGATGTCATAAAGTCAATATGCTTGGCTTAATTCAACATAGTAATAACAAAACTATATCCTCATCAAATTTGCCACCAGGCTTTAATATATTTCTATTTTGGCTTCTCATTAAGTTTTTTCTACGGTTGAATTTTCCCTATCTTCGTGTGCCGGACTTCCCATGCATATGTATCCTTCTCACACAAACCCCTCCTCCCAACACAATGCATTGAATTATATTTCGTTCAAATACATATATATATTCTGTAACTATTCGCTTATCTGGTCCTATTGGCTATACACATGTTTATTATTGAGTCTTACCGGATCTTAAATACAACATGCATGTCCCGACTTCATGATGCAACACAATTGGCTTCAGTGGTCGAACTAATCAACCATACCTGTATCCTTCAAGTTTGATCCCTCCATCAGGCTTCAGTGGACGCATACCCACAAAAATTCGAGAAGACCTGGAATTCTTAAGCCTAGTTCAGAGTCCCAAAGTAGTGCCGACCATTAGTTCTTCACTCGGACACAATTAACCGCACCACCTATGCCAGAAGCAATGATCTGCGCTTGCAAACTACTACCAATAGTACTAACCAGTACAGCTTATACTAGCTTATGTAAGAAATACAATTAGTCCAACAATAACTTTGAATCCAATAAACTAAATTCAAGATATGAGTTGGTTCACCCTTTTTTACTCGTGCTTTCATCCCAAGGCACATGAATTCTAGTGGACAAAGCAATTAAGCCAAGAATACACTAATATTTAACGAATGGATGTGCTTAAAACCAATCCGGGCAATAAAGTCTAGCCTTCTCCTTAATTTTTCAATTTGTCAAACTATTCAGTTTTTTACTAAGCTTGTACTCCTATGTCTTCTTAACAAATATTTATTCATCTATGGCTTTGGTCATATATTTTTAATATTTATATTTGGAAAGATGCTCGCCAGTTGGCACTAAACAAAAAAATCTGACTCCACAATCAACACCCAAGAAATGCAATAGACACTACCGGATTTTTTTTTTGCCGAGTATGCGCCTGTTTGCCAGAGTTTTTTTATACTGAAACTCGGCAAACCAAAACAGTCGGCAAAGATCTAAAAACACTCAGAAGAAATCTAACATACACTCGGCAAACATCTTATAATCATCAAACCGTAGGGACATGTGGCAGTCGCGTGTTCTCACCTAACGGCGTCATATCAGAGCTAGGGTTTTGCTGGGACGGAGCTAGGGCTTTGCCGAGTGTAACACTCGACAAAGACGCCTTTGCCAAGTGCAACACTCGCTAATTGACTACTTTTTTTGACAGTTTCTCCATTTCCATTCATAATTTATTATAATATGCCCAAAATTATAATAGAGATGCATCATCTCCCTTCCTTTTGTAGTACATCATAAGTCTTATTCATAGGAGACTCCGCTATGGGAGTTGAATGAAGATGTTCATCAAGTTCCTTCTTATCGTGGTCATCAGGGGTACACGGCAAAGAACAAAAGCACACGGCAAAGACCTGTTGGCTACGTCAGACGGACGGAACCGTCAAATTCCTTTACTTTGCCGTGCGTACACAAAATGCACACGGCAATGTCATTTGCCGAGTTCCGAGCGCCTAGACACATGGCAAAGATTCTTTATCGTGGCAATCTGTCGTGTGTATACACACGGCAAAGCCGTTGCCATATTCCGGGTGGCCTTTGCCGTGTGGATATGCCCACATGGCAAAGAACCCGTGTGCGGTAGTGTCCGTTCCTTAAGGCCTAAAACATATTTGATTTTTTTTTCAAACAATACTCCTCCACTCGTTTATCTCTCCTAAAAAATCGCCAACAATTACTTCTAAAGGAGGCGTTTCTTCAAGTACTCCCGTCGACATGGACGAGCGCTAGACAAGGATTCTTCAAAAAAAGGATTTGGTTACCAGTGAAATATCAGGAATTCCCAGCCCCCTCTGATATTTTTTTCTTACCGGAAATCCTGGGCCCTTCCGAGATTTTTTTCTTACCGGTACCCAAAACCGCCTAGCCCAGGCTTAGGGGGGGGAGGCCTAGGAGCGATGGAGATGCAGGCGTGTGGTGGGGAGATGCAGGTGTGCGGTCGCCATACTGTTTTCATAGGTTTCTGAACAGATGGCAGATAGTCACATGAATGTTTATACTTCCTCTGTCTTAAAATACCCTGTATTTTGGGTTTAGTCAAAGTCAAACTTTATAAAATTTGATAAAATATATAGAAAAAATTATAAACATCTATACCACTGAATGTATATATTATGAAAATATATCTTATTACGATTCTAATGATACTTATATTGTATTATAGGTATATAAATTTTTCAATATCTTATTACGAACCGTTTTCTGCTCCGGCGAACTCTCCGACAAGGTCCAATATGATACTAGTAGTATGATACTACCACTAGGACCAGCCTTACGAACCTCCCATGCATGGTGGAAAAACTATATATAAATCGAGACAACAAAATAAACCAGCCAATAAAATGGCAGCACAGTTTGCCAAATAACTAATCGGATTTTAATTACTCCAAGCTGATCGTTTCTAGCACATGCTTGGTCACGTGCGGCAATGACATGAACTCCAAACAATGATTTTCTAGCTTTGAGCAATGGTGACGTTGCGCCAGCTTCAACGTGTTTAACGCGTTTTCCTTTGATATGTACTCGGCGAGGAGGTTCTCGTACATGATCTTCATCCTCTCCAGGCCGAATCGACATGCTGCCATGAGCATGTCTTCGGCAGGAAGGGCTAGGTCATCGATGGCGGGCAGCTTATCCGTGTAGATGAAGTGGAGTACCGACCTGAAGACCGTAGCCTTCATGTTGTCGATATGTACAATGTGGCTGTCCTTGTTGGCCACCATTTCGTATAGGGCCGGCGACCGAGCGGCGATCAAAAGTCCATGAGCGTGGAAGTCGCACTCCTCGACTAGGAACCTCAAATCCGACCCTTGCTCACTCACCAACAAGTTCTCGAGGTGCGAAGCAATGTTTGATGAAGGCATGAGGATTTCCTCTCCGACGCCAGCAGTAGTGGTGCCAGAAGTAGCATAGGCCTCCTGGCTGACCATGAGTTGGCAGTGTATAGTTAGAGAGTCATCTTGTTGTGCAGACTTTGCAGATTTCATGAATGTGAACTGTGTATAGGTGCAGTCGAATTTCTCGGCGAAGGTTTTTGTTACTTGTTCTATCGGCGGTGTCGCACTAGGGTAATCCATCTTGAAGCTCATTGACGTCCTGACATGGACACTTCTTAGATCACTAGACAGCTGGAGGAACACCGTGATGGGCTCTTCCTCTTTTTCTTCCGGCAAAGAAGAGGACATTGATATCTTTACCCACATCTTCCAAGTATAACCGCCTATTTGGAATATCCCAGAACTTATTATCATGTCAGCACCAATAATGCTCCTCTGGACAGCCCTAAAGTTTGGGATTGTGAACTCATGTGTACCTTGGACATCTTTCGGCAAGTTATTATTCGAGGGTGTGCTCTTGATGCTGCTCTTGTAAGTAAAGGGGGATCTCATGTTTCGGGTCATGTTCATGGCTACTTTGTCTGTGATCTCTAGTAGGAAAGAGCAGCAACCTTCCTTGAGATCCTTATAATCCTCACTCCTCAGTGTCCTTCATGGCCGTATAAACATCAGGATGGGATGCTATGTAGTCTATGCATGAATCCTCGAGTTGCTGGAAACTTTGTCGACCATGCACCACCATAAATATAGGTATGATAGACACGGCGTCCAAGCACTCTACGAGAATGTTGCCACACAAGGTCCTTAGCCTCTCTAGGTCGTAGCGATCGGCGGCCACCAGCAGGTCGAGGGTCATAGACACAAACCTTCTCAAAGCACATTTCTCTTTGTCAGAATGACTTATCAAGGTCACATTCCTTCTAGGTTTTATTGGCAGCTCGCCGGTGTAGCAATACCGGAGCATGGCCCTGAAAGTTGAGGCGGTCATGTCGTCGACCCTGATTATGTTGCTCTCATCATTATTGTGCCAACGGAACTCCGCGGCGAAGACCGGCGACTCCATGGCAAGAAGGATCTTGTGGGCGTGGATCTCGATCCCCTCAACGATGAATGTTACGTCGGACCTCCTGTGTCGTTGCACTGTCTCCGGCGGTGATTTCGACTTTGGTGGCGGCAAAAGAAGGCCGAAGAAATCCCGGGACAAGGTTGGCGGCGGCACCGGTGAGATGAAGCAGCAGTTATGTGCACGGGCAGCTCTAAGATCGAGGACATCGACGACGCAGAGGATGGCGAGGTGGTCGTCTTCCACATAGCGCTCCTCATGACCACAGAACGCCTTGGAGAGTGAAAGCTCCCACCTCCAGCCTTGACGTGCGGCTGCGAGCCCATCGCTTCGCCACACGGCGGCCGGCCACCTGCGGCGCGGGTCGTCGATCCTCAGGCTGGCCATGGCGGTGACGTGCTTGGTGCTGACCAGGTTGAGGGAGACGGAGGCTAGCCCTTGTTTCCCAAAGCGGCAACTGAGGGCCCACGTGTGGCCGCCGACCTCGAAGTCGCCGGACCGGACAGAGGAAGAGTTGCCCGCGATGACGCCGGCGAGAGCCTTTCGCTCGCTGTAGCCGACGATATGGAACCTGTGCGAGCCTCGGACGAAGGACGAACCGTACGTTGACGCCGTCTTCTGCGCCACGGCCGCGCCGCTGCCAGGTAGCTTTCTCAGATCGATCGGGTCTTGTGATTTTTATCGCTCCTTTTTTTTTGCGTAGCCCTCGCTCGTATTGATCAGGTCTGATCCCCTGGACTCCGTCCGAATATAAAGGAAAATGATACTTCCTTCCACCCATATTACTTGACCTAGATTTGTTAAAATTTAGATGAACCTATATATTAAATAGTGTCTAGATTCATTCAAATCTAGACAAATTTAAGTCAACTAATATGAATAGGAGAGAGTACTATTCCCCTGGGGATCGCATGCCGTACGTCTTGTGGCCGGGTGTCCGGACAGTTCCTTTTTTCCCTTTTCCTCTGCCTTATCTTCTTCCTAGCAGCACGCGAGCCCGTCCTCCAACCCCCGCCGCCCTCAGCTCCTGCAGCTCGCGCGCCTTGTGCCCCCCGCCGCTGCAGCGTGCGCCGCCCGTCGTGCCCTTGACCTTGCTTGACTACCGTGTGCTCCCCTCGCCGGAATTCGACGCCGCCGAGATGGATTTCGCCGCCGCCACCACGATGACATGGGGGATTTCTGCACCGCCGCCGTGCTATGGACTTCCCCTGGGACCGCACGCCTCCGAGCCACCGCGTCCAGACCAGGCCGCTAGAGCCCTGCCTCCGCCGCCACGCGCCCTGAAACCTGCCGCCACAACTATCTAGATCCCATCGGAGGCGCACGACGACACGAAGACCACGACGGTGGTGCTTCCTATTGTCGCTGGAGATGGACTTCATAGTGGAGGTGCTCCTGTGGGTGGAGCGGCCATGGCTGCTGCGAGCACGACGGGGTAACACGCATCCATGTTCTCCATGACGGCAATGCTAGATAGGTGTCCGACTGTTGCTACCACAGTCTAGATCACTTGCTACTCTAGTTGGCCGACGTCGCTACTTTTGTGTCTATCTTTTGTTTTTTGCTACTAGCGTTTTGCTACTTTAGCATATTAATTGTGCTATATATTC